>VZTE01001010.1:1091955-1152742 GCA_013397775.1 Eulacestoma nigropectus
AATTCTCACAGGCATGGATTTTCATCTCCCCATACTTTATAATGATTTAAAGAGCTCAGTCCTCCGCAGCTGCTAGAAGGGGTTTTAAGACTGGCGCCAGAACGCACACACCCTTTTCTCCCGCCGCCATCTCAGCGTCGTCCCACGTGACTGACTTTCTCTTTCTCCCTGACCGAGCAGCCTCCATGTTCTTCTCCCTCACGTCTTTCCCCGCAGGCTGCGCTGATGTTCAGTTCGGTGCGAGCTGTGCAGGCTGGAAAAGGAGGCTCTGCTGGTCCCGCTGGGTCTGCGCGGGCTGCAGGAGGGGGAGAGGAGGCTCCCCCCGGGCTGCATGAAGGGGGAGGGGAGGCCCCTCCTGATTTCTCCAGCAGCCGAGTCGGATGGATTCAGCTATGGGCAGTCCATAGATAGTTTAGCTGCCTGCAGCTCTGGGGGAAGGGAGAGGGGTGAGGGAGGGCAGGCAGGAGCCCGGGCCGGGCCCGGAGGCCGCCCGGAGGCTCAGAGGCCCCCCCCTCCCCTTCCCATCCGGAGACCAGGGACAAGAGAGGAACTTCCCACCGTTGCACGGGGTTTAAATATGCAGAATTCACAAAAGCACATTGGCTTAAAAGCTTGTCAATCAACTCAGTTTCAACCCATTACATGCTGTCTAATCGTTTCCTATTAATTCATGGTTTCACTTGATTTTTGACTATTTCTGAGTATTGAGATGATTTTTCTATGCAATGATGATTTCTGACTCAAAAATCTCATCTCCGGGCAATAACAGTTAACTCAGAACTCATTCCTGTAAGTAAGAAAACAAAAAAGAGCTTTTATTTCTCCTGTGTGACTTACTACATTTGAGTTTTGTCAGCAATCTGTTGCCCACTGAATAAATATGGGAAACATTTGCAGTTCTCCACCATTAACCATCAGTTTTTTTATCCTAATTAATTGAGTCTCGTAAGCAAATTTCTCACCTAATTGCTACTATTTATAAATATGTTGAACAGCACAGATCAGAGGTCAGACCTCCATGCAGTCTGTGAGCTACTTCCCTGCACAGTAAACACTTTTGAAGTCTGGTAAAACTTGAGACTTTTCAGATTATCACAGTTTTTTGAACACACGGGTAAGAGATAATCTGAAGTTAACCATCTAATCTCAGAATCATCTTTGAGGGAACAATATAGCTCATTCAAAGAGAAGTGCCTAAGTTGTCTCCAGTCATCTATACAGATCCAAAGGAGGTGTCTGACCCTCTTTACTGACTTCAGAGAACCTGAATGTTTATCCTGGATCAGAAGTAACAACACAATAAAAGCAATGCATTGCTTCTATCAGCCTCACATAGGTAGTGATTTTAGTCTCCAGAAGACAAGTGAGAATATTGCTATTGCAAAGTAGGAGATCAGAAGAAATTTCTACCAAAAAAAAAAAAGTATCTTTTATCAGGTATGGAGAACTCAGAAAGTTGTTTGGGGTTTTTTTACTAATTACTCACAACTGAATGCACACAATGTGCATGAAAATTAATATATTGCAGATATGCATAATGCAATATAAATTTCCAATGGCTTTCTTGCTAGCAAATATGGTGTTATAGAGATGTTTGGGAAGCAAGTGAGGAAACAAAACAGACAATGCATAAAATATCCCAATGCAGACTAGAAAGTCTAATAGTTATTATATAATTATACTGTTTCTCAATATATTAGCCTACACCTGCCCTTTTTGCACCACGGATGGAAGTATGGATTAAGTTTATATTAGGTGCAGGTATATCTGTATTTCAGATCTCTATCCCTGGTTATTTAGATAATGTCTATCTAGATGAGGCAAAACTGTGCTTTGACACTTCAAGCTGTGTATGGATCACCAGAGCAAAACACAAAATGAAGTCCAGGGAGCAGGAATCTCCTCTTCCCAAGCATCCAAATGCCCCATCTGCATCCTGCTTTCCTGCTGGTCCTGCTGCTCATCCACCAGGCAGCAATTTTGAATGCTTCAGACCCATTGTTATTTTGTTTTTCTTATCTGACCCTGCATTTAAGTTATCAAATTAACTCTAGCTCCAACAATCCTCATTAAGCTGAAAGATTTTTGTTAAGCACTAATGTTGGCAGAGAAGAAATATGGGAAAAATGTTTGTAAGCAGAAAGCTCCACAAAATATGAAAGAGTTTCTGCAGGAGTCAAATCTGGAAATCAGCGTGGCTGTCCTCCTACCTGCCTTTATTTTTTATTTTTTTGTACTTTCCATCACTTCCAGCATCTGAGTATAACATCTTTTGTTTTCCAGATGTCAGCCCTCTTCAGAGCAGCACTAGAACAGATCATCATTTAAAAATGTGTGAAGCCACAGCCTTACCTTTTGAAAAGACTGTGTCTCAGAGACTGGAAAAGATCTTTAGAAGGGGCATCTTGCCTTCAAGACATGACATCAAGGTCTTAAAGGCAAAGGAATTTTGTATTTTAGAAATTTTAGGTTACATCAAAAAATTGAATGAGCAATTAAGCTAGAAGACAGGGAGAGTATGGGAACTTTAGGCCAAGGAACAATTAAAATTACTGCAGTAATGTTTCAAATGCTGTTAAAGAAAGGATTAAACAAGGCATAGAATAAGTTTCACTTCAGCCTAAGCTTCTAGAGGGATAACAATTTTTAAAGGTACAAGAACCAAGTATGACTGTCCTTCATTCAGAACCGCGATTCAGACAAGCAATATAAGGGGCAAATTACTTACTGGATATCAGATCTCAAGAGGCTTACTTCAACCAGAAAACAAAGCTGAGTGTCAGGTTTCTGGGTTTCGGGTTTTTATGTGTCAATCCAAACTCAAGATATCTTTGAGTTAGGATTTTTTTAAGGCTTGAGTCCGTAATAATTTTAAAACATGTTAATGGAAGTTGTGAGCAGTGAGTACCTATGAAAGAACTGATCTGTAGGAAGAGAAAATTAAATTAAGAGAAAATTTAATTGAAAAAAAGTATTGCAGACACCATTTGGAAATGTTGACCTTAGCTTGGCACCCAGTTTGTGCTTTACATGAGTTTACATTAAACTTAAACCCCCTGAAAGATTCAAAGAGAAGACATAGAAGATTAAAACACAAATGAGAATAAAGATTAAAAAAGCAAAAGAGGAATAAGAGGCCAGTTAAGAAAGAAATTTTATTGACAATGAGTTGCTCCAAATGTTTTTATCTCTCTCTGAGAGCTGTCATTTCAGGACAGATTATAAACATGGAAAAGAAATCGCAATGTCAACTTCTCCTGTTGCTTTCACTTAGATTCTCCCAAAATAAACGGTTTCCAATACAAGTTTCTTCATACCACCCTGAAATTTCTTCAACCTGAGGAGGAATTGCTTTTTTGAAGATGCTAGTTTATTTTCACTCTGAGGTATAGAAAAGTCAGTGTGGAGTGGTGGTTCTCAAATTCACTAAGGAAAGCAGAATTGCAGCTCCAAACTAATACATTGGCTTAAGGTACAGTCATCTGAAACCAAGATGTACCTCTATTCTAATACATCATCAGAAAAAAAAATCCAACCTTTGCTCTAATACCTTTATTTTGTGTACCTATCTTCCAAGCACATTTTAGAGTCCCAGGAAGCCAACACTAATAAAGTTCTTAAGTTTGTTTGAAATTACTGGCTATATGTCAGAATTTATTCCAAAAGATTGTTTTGTTTAACTGACTCTAGGGACTTATTTTGGATGGGGAGATCACATTGAAGGAGAACTTCTCACTGACTGTACTGTTCTGGTGCCTTAGGATTTAGCTTTTATGTTTTTCAGATCCTGTACTGCTTTAGTGTGTAACTCTAAAGCTCCTTATAGCCTGTTAGCTACTGTTCTCCCACTCTGGTTAGACATAACAAATCCTCTCTAGGCCTGGACTCAAGGACACCTTGTTGTCCCAGGCCCCAAAATATGTAAACTAAACCTCTAGAAAGGGGGAACGAACTTGGGGTAATGACATAATTACCTGAAATTGTAGTTGGAGAATTAACCCGGATATGCAAATGGACCGAACTTATAAGTGTGAAAAACCCATGATCCGTCATCCATTTTGGGTGTAGCCCTAGCCCATAGTGTACCTTATTGAAGGCCCTTCAATAAATACCTGTTTTTATTCTCTTAATTTTGTCTAGCCTCTGTTTTCAGGTAGCCCCAACAAGGCATCAGCTCTAGCTCAACAAAACTTGGCGGTGAGTTGGAGTCTATAAAGTGTGCTGACTCCTATCCCTGTATTTTTATTAAAACCAATCTCTTGCTGTTGAATTTCAGTGAAAATTAAAATAAAAAAAGATGAAAACAAACTGATTAAGCTAAGAGCACTTTAGTGCATTCTGCATAATTGTTAAACATTTGTAGAGTTAAGCCTATCTGTTAGGGATGCATTAGCATTTAATAAATAAAGATGCAGCACTCTTTTTCATTTTGAAGAACCTTGAGCCATAAGAGTATATTGTGAAGCAGAGATGTAATTACAGTTCATCCAGCAGCAAAGTCACTACACATTTCATTTCTTGTTCATAATTGTCTATCTGAAATACAGTGAAGTTCTGACATGCCAAGTACTTTCCATTTCAATCGCTTGACTTTTTGGTGATAACATTTAAGACAGAGTATGCACATCTTCGTTGCCATGGATACAAGAATACTGAATTCGAGCAAAACAACAGAGTTTGAAAACCTGAAATCAAAATGAAGTTAGAAATGCATTCAGTTAGACCACATGACTTGAGCTCAGAATATACATCAATGGACAGTGTATAACAAAACAGAGCAAGATACATGTAGCTATTGGTTAATTATATTCTTACAAAATCTACTGGTAAGAAAATTACTAGAACACTAAGTTAGCAAAAGCTTGCATTGAAATAAAATGCAAAAAATGGTAAAGATCACTCACCTGACATGGGTTTTGTAAACAGGATTTATATTCTGCCAATTTAGGCTTTATTTTGTTTGTGATACCATAAAATAAGCTTAGAACTTATATATTTAGTATATGTTTCCTAAAAACTACTTGCAAACAAACCTCTTCCTTTTGCTTTCATATTAAATGTTGCTAGAATGCATATTGAATCATCCAAATGTACTGTTTTCCTTGAAAAGAGGTTGCATGGAATTTTCTCTTGTGATCTTCTGTAGCTACAGCCACACCAGAAACACCTGTCTGTGGAAGAAAGAAATTTCTTTTTTTGAGCTGCTGCTGTTCTCCCATTTTTCAGGAACTGAATTTTTATGCTCAGTTTGCCAGATGGAGAAGAATATGCCTGCATGATTTCAGCTGCCAGGAAGACATCTCCCAGCCCCTTCCCACTGCTATTTGAAAATAGAAGGATAACAACTTTCCATTTCTTTCAACACAGCCAATTTTTCCTTTGCTAATTAATTATGCTTCTAGTCTGTATTTTCATTTGAGAGGATGGGTGGCTCTGTAGTGGATTCTCCATGTGAAGACTGCAAGGGCATCATGCTGTCTCGGGTTGCCTATGACAATGACAAACTGCTTGACCTCAAGTGCCTGCAATTCCGACAGACCTTTACTGCCCATGCTACCTCTGACAGTCATTTCACCTAAATGTCTATGGAGTGCAAGCTCTTACAACCATATTTCTCTAGTCTTTTTATACCCTAAATAAACAGTGAGGGTGAAGAAAGTAAGATTTACCTTGAGAAAAAGACTAAGACATTTAGTGGTCTACGTTTTTAAATCTCCAGTGCAATCAGCTGGCATTGAATGCCTGTAGTCCAAGGTGTCCAGAGGACTCAAACCCACTACATATGAAGGCAACATTCAGGTGTCTAAGGAAGAAATAATAAATTTCTTCTGAGAAATAAACTTCTAAGGAAGGAGACTGTTGCCATTTGACACATCCTAAAGAACCCAGGACATCTCCAGGGAGCTTACATATTTGGCCAAGTGGAGGCCCAGCCAAAGCTTATGTGTCAGGCACTTCCACTTTTTTGTTAACAGTAATAACAATGATAAAAATCTTATAGTTTGGATCTGGAACTGGTTTTACATTTCAAATGAATCTACAACCCATTGCTTGAGCCTAGCCTTAATGGAGGAAAGATAGAACTCATAATCTCTGCAATATTCCACATTGCAAAATTAAATTATTCTTATTTAATATTTAGCAACTCAAAGTATGTCTGTTTTTTCTTTGAACAGACTGGAGCAGTTCACTGTACAGGAAGGACAATGTAAAATATAACACACAAGTAGGAGCCAAAAGTTGCAATGGCAAGCTGAAAACTGCTGATTTATCGAATACATCCCTTTGCTTTTAAGAAAACTGTGTTTTAGCATTGTTTGTGTGTGACTGATAAGCTCAATAGTTCTGCCTCTGTGAATAGTAGAGGCTTCCATGTTTGGTGCAGAACAGATCGCTGAAGACATTTGTGTCACCCTAATCATTTTGCTTATATCAGTTCATCTGAAAGACAGACACTCCATGTATTCAGTCTGTTAATCTCAATCAACATAAATGAAGAAAAAATTCCATGGACTGATGGAGTTTAGGAAAAAAAAAAAACAACTCAAAAATGAAAAACTAAAATAATGTGAAGATGTCCTGATTATTTTACATACTTGTAAAATATAGTTAGGTTTTAGTACTTCAAAAAAGATATTTAAATACTTTTTAGCCAAAACTAAAGTGCACTAGGGAGCATTTGGCATACATACCCACTGGTAAGCATTACGGTTGCTCTACTTCCACATTCACATAATTATTTATTCAGCTCTTCAGGAACTCCTGGTTTTAATGTAACTCCATTTGTAGCTGTGGCAAATGAAATAATTTCTTCCTAAATTTCATTAACCGACTAATGGTATTATTAGGACTACACACACTAGATGGCAAGGCTTACTTAAGACAACTGATGTGAAGCAGCAGACAAATGTAAGAATTACTGTTATCTGAAATTTCACATTGCTGAATAGATGCAAATATTTTGCTTGATCATGATTTTACATAAGGAAAGTCATTGCAATACCAGTGATTTCCATATTCAAATAGATATATTGTCTTCTTATGATTGTGAATTCAGCAATCATTCCTTTTAGGGAATTTCAATAAGGAATTGCTGAAGCAGACCATATATGACAAAAACTGTAATTTGGTTTGTTTTGCACTGTTCAGAATAAATCCAATAACTCTCATACTGCAGTGCCTATGCAATGGAAATATCTGAATGTGTCCTTGGTAACAGTAATAATAATGATATACACTATATAGTAATTAACAACCTTAACAATGGATGAAGGTTCGCAGAGCTTGAAAGCTACCAGTACAAAATGAAATGCTGAGTCATGCTTTTATCCATTCATACACATTCAGCAAAGGAAGGTTTACAAGGTTGAGGAGAAGGCTGTAGGTTTCTAATAAGTGTTGGTTCTTGCAGAACAATTTCTGCTGTGTGACAGAAAAAAATGGCTGGATCACTGCAGGTTCGTGGTGCCAATAGAATTAAAAACTCTATAGGAAAAAATAAAATAAGTCATTAGTGAAACCATATTCTGGCAAGTATTCACCCTACAGAAGTTTGGGCAGGAAAATTAGCCACCTTCTCTCCTTAACCTTATCATACTCCCAGGATACCCATATGTGGCAGTCCCATCTTACAGTGCCATTGCAGGAAACAGCTCTCGTGTATTTGTTGTGCCATATCTGCCAACCTCTGCATTTGGTACCTCTGGTTAAGCAGCCCTGAGCAGTTTAGGTAACTGCACAGCCTGAGGAAACTGAATAATTTATTAGGCTGTTGGTCAGCTGAATCGTCTCCTAAATCCACTGATAGTACAGTTATGGTTTCCTTTGGCAAAGAGTGTAGACACCTATAATCTAATAAAAACAGCTACGTACAGGTATCAAAATGCAGGTATCTTAACCTTCAGCTGAGTTCTGCCTCTAAATTTAGATGAGATAAATACAATCATCAGAGAAAACCCCCCGTCCCTTCTTTGTAAAGGTTGAAGTCAGTCTTTCTGATGCCTTCTAAGTCCCATGGTGGGGCTGTGCTGGGAAATTTAGGGGCAGAAAAGTATGTTTATAAAAAAAAAGGATTGATCATGAACATAATTTTTACATTATTTAAAAGTTATGTCCTTAGTTTCAGATTTGGGTAAGACCCAGTTAGACAGTGAAACCACATGTTTCTCAGCAGGTACTGACTTATTTTAAATTTACATTTAACAAGGTAAAGCAAGCAAAGCATTCACAAGCTTAGTGGGAAGCACAGTCTTGTTAGTTTGGCTTTTAAAGAGTATTTTTTTTCTTTCTTTTCTTTTTTGTACTAAAGGACCATTGACCTGTGGGAGAGGCTCACGAATTTCCAGGAAATATTACCCAGCTGATGTCAATTGCCAGTTACAAGAAAAAAACTCCCTCGTGTTTATGCCTGTTTTACTGTGAAGTCTCTTCTTGGAAAGTAAGCTAATCCTCATATTAACAAGGCACTCAAAATGTGTGCAGCCTGGTAAAGACAGTTTTAAACTAGGAACAGTGCAGGAGATGATGACCCAAAGTCAACTGAGGAAGTGAAGACCAGGTTGGCAAGCAAAGAATATGAGGTGATGCAGAGAGGGGAGACTTTGAAACCATAAAGCAGGGTTGAAGGAGACCAGCCCTGGGAAGCAGATGGAGTAAATTATCCTGAAAACAATTTCAAAACATATGAAGGACAGACAAGAAGGTGACTGGGAGTAGTCAGAATGAATTTTAAAAGCAAAAATAATTTTTGACCAATCTGATAGCCTTCTAAAACAAGATGAGTGACTTGGTGGGTTAATAGAGAGCAGTAGATATTGTTTATCTCAAATTTAGCAAGGCTTTTAAGACTGTCTCTCACAGAAACACTGAGGAAGTACAAATTAGATGAATGGACATCTGCAACAATGTGCACCCTCAGCAATTTTATAGATGACACAAAACTGGAAGGTGTCTTTGATATACCGTATGCCATGGTATACCATGTATATACCACTTGGATGTGCCTCAACAGGTTGAAAAAAGGATTTAACAAGAATCTCATGAAATTCAATAAAAGGCAATACAAAGTCCTGTATCTGTGCAGGAATAGTCCCATGTACTTGTACAAGCTGGGGATCAGCCAGGGACCTAGACAGAGAATGACCGGATGGTCAAGAATGTGAACAGGAGCCTACTGCGAACCTCCTGGAAAAAAAAAAATTGAAAAACAAGAAAAAAGGAATCAGTCCTGGGCTTCATTAAGTAGAGTGTCGTCAGCAGATTAGGAGATGAGAATCCTCCCCTCTGCCCGTGACAGGTGAGACACACCTGGAGTCGAGTACAAGAGAGACACACTGAAGTGAGTCTAGCTGGGAGCTATGACAGTGAGCAACAAATTGAAGTATCTATCACATGATGACAGACTGAAGAGTCACAGCTTCCAGCTGTAGAAGTGACAGCTCAGATAGAATCCTCTCAATCTATATGCATAGTAGATGGGGGCAATGAAGAAGACAGAGCCTAGACTCTTCTTAGTGATGCCCAGTGGCAGGACAACAGCCAATGGGCACAAACTAAAACACAAGAAATTCCATTTACACATAAAAAACTTACTGTGGGAGTTGTCAGACACTGAAACAGGTTCTCTGGGAGCTTATGAATCCTCCATTCTGGTTGCTGCTCAAAACACAACTGAACACACTCCTGAGTAGAAATGAAGATTCATTTCATTATGAGGACTTTCATTAAAAGAAGTATTCCTAAAGGAACAGCTAAAGCTAAAGATTTTTAGGAAGAGCAAAAATTCTAGAGAGACCAGAAATGAGTGAAAGCTGAATTCCTGATGTTGGTCACCAGTGGGACAGAACTAGGGGGAAGAGTCCATAGCTTATATGGTCAAAAATTACTGAAGGTTTCCTTAAAGATTATGTTAGCTTACATGAAAAGACTTGCAAGTAAATCCCATATGACAACATTTGAAAGCAAACAAGGTTAAAATTTTAAAAGCAGAGCAATTCCATTGTAGGAATGTTTTGTTGGGGGATGAAAATGCCAAGGTGTCCAAACTTACAAGGAGATTTGTTAAAAAATATTTCAGTCTATTTATTTATTTATTACCTAATCTTTTCCATAGCTTTTCTAAACTTTGAACTAACTTTGAAGCTGAGCCTGAAATATCTGTATCTGAAATGTCAGCATCATAAGTCTAATTCAAATTTAATTCCATTACATTTTGGGTTTATTTTGGCACTAATCTTAAAGCCATCAAAATGCCTAAATAGGATATTTATGCCAATCTAAATAGAGGAAAGGTCAGCAAAGTTTTTTCTGTGTTAACACAGTTATGTTTTCACTGAAGTGATATTCTAAAACAATAATTCATGATTATAAATATCTGAAGATATCTAATTGTTATCTGGGCCCTCTGTTGCTTATTTCCTAACAGGGGATTTTGGTTTTTTATTTCACTTTTCTGAATCTCTAATCGTGACAGGAATGATCTTCCATCTCCTGCTCTTGGATAGCCAGCTTTGTGGGTATTACACTCCTGCATGCAATATGTGGTGTCTTTACACGCAATGGGAGTGGGCCCACACACACCAGAATTCAAACTCAAGGCACGGCTCAGCTGGCTCCATTGTACCAATTAGATCGCTACTGACTGCCACAGTATCACAGAATGGGTAAGAAGGCTGAAAGGAACCACTGAAAGTCATCTAGTCCAGCCTCCCTGCTAAACAACGTCCTCCTGAGCACCCTCACTACGCAGTTCATTGATCACTTTTATCAAGATATTGTGTTACTATATTTCAAATATCTTCTGCATTGTTTGTGCTCAGACTTATTTTCTCTTCTAGCAGGTGTTGGTGTGGTTAAAGATGCCAACAGCTATCAAGGTCTGGGCTTATGAGGTTTTCTTCAGCTACCTCAAAAAGCTTCAGCTGCCTCGTCTTCCTGATAATCCATCCTAATCTAGTTTTTAAACTCTCTCTGGAGTTGTCATTAGAAATGACAATTTATTCTGCTTGCAATGGATATGTATGTTAGAATGGCATGATAAATCATCTGGAGGTGCTTTCATTTCAACAGTGACTTTCAGTAGGGTCTACATATGTAGTTTATCTTAGAGGTTTCTAACTTCTAGTCAGGTAAATTTTAGCTTTGGTGAAGTTAAATGTGATGAATTTAACCATAAGCACAGCAGGAAATAGATTATGGTATATTATGCTGAAAGTTCACGGCAATTAATCATTTACAAGCTTTATTCTTTGAATTGATTTTCCATTATAGAATTATAGAATCTTTAAGATTGGAACATACCTCCAAGATCAAGTCCAAGCTTTGCCCAAAATCACAGAAAATGTATTTTATGCCACAGAAAAAGCTTATATCTAAGCTAAGGATTGGATTGATATGGTTTAGTTTCTTTATATTGAAAAAAGGTTAAGACAAAAAGACACTTGAAGTGGGATTCATCTTCTGTCAGTTAGGTATCAAAAAATAAGTTTTAACTCCAAGATTTTAAGTCTGATTTAGCCACATTTTGACTCATTTGTAGTCACTGGAGAGAATAGGTACCTTCAGAATGCAGTTCATGTCACCATGACATATGTCAAGGACAGCTGAGATGAACCACTCTCAGGAGCTCCCAGCTCTTTCCATTGATGACAGGAGGAGCTAAGGGCTTAGTGTAGATGTATAATTTTTAGCTATTTTATAACAAGCAAGATGAATCTCAACCTTCCAGCATCATTTCTGCATGTTACCACAGATCCCTTTATCTGATGTCAGTTCTGCTATCCCTAAAGAAAGTGTAAAGAGTTTTAATTTAAAGAGCAGTTGGGGTCTTTTGTATTCTAAGGAGCATACTAATAGTCTTGGTAGGGGTGAAGAAAATCCTTTTCTTATGAAACAGCCTAGGTCCACGGCTTGTTTCTTTAGTGGGAGATTCACCAACTTCAAAACATCCTTTAGTTGACAGAGCCAGACACCATTGCTATGTAGTGCCTCTGCTTATAACAGAATCAATACCTGATATTGAATCAAGTGAATCAGTTGGAAACGGCTTATTACCTAGGGTTTTAGAGAAGTTTCAAAACTGTTAAGTGATCTTAAAAGACTCTATTTAAAACTGAACTGCCTAATGGCAAACAGTAGCACAGATCTGAATGCAGAACTCTGGTCCTGCCACGGTCCTGCAGAATCACTTAAAAGTGATGCCCCTCTCTGTAGCTTTTTCCTACCACTAGACACTGTAGAATCTATGGCATCTTTAACACAATTGACGTAGTGTTTTATAATAAAGAAATAACATCAAGATTTTTGCAATGCCTTTCACCAACCACTATACCTTAATTTCTAGGAAGGTTCATTTACACGTTGTTCTGGACACCGGCCACCTGTATGAAGTTGTCTTCCTTGGAGATGAGGCTTCTAAGCACTTCAAAGCAGATGTACATTTTCCTCAGAAAAATGGTTTAATAAAACTAAATCCTGGTTTTGTAAACTAGAAAGCTAAATCATATGGGAAAACATTGGTGTTCTAAACAGTCTCATTAGAAATATTATTGTGGATTTCAAATATTCCAAGAAATTGTTCTGTCACAGTTTTTATAAATCATTCTCATAGACAAGCTTTCACAACTCTTCTATATAACCTGAAATATTCAGTTCATAACATGTAACGATAATTTTTAAAATCCAACAGTTTTCCGCAGTATTTTTATTGGAAAATACATCATTACAATACTATGTCCCTTAAAATTTTAGTTTCTCTGGCAACGTGCTAAGGAGGCAAAATAACTGTAGAAGCAAAATAATTTATTTCTTGATAAGGCAAAACAATAAAAGGAAAAAAAATTAACACTCAGGATAAGGAACTTTTCACTTCACTTTGATTTTTGGTAACATTATGTTCATTTCTCATGTATTTATTTCTACTCTGCACTTTCACACAAAGCAGATTGATTCACTTAGAGGAGCACAGCTGAAATGGTACACAGAAAGTGTGTTAAGAAAAAAATCTCTCTAATAAGGAGTTATTTTGCTTGGCTTTCTATGAATTGTCCTAAATTACCTCTCTTTTCTCAACTCTGTAAGGATAATTGAATTTTGATGCCTTGAGGATGAAGTCTGGACTCTTGTCACAGTAAGAGGAGCAGAAATAGCATATATTGCTTATGAGAAATTATTTACACCTGTGGCAGAGGTTATTGTGAAACCCACAATTCCCTCCTGGCACAGCAACCCAGGTTTCCTGGGACTTTCACACAGCAAGATCAAGATGTTCTTTCTACCCCTTGTCACAGCAATTTGGTTGTTTTCTGCATAGAGGACAGGGTCAGACAAAATTGTCACGGAGATCCTCCTGCTGAGTCATGAGATTCAGAAAGGACCCTGTTTTCCAAACTCCTTTCCAAGGGGAGTTTAGGTGTGGCTGGATCCAGACTTAGTCCCAGGCTTGGTTAACAGTTTATATCTGAAGGATTATGTGTGCACAACCAATCCTTCATACCACCTTGCTAAGGTTTCAATGTCTCATGTGCTTTTGGACACTCACTGAGAACTGCCAGGGCAAGGAACTGCTCGTCCTCAAGGATTAACTGGAGAGGCCTCCCTGCCCAAGGGGAGATCCCAGCATGCAAAATGTTGCCGTGCAGGGGAGCTCAAAAAGCCCTGTGCTGGCCACTGTTTATTGAGTAAGATGATTGACTTATTCTGGGTTGGCACATGCTCAGTGAGCCCTTAGCTGCTGACCAAGACTTATAACTCTTAGCTCTCATGTTGTTATCTGTAAGCCAGGTGCAGCCACTGTGACCACCACTGGTGGCTCTTGCTCAAGCAGAAAAGGGAGAAAGGGATCACAAAGGCACAGTCCCTTCCAACTGAAATAGTACACACTTCTAGAAAACCTTTTTCCAGGAGATACAAGGACAACTAAACTCAGGTAAACACAGCTGAGCACAGTAATTTATAAAACCCTGTTATGACTGCCAAAGCAAATGAGGGAAGTATCCATAGAAGGTGTGTATTGACTGTCATACTAGAGCTATATCCCTTTGGAAAATTAAGAGAAAAAAGAAAAACTTTATGAAATAACTGGTGTTCATTTTACTTTGTGGATTGTCTCATTTGTAACATATACCCAAATGTACACAAAGGGCTGGCAGATTCGTCAAGCTATTTTTAAGAATCATAAAGTCATTTAGGTTGGAAAAGCCCCTAAAGATCACTGATCCCAACCATCGATCCAGCACTGCCATGCTAGTCTGGCACTAAACCATGGCCCTATGCACCATGTCTACACATCTTTTAAATACCTCCATGGGTGGTGACTTAACCACCTCCCTGAGCATCCTGTTTCAATGCTCGACAACCTTCTCAGTGAAGAATTTTTTCCTAATATCCAATCTAAACTTCCCCTGACACAGCTTGAGGCTGTTTCCTCTCATTGTATCAGTTGTTACTTGGAAAGAAAGACCCATGTCTTTCTACCTTCAGGTAGCTGTAGGGAGTGATAAGGTCTCTCCTGTCTCCTTTCCTCCAGACTGCACAATCCCAGTTCCCTTAGCTGCTCCTTATAAGATATGTTCTCTAGACCCTTCACTGCTTCATCACCCTTCTTGGTGACATGCTTCAGCACTTTGCTGTCCCAAGAAATCCATGTATTTCCCAAATGGGAGCTGGAGGTACTTAATTACACTAGGTAACACAAAATCACTCGGAAAAATGCTTAGTTAACTAGATCACATACTTAGTCAATATACTTGATTCAGTTATCTACATATAAATGTCAACTCTTATTTGCAATTCTGGAGTTTCACAGGACTGAAAAGATCCTTTCACAGGTGGCAGATACAGCTTAGGTCACAGGTCTGATACCTACTTGGAGGGTTCATAGAATCATAGAATGTTTTGAGTGGGAAGACACCTTAGAGATTACCTTGTTCCAATTCCCCTGCCGTGGACTGGGACACTTTCCACTAGACCAGGTAGTTTGGAGCCTCATCCAACCTAGCCTTGAACACTACCAGGGATGGGACACCCACAGCTTCATGTTGGCATTGTCCCACTGACTCCTTTAAGTCGTATTAAACTTGTCAAAAACAACAGCCATTTCAAAGAGATTGATAACTCAAAATACAGTTCATCACTTTAAAAGGCAGACATCCAGACCAAATGAGACAAAGATCTTCCCTGGAGACTGGCAGGGCTACCTCTAGTGTGGACATCTGCACTGTGGATAACACAAATTACCTGTCTAGCATTTAGCCCTCCCTTTTCATTACTGACTACTTTCCCTGCATCAAACTGGGGGTTTGTTCTCCTCTCAGTCTCTAGAAATATCCCTTGAAATTACTTTTCACCCTCAAACGTGACAGAGTGACTTCACACCACTGAATGGTACAGTCACTCCAAAACTGTATCACCATTCAGACAAGGGGGCTTATCCAGACAAGAGATTTGCCTAGAAAATATTCATATAAAATTTATCACTTTGCTGTATTTATTAAAATTCAATTGACAATCAATAAAAATAGGGTAAAATACAATTCACTTTTCTTTTAAAGAAGACAGAATTTGTTTGCTTATTTTTTATTTTTTTTTTTTAAGATGAGAAAAGGACAACAGGGCAGCTAAAAAGGCAATGTTTTTATCTGTCCTACTTTTTTCCAGCCAATTTGGTTGTTCTAGTGCTAAGTCAGCCTTTTCATTTGCCAAAATGCAGCACATATCATGTTGGAAATTTCTCGCAAATTCAGAGGGGTTTTTTTGGGAAGGAATCAGGTTAACATTTAAAAACTTGTTAATGAGTCTTGGCTTATTCTTTTCTTCTGACAGCATGATATCATTAATGTCAGAATTTGGTCTGCCAGTTCTAGCACATATGGAAATAGGATGTTGCACATTTTGAGATACTAAGGGCTGTAGGTAAATCTTAACATCACTTGTAGTTTGTGACTCAAAAGTCTGCATAATTTCAAGAAAATATGAAGTCAACAAAAAACTGCTTTAAATTGCATGAACTTGAATTCATGCATTGGGATCCATATATAAATTTGGGTCAAATTTTATTTTATGAGAAAGGCCTACCAGAGAGGAAAGAATTGGGTATTGAACAACATTGGGAAGAAAACTCCAAATAATTTTGCTCTCAATATAGGGAAGAAGAAAAAAAAAAGCATAAAATTAACAAGTAAATGGTTAAACGGAATATAATATATGGTTCCTCTTTGAGTTTAATTGAATCGGCTGGAATTTGTTCCAGGTGACCGGTGTGGGTACATCCCTGTTTTCCTCTTGATATTATCAACAAACTAAATCAGCTAGACTTAATTTCACTGCCTGTAAGAGTTCAAACCATTTCTTAGAAATATTTGAGAAAAACAGAAATATATAATTTTAGCTGATCAGCAATTTCTATGAAGATTTTTTGTCTAATTTATACATCTAGGACACATACAGAAAAAGTGTATCTGAAATGTAACAGCTTTGTAAAATTCAGTTCACCTTTTACTGAGTCCTTCATAGAGCTCTACAGGAGTTCATGTGTCATTTTCATAAGGGAGGAATAATTCAGATTTATTCTGTACAGTGTAGATTAGGTCTTTAACCATTAAAAAAACCCTGAAAATGCACAGGACATCAATAATTTTTTCTGTGCCAAGATGCATTTCCATTTCAGATGGTGTCATTTCTGAAGTGTGCTCCTGGTAGGACAGTGAAGGTACACTGGAAAACTTGCACATTTCTAAATATGGAGGCTTCTTACTTGATAAGGCTCACACAGTTTTTCAGGTTATAAGATATTGCACTTAAGACTACTTTTTTTTTTTTTGGATTTTCTTTTGATTTCTTTTTAAATAACTGCTGTTTCTTATGAGACTTTCACAATTAAGTTTTTCTTCTATGCTTTCAAACTTTACCGGAACACGCTTACTGGCTGACACAGTCCCATGCCAGTGAAACTGGGTTTTCTTGACTTTAGCAAAAATATATGAAAAATTTTTGGGTTTGCATCAATTTTTATTTCCCCCACATACACCAGGTCCATCAGGTGGTCTACTCTACGCTCTCTTTGTGCAAACCTTCCCTCTCTTGAGGTCTTGGTCTATCACAGTCACAATGCAACTATTACAAAACAAGCAATACTTTGTCTGGAAGTATCAGAATATTATAATAGTCCTCTTCAGGCAGCAACTGTTGTGGCCTCAACAGCAATAACCCAAATGGCTGAAGCCTTTTCTTACTGTGGTCCTGGAGAACAATCTAGTCACTTCTTGAACACTTGCTTTAGAGGAAAAAAGAGAAAGAGCAGCTTTTGTAAGGAACTCTATCCTCAGTGATATTCAAAACTCAATTTCACAATGTCCTGGGCAACCCAATCTAACTTTAAAGCTTGATCTAACTGCAAATTTGGCACTGCTCTCATCAGAGGCTTGGAAAAGATAACCTTTAAAGGTCCTTTCCAAACTAAGTTTTTATTTGATAATAAATATCAGCTGGATGCTTTCTGTTCTATTCCTTAATTTTAAAAGGGAAAAGAATACAAATGAAAGCAGATATTATTGTCTAAATTTATTCTTCACAATAACACAATCAAACCCCACTTTTCCAATGTTATCTAACCAGTCAACATCTACCTCTGGCGACTGGTTTTTCTATATCTCCATTATAACCTTTTCCTAATAAAATAGTGAATAAAGGATGTCTGAAGAGTCAGAGATATGTAAAAAAGACTGAATATGACTTAAGTCTGGGAGAAGTAGATTAAAACCAAGACTTCCAAGGTTTCCTAGTCTCCAGCATACATTTAAAAATAATTCCAATTCATTTCAACTCATTTTGGCTCATCAACTGCTTCTTTCTCACACCTTAACTTTCTCACCACATCCCTGAGTACCAGACTAATTAAAGTTAAATTACTTTGTGGGAATGGTCCATGGTCCATGCTATCCCCATCAGCTTGAGCCTTGTCTAGCAGCAGTTAAAATCTCAAGAACCATGCTGACAAACTTACAGCTCAGATAAATCTGCCAATGCTCAAACCTGTGTACGTGCCCTGTTCAATTTACTAACATATTATAGTTTAGTAGTCCCAGTTGTGATATTTAAAGCATAACTAGACAAAAGCAAAACTAGGAGGAATATATCTGAAAATAAAATAACAAATAATCTTTGCTTATTGACTCCTCTGAGTTCATCTTCTCTGCTATTGTTACTAAATCTCAAGAACTGAGCCAAGAGGGAAGGCTGGACATGATCCTCTCATGCCTTCCACTGCTTCCAAGCTGAGGAGTTAATGCCTGCAATTCTAATCAGCTAATTAGAACATGAATGAGTAGTCTGAAGGGGTTAGTCTTGCACTCAAAGAAAATAAGCTACCCTCGTTAATAGCTTATTTTACATAGTCATATAAACTGATCCAAAAAACTAAAATATTTTATGTAAGGACCAAAGTCAGTATTTTATTCTAGATGAAAAATTTATTGAGCTGTAAAATTGGTGGTTTCCTTTTCTTTCTTCCTGTTCAAGACCTAGTTGTCCTGAACATCAATAATACTTATTTTTCTATTATAAATGTCGCATAGTCTTTTTTGCTGTCAAGTCTACAAGAAGCAAGATTTCCAAAATTCTTTTATTCTTGAACTTAAAAAAGATACAAAAAGGTATTTGGAGTACTTTCTTTTAAATAAATAAAAATTACTTAATTTTAAAATTTAAATGTAAAAAAAATTCTCCTTTATGTGCTTAAAGAAAAAAAATAGACGATTCCCAAAAATTGGCCATGTAGTATTGATATTTCTGGACCTACTTTACTTATCCACTTTAGAGGTTGCAGACTAGTTTGTGTATCCAATTAAGGTTCAGAAGCACCTTCTCCAAGGTCATCTAAACAAGCACATTATGTTCTCTCACTTTGTATAAAATCTGTTTGAAAGGCAGCACACAGTACACTGTCTATAATAACACTAATATTTCAGTGTCACTGTAGTAATGCATTCCCATATTTTCACAAGGTTTTCTGCCTTGTTGTACTTCAGAACTCAGAACCTGTCCACAAATAAAAATTTCAGTCATTTTAAGTACAGTTTTGATGTCAAAAATGTCTATATAAACCTGGCACCTGTGAACTTAGACAAAATCTCCTCAGATTTCATGGAGACTGACATTTGCCACATCCACAATTCACAGGGAAAAATCTTCTTTGTTCAAATACAGTTGGTAAAATACAGCTACATTAAAAAACATCCTAGTATTTTAGTTAATGAGGAATTACTAAAAAGTCCCTTTTCAGTTAATGCAAATTTTTCCAGGAGTGAGAAAATCTAGAATAAGCACTGAAACATTTCATTTACATTCTGTAGCGGCTTGCCCTCCAAGGGGTCCTGGTGCCATGACACTTAATGAACCACGACTTGCATTCTACATTAGGGATCCTTTGGTGTAATGAGAAAAGGTAGTATCATTGGAGCTCATTTTCTTCATTCAAATAAAGAGGTAAAGAGGTGCATAACCAAGATGAAATATGTGCTTAGCCAAGCACACACTATGTTACTGTAGTACTTCTGTTTGCTTCATGAAAAACACAACAAAAAGCATCAAAACTATCTGCTGATTTTGCTAGTGAAGCTAAATCACCCAAACAGGTGATAATCACAGCTTGACTTTGCTACGGGATGCAGAGCAATCTGAGTACCTACAGTGAATCCAGTTAAATGTTTCCTCTACATCCTATTGTTACCATGCATTATTTGTTTGTTTTTCTAATTTGCCGTCTTCACTTAACACAGACTAAACACTGATGTAAGACAGTAAGATTTACATTCAGACAAAATAGCACTTTCTGAAAAAAACTTTAGCCCCGAAGAATCAAATACCTAATGTGAAGACAGATTTCTCAAAGATTTTACTAAATGTGCTGTCCCAATAAATCCTCACACTTCACACCCTCATAGGTGGAGTTGTCACTTTCTTAAAACTGAAAAAAAATTAAAAAGTTGTGACTTCATCATTGGCTTTTGATCTTCACTCCTGTGGTTGTTCCTTTTCCAGAATTTGGCAGAAAAAGCTTGGCTGGACCTCAGAAACTTCCAGGATGTATGATTAGATTAGAATTTTATATTATGTTTATCTGTGACATTTTTTTCATCTCTTTTTTTCACTTCATAGTCCTTTCTAAAAAACAAAAACAAACAAACAAAACCCACCCACCCACGAAAATTGAGATATGAATACTGTCGAATAGTGTCAGATACTGTCAATGTTGAAAGCATTTGTTTTGTCTCAAGCATAATGCAAATTATGGTTTTGCATAACTGGGAAATTCAATATTCAGTATTCAATTCGTTGTGGCTCACCTCTGCAACAGAAAATCTCTAGACTCTAATTTATGAAATTTATACCACTGACAAAACCTTGCTTTTAAAAAATTTCCAACCCTCCTGACCACTAAAGGAGTCTGTGTTCATAACAGGAATCTATATGACATAACAGGTATAAACTTCAGAATCAGCAAAAATAGTAAACTTTTAAAAAAAAAATGTAGTGACCTAATCAACAACATTATATTCATGCATATATTCTCCTTATTGTATCTCCAGAAAGTACAGAGATGGAAAACTGGTATAAATTCACAATTTTGCCTAGTGAGCTTTACTATAAATCCCCTTACTTGGTCTATATTTCACAAGCATCACTTGTTCTTCTAATTAGTAAACTTTTCTCAAGTTCTTAACAAGTCTGCACTGTGCTTTTCATATCAACATTCCCTACTCACTGAATTTTCAAGGAAACTTTCCCGTGACAGTCTTTATGTTCAGGTGGAATTTCTAACTAACCATAAAAACAGTGCACATTCCCTAAATGCCTCTTCTCTCTTGTATTTCCAAAAACTTGACAGAACTAACATTTCAAGTACATTTACCCCACCATTTTCATGCTAATAGTATTGGTTTGTTTCCTTATCTTCCCCTATTTGCACTTTGTCATCATCTGCCTTGTTTTATATATGTAGATTGCGTCTGCAGTGCAATATGACAACAGAATTTGCTCTTTGTCACCTCAGATTTGCACATATTCATAAACTTGTTTGTTTCTCAGCAACAAACCCCAGTTTTTCTATTACCAGAATAAAGCCACTTTCCTGAGTAATAGAAGTAATAGAAGAACACAACCATCATATTTCTCCCAGCATCTGTGCTGTTTTACTTGTTCCTATAGCCAGAATTCCCTAACAACAGACTCCAAAAGTTGTTTTGTCTTTGACATTGGCTGATCTTCTGCAGTTAAGTCCCACTTCACATCATCACAGTCATCAGAAGTCCTCCTTGCTCAAACACAGAGCATGTTTTGGTCAACATGATCTATTATCCCCATATTTAGGCTGAGAGGCAAGACTCAACAAAAATGAAGCTAAAAATAAGATCCCTGTAGCAGCACGAATTAGAATATATTCCTATAACTTTTTGGTCTGCGTGGAGCATCAAGTCCTAAAACCCAGTCAAGAAGTAACAAGAGTTTGAATCATATGAAGAAACCAATTTAAGACAACTGAATCTTTTCTTCTCACTTTTACTGGAATACACTGTCACATGAAAAGAGGAGATTTCTTCAACTCGTAGTCTTTGATTTGTCTGTTAGTGACCCAGGAAAGCCACGACCCTTGTGTCCCACCAGTCTGTCAGTGTCCCACTATGGGGACCCTTCACTGAATAGTCCTGCTGAATGGGAGGGTGGCTCGACTGACTTCTTCGGGAACACATCCCAACAGCATAAGGCAGACCCCTCAGGGGGTCCCCTCAACTTTATGACCCCTCAGTGGTCTGTCTTTTCATTTGAGTATGTTCCCTTCTGCCGGCAACTGTGAAGGACTCACACCAACAGTTTATGGATAACACTCTTTATTAATTTAAAATTATGACAGTTTAAAGTTTAAGGACTGTTGTTGATAGTATTTGACTGCAAAAATCTATTCAACGCAACACAGAGACAAGCTGTAATCCCCAATAAAAGCATTCAACACACACAGAATGTTGTTTTTACCAGATAGGTGTCCCTATAGAGAAGATAGGTTCAGCTCCTTGACTAATTCCAGCAGTAACAATGGAGTCTTCTCTAAATTCTCCCCATTCTCTACTTACTTTCATATTATTTCTTTGTGTTTAGGTGGAGCTTGTGTGACTCTAGTCATCCATACCTTTGCTACTGATTGGTGTAAAATTCTCTTGCGTTGCTTTTAAAGATACAGTCAATAAAATCTAGAGCACAGCCCAGTGAGGGGTGGCTGCACCTCAGAGGGGGTACCTTTGGGATGAAAATGTGTGTTAATATTACAATCAGGTTATAATAAACCAAGTTCATCTGAGGAGAGTGATTTCACAACAGTTGTTGGCTCAGCAGCAGGACATCTCCTCCTCTCTCCCCTGGCTGACAGGTGCTATGTGGTTTTTTAGCTGCAAAGTACCACTGAATTCCCCTCCCTGTGAGGATTTCAGCAGAGCCTGGTTGTGGTATCTCCACTCTGCTCCACCCTCAGTTCCATCTCCCTTAACAGCTGCAATGGCTGCAGATTGTGGGTGTGGGGAATCATCCTGGAATAGGTTTCCAGTGTGCTGACCACATTCCCTTCAGGGAGTAGAAACTGTATTTTACCACAAAATTTCTGTACCATTACAACTTCTACTATGATGTGAATATTACTTCTCTGTTTTTTAATCCCCAGCCATCGTTCCACATTCACAATTTAGAAATTTTAAAATGCAAATCCTGAGGTTAGAGGTTTCTTATAAAATCTGTTAGAATTCAAGTACTGTGTGTTGCTTCCAATTGTCTTGTCTTTGAGATAGAAATTATCTTTTCAAACTCTATTCTAATACAAGCTAATGGAATGGTAGTCTGGTTTGCAAAATAGACTACTAGGCAATGTGAGTATGTAAACCTAAATAAATAAAGAAGTGGATTTTAGTGGGTCCAACATCCAGAAGGCATTGTCTTAACAAACAAATGAACAAAAACCAATTTTTATGGTAATTTAAATGGTATGGAAAACACTGATTAGCTGAAATGTAATAAATTAAATGCCATAAAAAAAATCTGTGAAGGGACTCCATGTTCCTGAATTTCAGTTCATAATCAGTTCAGCAGTAGCACCTAAAAATGTTCTGTAGCACAAATGTCAGTACATTTGTAGCCATAAATGTACCATGGTTAATTGCATTTGGCCTCCAAGATTAAACTTGTATGTCTCATAGGACTGCTTTAAATACATGGCAAGATAGGAATGAGACTGCTCTGTTACTGCTTTTCGATGCACTTTCAATAATGCTTTTCAGCTCAGCTCCCTGCTGAGGTGGACATCTTTAGAATTCATAACTGTTTGAATTCCAAATAGTTTTATTAATCTGCCTCTAAAATGTTGAAAACTGTTGATGTGAAATAGCTCATTTAAAATATGATTTTGCCAAATGTTTCTCTGTAATATAGGTGACACAGAGGAAGGAAGAGTCATATCTACTGTACTGGGGGAAATCTCCATTTTTTAATTGGATTCTTCAAGAAATGTCATCAAAACACTTATCCCTTGGAATTTGCCAAGTCAGAAATTAATGGAGATTGATTTAATCAGACAGGGTCTTCCTTTTACCATATACAGTGTTTTTGTGAATATATAAGAACTTCATCAGTATCTACAAGATTAAGAATAATGAAGAAAAGTAAGACCAGAAGGAATCTCACACTCAAAACCTGTAAATAAACATAATTATTAGCAAAAAATATCAGTTTGTAATTCTGACTGGTCTAGGAATGGCAGAAATTTGAGTATGATAGCTCAGCAGAATCTCCAGCTTATGAATAAATATTTTACAGTGCTGGGCATTTAACAACCCCCTTTCCATTTGTATTCTATCACAATCCATTCCAAACACCAACTAATAAAAGGAACCAAAGCAGCTTAAAATTAAAATAAACAGCAAAGGGCAGAAAAGATATACTTTCGTGTTCTGGAACCCTTGGCAATAATGATCAATGACTTGAGTTCTTATTTCTGAACCAGAATCTGACCCTGCATGAGAAATCTGTCTGACACGGACCACAGACCTTAAATTATTTCCCATAGGATAAACCTCACTGTTGTCTATTTTAAATGAAATTATCCAGTTCCATATAATCCAACCCAAGGCAACATTTTTGTGTTTCTTAAAGTCATAGCTGAACAATGGAATCAGAAGAATAAAAAAACATGAAAGAATTCCAGTTTCACTTCTTATGATGGATAGGGAGTGGAAAAATACCATGAAGATAGTAACAACCTCTACTCTCTTCTTAAGAGATCCCTCCTGTAGTGCTGTGTCCAGTCTGTGGCCGTCAGCATAAGAAATACATTAACTTGTTGGAGCAAGTTTGGTGGATGTTGATGATTATCAGATCTACTGGTGCAGACAGGCTGAAAGGGTTGGGGTTGTTCAGTCTGGAGAAGAGAAGGCTTCAGGGAGACCTTAGAGCACCTTTCAGTACCTAAAGGGTTGCAAGAGAGCTGAAGAAGGTCTTTTTATAAGGACATAGAGTGCTAGGACAAGAACCAATGGCTATAAACTGAGTGGATCAATTTACATTAGATATGAGGAAGAAATTATTTACAGTTAGACTGGTGAGACAAAGGAACGGGTCCAGAGAGATTGTGGATGCCTCATCCCTGGAACTGTTCAAGATCAGGTTGGATGGGGCTCTGAGCAACGTGGTCTAGTGGAAGGTGTCCCTGCCAGTGGCAGGGGGTTGGAACAGATGGTCTTTAAGGTCACTTCCACTCCAAACCATTCTATGATTCTAAGATTCTATGAGATTGAGCCAAAAGACAGAAAAAAAGAATGAAAACATGCCGGTGGGAGAAAATATCATTATTATAAAAATACTGTGGGTTGCTTGCGGAGTATGGCTAGGAAAAAGATTCATATCCACGTATCTGCCTTATTATTAGGAATTTTCACACTCATCAAGGACTTCATGCTCCAAAATATTATTTTGGCCTAAATCTGTCACTCATGTGAAGAACTGGCAATGCCTTTTAGCACATCTTCAAATAGCTTTCAATAACTTGTTCACTTTCTGTCAGAAGCCATGAAAAGCATAGTTATTTTGGAGGTTATTGTGGGCATTATGCAGCCAGTCTTTTGGGTTAAGTACTGTGCCATGGCAGTCAGTTTTCCAGCTACAGCTGCTATTGGACAAAATAAGATAGAGACAATTCTCTGGTGGTGAGGATTGCTGGCATGACTTACACAGTACAGTCAGCCTTACAGACACAAAGCTCTGCATCCTGGAAAGGTGCCTGGGCCTGGACTAAGTCCTCTCACATTGGTATCATCCATGTTCTCTTTATTTCTCACAGTTCCTAAAGGGTTTTTCAGAAGTGCTTGGAGTTAGGAAAGTGGTTCCTTAGGAGGCTGACTTTAATGGTCTTTTGCATGAAGCTATTAGGATGTGCAGAAATTCACATTGTCTGAAAACTAAGGGTTACTGCCCAGAAGAAGACTGATTGTTTTTTGAATGGTTTCTGAAGAGCACGTGGTACTAAAAATAAGATAAGTCATGCTGGTACACTCAAGAAAAGAATACAGCAATTCACTTTGAAAATGTGAAGAAGCAGTCAAAGTTGACTTTGTACTTTATTTCATAACTCTAAATAATAAAAAGAGCGAAAAAATCTTCCTTAAGTATTCACTTGCTTTCCATTTATTATTGTTAATTCAGAACATGGTTTAGAAATGGTATTAGAGACATTTGAACACTGGTTGTCTACAAGTGAATATGACAGTTGTGAGAAAAATTGTTTTTTCTGTTTTTTGGTTGTTTTTTTTTCCTGAAGGTTAAAAAGAGACCACAAAAGGTCTTGTATTGAAATGCTTATAATATAAATTTTGCAGTTTGGTAGGGCTTACTGAGTCCTTGATTGTTATGATTGTTAGCAATGAAACAAGTAAATGAGTCTTTAAAAACAGATGAAATACAATCACGTGTATGTAATGCATGTAATGAAGGGACAAGGATCAGAGTGGCTCATTTAGGCTGATAGTGGCTTTTTCTTTTAACTAGAATTCTCCAGTCATATGGGAGCCCAGACCTCTTGATGGAAATGTTGTAACTGAGATTTGCAAAGAGAACTTAAAAATAATTAAAGACACAGAATTTAGAATTAACAAACAATTAAAAAACTCAACAACCACAACAGCAAACTTAGAACTTCTTCAGCAGCAACATTAGTAAGTGATGCTCAAAAGAAAAAAGCAACTGTCTGACACTGTGTACGTTATGAAATATCTGTAGATTTACAATTAAGATTTTTAAGATGAAATATAGATATATTCACTATCAGTTTGAAAACAACAACAAATATCACAACTCAGTTTGATTCCTGGCATTGGAAAATGCTGCAAGAACCCAGTGGATACAACACTTTGCAGGAGTCAGCATAACATACACAGCAGGAATGGAGAGGATGGTAACAGCATCTCTGGATTGGATAAGTTCCTTATGAAATCATTGGACAATATTTCAGGAGAAGGTGAACAGAGCATCAGCCTGAAGCAAACAGGATATTTAATTGTTTTTCAGTCAGGCAAAATTAGGTAAGCAAGTATGATATCTGAATTAGAAGTATCTGAATTAGAAGTAACAAAAATGAAAGAAAAGCAATAAAAATCAGGATGAAAGAAGGAAATTTAGCTTACACTGGCTAGCTCAGGGACTTTCCCTCTGGGCTGAAATACCTTTTGTTTTGTGGCTTGTAACATATAAAAGGTAATTCAGAAAATCAGGCTGCTCATATTTGGTCATAATTTGGATTGATAAAAAAAGTCTTGATATTGTTTTCCATTTATAATTTCTTTGTTTCTCAATTACTTCCAAATGTTAGACAAAGAAAAAAGAAAGGAATTTATTTCAGCATAGCAATGCAGTCACTTTGACTGATCACCCACCTTGCCAGAAACACTTTCTGATCAATTTTCCACTGGTTATATTTAACCCATACACCTTTGGGTGTGTAGCATTCTTAGTGCTATCTTTCACCCTCTTTTACAAGATTGTGCGTTGTTTGCCAGAAGCTCCTGTTTCACAAATGCTATTCTTTGTTATTCCACAGGGACATTGAAAAACTAGCCAACAAATACTAAAAATTACTTGCATTCAAACTGGAGACAAATAAAGTCATCTTTTCTACTGCTGTAGCTACTAGTATACAATTTTTCTCTTTTTGTCACTGACGTAAATTGTTTGTGGCTCTATTGAATTCAGTTTAATCCATGTGGAATTACATCAATGCAACAGAAAACCTGTTATCCTCCACTTAATACATCCTGCACTTTGATTTCTGTGAAGTACAATATTTTTAACTCTCTCAGAAACCTTAAGGGGTCCATTCATTTATGTACTTGTGAAAAACTAAAAATCCTGAGCATCACAACCAAAGGTAACCAGTGAGTGCAGGGCTGCATCCTGCAGTCAGCTCGAGACCAAAGTCTTAAAACGTATTGCAGGATTCTTACAGACTGAGGAGAAGATCTGCCTTTGAAAGGCCATAACTTTCTTCTAAGCCATAATCACTTCTAGGGATGCTGAAAAGTTAGAAGCAGAGAAATTCTTCAGCTTTTTCTCAGTGTTCTGTGGGAGCATTGCTTTCTCACGCAGACTAGCCAAAAACAGTGAAGATGGTTTTGTAAACTAATTCTTTATCTTTGCACCTGGAGTTTGTTGCGCAGTGTTGTTATGGTACACTGAAGAAAATATTTTCAAATGGGAGTTGTATAGCCGCCACCAATCATTCTAGGAGGTGGTTGATCAAGGGACCAATAGTACTATGCTACTCTTGCGAACCAAGTTCTATAAACCAATTTATAATTAATTAAATAACCACTTTTTTCCTGAACTTTGATCGTGTCGTTTCTCGCCACTCTCGGTACGGACAGCGACACACTTCTGTACTCGCTTCTGCTCCACGACAATTTTGAATTAGTCATCCTCATTTTATTGAAACATGAGCTGCCTTGACATGCCAGTAGCTTATACTAGTTAACCTCACTTGTTTCCTGACCCCTTGCTTGGGTACTCAATCCCTCAGTTAACACATGGTTACACAACTTCTTGTGAGCACCTCAGGAGCCCTGCTGGAGAGGCAGTTTCGTTTTAGACACATGATGCTGCACAAACAGCTCTGCTCCTTGTTCCTGACTGTTTGCAGTACAATACTGAGCAACACACACTTGAGACACACCCTGGGATGACTGTGCAGGTGCTCAGTCAATCCCTTTATGGTCAGAAGGAAATCAGGCAGCATTCAGGCAAACAACAGTGTGCACTTTGCATTGATTTTTAAATGTCCATTGTTTTGCTTGGATGAGAAGATAACCACAGTTTGTACAGCCCACTAATCAATAGTATAGAAAAGATGCTGACTTAAATACAAATCTGTATGTTTAAGCTCTGAGAAGCCTTGGGAGACAGTCTCACCTTTGGCAGAGATACAGTGAGATGAAACTCAAATGCTAGTTATTTTCCATTTGCCCTTGATTTGATGAATTACAATGTCATTTAGCAGCATATAGATTTATGAATTGTTGCTTGACTCACCCATCTAATGCTATTAATTTGTATTGATAAGTGAAATATTCATGTACCTCTCAGCCCTAGAACAGAGAACCTTGAAATGATAATTATATCTCAGGCTACACTTTCATTGAGAGCTGGAGATGAGGTGTCCATCGTTGTCTTTGCTTACTATATTGTATAAATCCAATGTAACTACATGGGTGCCTTAGCAACAGCAGGTTCTCTCCTGTTCTCTGCAGACAGAATCATCCTGAGAAGTGAGAGAGGTAGCAAAGCAGGAGAGCTCAGAGCAGGCTGGATGAGTGGTGTTCCATGACCCCTGCAAACTGATGCCTAGCTCTGAAGTATGTTTTCAGCTCTCTTTCAAGAGGACAATTATATGCTGATGCTGGCCTCACAATTAGCTGGTATCCCTTGTTTGTATTAGCATAAGTCTACAAATCCAGGTGCAGAATTTTCTCTGAAACCCTTCCTTCCTTCCTTCCTTCCTTCCTTCCTTCCTTCCTTCCTTCCTTCCTTCCTTCCTTCCAATTACTCCCTCTCCCACCCCATCCCTCTGTTCCTGGTTACCTCTAATTGGAGCTCTTCTGAGGTATTGTTTCCATCTGCACTGACAGGCAGTCTCCTGCAGCCTGAACCATTTCAGGCATTTTTTTTCTCTTTTAGCTTTTAATTTCATGTCGTTATCACTACATCACCCAGCAAAAAACCTGTTTTTCCAAGAATCACATTGCCTAAGAAGGTGCCCACCAGATACACATTGGCATGAACTGCTTTGTACCTAGAAATTTAGTTTCCTAATACTATGAAGAAGTTCTAGAATTAGATGACAAAGGATAAACATACAATGTACTACAGGTGACAAGTTCATGGATCGTGCAGGAAAAAGAATCTGTGGAATGCTCAAGCATCAGATACCGTGAGAACTTCTCATCCTGCCATCACCTGTGGTTTGGCAGGTACAGCTCAGAACAAAGCATATTTGCTTCTCAGAATCCATCACATTTTCTCATCTTACCACTCAAAGAAAATATTGTTACAGAGAAAAGTGAGAGTATAATGTGAAAAAACAGAGATCGACAGAATTTTGTCACTGGTTAAGTCTCAAGGAACTAGCATGATTCTGCAAAACCATTTCTGTTTCTTCTGTGTGATTATTCTTACCTCTACATTGTTTTATTCTGGTAGTTTAAATGTACCAAAACTATGTAAAAAGTGGTTTTACTATACAAAGAAAAATTCTAGACAGATTTACTATACCTTTTGTCACCTCACTTTTCAGTTTCATATTCTGGAAAATTTTAAGGAAAAGGCTTATGGGCACTTTTAGAATGAAATGTAAAATACTGGAGAATTTAAACTTTCAAAATTATATTTGCCATTGTAACCTAATACTTACTATTACTATATGAAGAAATCAAAAGCTATCTCTGATCTGAAAAAGCTAACACTCATGAGTTAGAATTCTCCAAAAGCAAAACATACCCCATGGGATATTCTCAGATCTAAAATAATTAGTTCTTTTTGGATCATGAGGAAAAACAGAAACACCAGAATTTCTTAGTTAAAAAATTATATTCCAGAAAAGTTTATATGTATTAAAAAATGTTATTTCATTTCAGATAGTTTTTTTAAATTTTATTTTGGTCTAAGGCCAAAGATTTTTGCCCCATTTCATGTATCACAAATCTGCTATTTACTTTCTGTTAATATAGAACATGGCATGATTGAATGTTCTATTTATAATACTGAAGATACAGCTAAAAATTTGCTGGTTTTTTTATTATTATTTTTATTGAATATGGTAATTGCTAGCATGTTTTCACAGATAACAACTCCTACATAAAAATACAGAAAACTTACACTCTAAACTTAAACAGTACTAGACATAAGTAATAGAATGCTTTTAACTGTAAGGAAACACAAGAGCTCCTTGGAGTTGCCATTGGAGGATTATGTATTCAATACTTCATTTGTTGTAGCCTATCCAAGATTTTGGTCCCCACCAAAGTTTGTCGCAGAGTCTAATGGGATTACTCTAATTGTGTTAGATGTTAGTGTTTGTTACACTATGTTAAGGACTGTTAACAGTGGTTTTATGGGTATATTTCTTGGCTTCAGACTCAGTCTTCCAATTCCAACATGGTTCTTTGTCTCTTTTTTTCCTCTATAGTAATGGTATTTCTTTATCTAGTTGGAATAAGCTACTAAACTTGACAAATTAGTGCCTTTTCTTTGCTGTCCTGAAAGACAATTTTATTTCTCGTCTGAACATATCTTAAATCAAATTAAGAGTAATTGAGTGACAAAGATCATAGGGACTGAACTGCATCTCAGAGAAAATCTACATTACTAATGTTTAAAAGAGAAAATCATAGCACCTGAAAGTTTTCTATACATAGAGGTTGCCTGATGCTCCTTGCCCTGTCCTGGTCCCAGCACATCTCTGGAAGAGTTGGCCAGTTGTCCTGCCAATGGCATTTACTGGCTGCAGTAACTCAGCTCATAGAATGCTTTACTCCTTTCTTCTCCTCAAATCTCAACCCAGCCCAAACTGTCTCTAATCATGCCCTTCAGGCTACTCAGGGAAGAAAGTATTCTTTGTTAAAAATACACAGATTTGAGAGCACTGCGCAGAAAACCAGAGAGCGACCTGACAATTTGGGCAGATGTGAACACACTGCTCCCACAAATCCAGAGTAAATTGGGAAGATGGTGATGTCTCATCTTAAGCTTGGCACCTTGTCTAGGGCACACCTGCCTCTTCTGGCATTTGTTCTTTAACGACTTTCATGTCACAGTGCTTTATGGTCTGGCCAGCATTCTTCATGTACATTCTCTGACACAAGTCAATAATGAAATACATACACTTAACAGTGGATGTTAAAACCTTAAATGTCTTTAATACTGAGATTCACATAACTATATATTTCAATGAAAAGCATAAACTAAAATATACTGAGCAGCCATCGCCATAGGGAAGGATATTTTTGACATTCAACAAAATAAAGTGAACATGAAAAAGAGAATATGACTGGTCTTGCAGAAAGACACTTAAATACTTTTAAAAAAGAAACATATTTTATTTTAATTTAGGAGTGCTGGACTGTCTTCAGATTAGAGAGGGAGCAGAATGAATTTCACACTGAAAAAACTAAGCTTCTCTAGAGTCTTTGAAATGTTTCAAAGGAGAGATTAGCTAAAAGACCAAATGTCTGATAACAAAAAGGAATAAAAGAGAATGGCAATGCCAAACCTGAACACATCTGGAAGTATATTCTGAGGTCTGCTGATAAGCAGAGTGTAACGGAGCCTTGTTTTACAGGTATGTTCTGTGACAAAGCCTTCAGACCTAAGCACAAAGCACAGATCCCATCTACCATGAAATCAGGAGACACCTCTGCAGGACAAGAAAGTAGGGAGACAGGGGGGTCTTTCTGCGGGCACTTGAGCATAATGAGGTTAGATGTTGGGTTTGTTTCATTTGCCACACTATTTTTGACCTTATTTTCTTAAGAAGTTTAAAATTATGTATAATTCAAGTTCTCCAGACAACAAGGTATTTCCTACATAATAATGTAGTGGCTCTATAAATTGAGGATCTGGGACACCTTCACAGGCTGTCATCTACTGGAAAAAACTAAAGGATGCCCAAAGGATACAAAGGATGTATCCTGAGCTGCATAAATCTGTTGAAAAATGGAAAAATTTGTCAGTAGATGGAGAAATAATTCCAGGGGACTACTGGTGACACCAGAGGTGATGTTTGTGGTGTGACATCATTAATTTCCAGGTTGGCAATGTCCCTAAGCCAGAAATTAGAGGAATGAACTATGTAAATGATGCTGCCATTTTATTTCTCTGAGATCTATATATTCAGCTCAGAGATGCTGGGCATAGTAGGAGCTAAGGCTACACAAGAAAAAAGCTCGACATTTTTGTGACTGGTGAATGAATAATGTGTTGGTCTACTACAAACAGTTTGAGTGTTAATTAGTGAAAGAACAATCAGAATAATCCCATTTCCATGCAAATTATTCAGACTGGTTACCATGCATTTTATGTTTTGTGTAGCAATTCCTATGACAGATGAAATTATGAGAGTATCCTTCAGGGAAATGAACTGGTCAGTTTTGTTATTTTGAATGGTACAAGCAAAGTCACTACTTTAAAGTAAAATCTGAAATTGTGTAAAGAGGGAGGAAGGTGAGAAAGAAAATATTTGGAATTTATGTAAACTTCCAATATTGCAGGTAAATTTGAAAAAGTAAATCTAAAATACATATATAAAATATCTCTAAAATATAAAATATAAAAATAAAGAATATAAATATATATTAATATAATACAATTACTATAACAATAATTCTAAAAAATAATAACAATATGAAACAAAATATAGAATATACCTATATATATATAAAATACACATATAAATGTAACTGATTAGGCAAGTGTGCTTGAGAATTGAATTTATTGATAGAAAAAAAAATGTGCTGGTGCTTTTATTAATATGATGCTAAAAATAGATATAAGGCAGGAGAGCTAAGCATGCCTAAGTATGTCCGCTCAAAGCTATGAGCCCCATGGCTGCATAACCTTCCAGAAGGACAGATGAAGTCCCAGCCTTCTCTACCATTCACTAGAAGGTTTTCCTCCAAGTCTGAGCTATTTTTCAAGGTTCCTTCCACAGCCAGTGCAAACAGTGGCACATTCTGCATTCATCTCACCCACTCTAGATGGCTGCCATAGGAGGCAATGAATCATGAAGTGCTGGGTTAATGGTTGAGCTCGATGATCTAAAAGGTCTTTTCCAAACTAAATGATTCTATGATCCTATGCCCTTGAGGCATTGATGTCAAGTGATTAAAAAGATTATTCAGAGGATTAATTTAATTACAGACAGCTGTGTTTTATAGAGTGGGAGTTGGGTAAGATGCATGCTAACTGATCACGTATTATCGTCTATCATGTGCATATGAGCACCCAAAAAATCCTGGTCAAGTTCTCCATGGGGACTGTGGAGGCTGCACTTCATGTGCTGTGTCCAGTGCTGGGCCCTTCACTTCAAGAAGGACATTGAGGGGCTGGAGCATATTCTGAGAAGGCCAACAGAGCTGGGGAAGGGTCTGGAGCACAAGACTGATGAAGAGCAGCTGAGGGAGCTGGGGATGTTTAGCCTGGGGTGAAGGAGGCTCAGCAGGGACCTTGACATTCTCCTGACACAACTGCCTGAAAAGAAGTTGTGACAAGGTGTGGGTTAGTCTCTTCTCCCAAGTAACAGGTGACAGGATGAGAGGAAATGGCCTCAAGCTGGACCAGGAGAAGTTTGTTGGATATAAGGAAAATTTTTTTCACTGAAAGAGTGGTTAAACATTGGAACAGGCTACCCAGGAAAGTGGTGGAGTAGCCATTCCTGGAAGTGTTCAAAAAAATAAGTAGATGTGTCACTACAAAATATGGTTTAGTGGGCATGGTAGTATTCATTCAAAGATTAGACTTGATGACCTTGGTGGCTTTTTTCCAACCTTAACAATTCTATGACTCTATGACAATCCTATGCTTGCATAAATAGAAGAATAAAATCTGAAGAGTTCATATTCTCAATACTGAATACAGAGCAAAGAGATGGCAGATATAACTAAAAACCTCAGAAAAAGGCAAAAATATGGTTAATTCGTACGAATAATTTAAGCAATTTTTTAGCATAGTCAACATTGAAAAAAAATACAGAGAGGTTTTGTAGAAGCCTTTTAATCATCACTGTGCACAGCCAGCCACAATGTGAGCAGTGTGTGCATTGCAAAACTCCCTCTCTGGCACTGTGCTTTATCCAGGGTATTGAGTGAAGGCAATTCCTGGCTAATGTACAGTCTAGATAATCTCTTTCCAGATAACAGGCTGCAAGAACATTAGCATTTGGTTTGGAATAATAGCAAGGTCAGGAAGCCAACCACCTTTATTTCACATTAAATCAGTTAGCATATTAGTTTTGATATATTCAGACTAGGTTGATTTTGAAGGCTACAGTACCACAGACTCTACTTCAGTTACACGTCAAATAAACTTCAAATCCCAAAGAAAATATAAAGATTTGAGCTAGTGGTTGGTAAGTTGAGTCAGTTCTCATCTACATGCCTGTGAGAATGTTTGGTTCTGATTAAATAAATCCTGAATTAAATCCTGCATATTATATTTAGTGTAGATGTCTCCTGCTGCTTCACTCTTCTGATCTGCTCCTACTGTACCAAAGCAATTCCTACTGTAGGAATAGCCAGAGATGATTCTGGGATCACTCAAAACATTCTCTAAGCCATTCTTTCTTGTAGAGTAGGACCAACTATATCTAGGTGATTTCTAGCAGAATATATTCAATATATTCCTAATAACTCTACAGTTTTCCATGGCCTTGTCTTATTCCTGCTTTCTGTTATTGTTCCTATTTTTGTAATCTGTAAACCAAGTCACTGCCTGTGGATACCGAAATGCTGCTAGCAGATGAATTTTCCAGCTTCTTGCATTAATTCTTTGAGAACCTTTCCTTTCTCACGCAAGATATGAAAACAGTAAGATAGTTTATCCAGACAATGGTCACATCTGGTGTTTTGTTAAGCTCTGTTTATGGTACACTGAGAAAATGTTTTACCGTGGATGTGATAGAACCTTAACCAATCACCCTAGGAGGAGTGTGAACACTGTCCAATCACTTTATGGAACTAGTCTATATAAAAATGATTGTAAAATTAATAAATAATTCATTCTTTTGCTGGATTTCTGCGTTGCTACATCTCTCCGTTCCTGGCTCAATAGCAACAACTGCCAAATTCAAATCCATTATTTCCATCATGCACATGGAAACCAAATAATTCACCTTCTCTTTATTGGTAGTTTACATAATTGAAAATTGTTGGCATGTCTGGCTCCCCAGTAGATTTTGCCTTGTTACCCGCACAGTTTCAGTCTGTGTAACCTTCCTTAATATAAACAAATTAAGAAGAAAGACACTAAGAGTTGAACCCATTTCTCTAAGGTATAATGCTTTCATAACAAGGCTGTCCTTCCTTCCTGACATGGTGACTGCCTTGCAAGGTCATCATGTTCAGATTAAAAGTAACTTGAATTTTTTATGTGAAAAATTTCTGAACCTTCACAGGAAGCGTTTACAATCAAAATAGTCATTTGCAAAGTAATTTTTTAGGGTTGGTTGGGTCAGACTTTTTTATGGTCCAAAGCTAACCTGGAGAAAGATATGGAGAGTAAGTCATATGAAAGCAGTTGAGGGAGCTGAGGTTGGGGTTATTTAGCTTGGAGAAAAGGAGGCTTAGGGGTGCCCTGTTTGCTCTCTACAACTACCTGAAAGGAGGTTGTAACCAGGTGGGGTCAGCCTTTTTTCCCAGGAAGCAAAAAAACACCCCAAAATCCCCAAACAAACAAATAAACAAAAGCCCCAAACCAACCAACCAACCAACCAACCAACCAATTGAAACAAACAACCCCAACACATAATATTTGAACTGAAAAACAAAAATGAAAACAATATCTTGTTAGTTAATTGAGAGGGAGTTAGTTTTTAACTAGACAGCATTTAAGTTTTGCAAAAGTCTCAATATTTCAGATATTTTTCTATTAAAACAGAAAGCTCTGGATTCTAATCTGGTTCTTCCAAATTGCAGTTTGGCCAGCTGTTCGTATGCCCTGCTGTTTGTCAGTTCTCAGAGTTTGACCAGACACGAAAATAGTCAGACAGGATAGAGCTCCCAAAATCTGAAATATAAAAGAGGAGTTACAATTGAGAAAATCAAAGTGTAATACCTAGAGTTTGAATTTCAATTGTCAAAACCATTTACTAATTAAATTATGTTTAGATAGCTAAGTGAAGCATTTATTGAATCAAAACCAGGCATGAACATAGGATATTCTACATACAAAAAGTCCATTGCAATGGGCACAAGCACAGCAGGGATAACTGTGATGCCCAAAGACAACCAAGCAGAGTATTTAAAGAATTAAAATTAGCTGGAAGCATGTGTGCTCATGTAAACCAAGTATGTAACAGCCAAAGGTTTCTAAATTCTGAATTTTTTTGTCTTCTGTTTTTATATAGTAAGGTTTAAATATACTAAGGAAAATGCGTATGTATTTAGCGAGAGGCTGACTGGAGAACAGGAGAACAAAAAAGTCCAGGAGAACAAAAAAGTCCTTTTGGATGGAGGACATCCTCACAATTTGTCTGGTGGTTCACATTTTCTGACCCAGTCTCGGTGCTCAGCAGTCAAGTCTAGATGGAGAGACCTCTTTTTGAGCCCCATTAAATATTCTTTTTGAGCAAGCATCCCAAAGTGCAGCTCCATGTGGGTTGCTCTCCTGTTTTGTTATCCAAATCTCTCAGGAAACCTCAGCAGGGACTGCTCAGGCACATATCACTGATCATGCCAGAGTACACGTCAATTCCAGCACCAGCCTGCACTCCCTATATGTGGAGCTGCTTTCTGTCATTGCCTGGCAGGATCTGTTCCTGGATCATGGCTGAAGATCCACAGTATGTATCATTTCCATTGGGCCCTGGCCAGGAAAAGATCATAGAATCATAGAATTGCTCAGGTTGGAAAACATCTCTGCAATCATCGAATCCAGCCATTCTAGATAAGATACTGACCTGTGACTCATCAGGTCAGAAAAGCAGGGTAGTCAAATCTATGAGAAGGGTCCTGTGTCTTATATAGGCTTACAGGCTGGGATAAATTAGTGCTTTTGGGGTTGTTAGGTTGTGTGGCTTTGTGCTGACCCAGAAGTCAATCAGGAAGCAGACAGTGACTCAGACATTGTCTCATCAGCATCCTCCTGGGTCTGAGGAACACTCCCCACAGGAGCACCTCCATTCCTAACAGGACTGTTTCCTACGCAGAGGGGAAGATGTAGAGACAACATCTACAGAAATCATGTTTCCCCAATGCACAGTGTAGGTAGTACATGCAATCCATGGAGGGGATATATTTCTGCATTTGCCTGTGCAAATTAAGACCCAAGTTGTTTTCTACTAGAAAAGTTCTTTCTTCTACTAGAACAGTTGGTAGTTACTCTGGTTTGCCTCTTCTGATGTCATCATTTGTGCCTCACACTTCTGTGGGGCTAAAAGATTTAAGAAACACAAATCTGTGTTAAAATTATGGGATTTATTCCTTCTACTTGGCAGATCCATAAATTTATGCCTTTCCATCCCCTTCTGGAATCTCTAACCTCAAATGAGTTAAATAAGGCATTTAGAATCTGTTTAATTACTACTAAAAATGAGAAGAAAAGGGTGAGGATAGAGCTCATGTTGAAATTTTTTTCAGTGCATTTAAACTGAGTTTCTATGCTATTTTTACTCAGTCCTTTTTTTTTCCTGCTTCAGCTTTTTATAATTATAAGGCTTTTTGCTAGGCATAAATAAGTGCTCTTGGTACACATGGGAACAGCTCTGTGTGAGAATAACTGACATTCAAGGGTTTTAACATTTTCTTTTTTGCTACCAATTCAAAAGCATATCACCATCCAGTTTAGCACAATTAGACACCAACACTAAGGTCTGACTGCAGAGGATTAACAAAACTGCTTTTAACCAGAGCTCAGCCACAGCTTTATTCCATTTGTCCCGTGTACCCACAAAGTCAAGTCTCATTTTTCAGTATTTTTGAGCACTGAAATGAACTTTAGAAGCTACACTAACAGAACACTGTCTAGCCAGGCCTGTTCCATTTTGTTCTTTCTTATTGAATTGAGCCTCAAAATTGACAGTTGCATAAGAATACGTGACTAGACTTTCACAGAGCAGGAGCCTGTTTGGTATGCATCTCACATCTTCCCCAGGCTTTCTATCACTTAGTGCTGACAGTATGAATGAATACAGAGATTTACTGACTGACATTGCAAAGTTGCCATTGTCAAGAGAGGCAGACACCCTAATGATGAGCAGCATTGCCGAACCTAAAAGAGAGAAGGGAGGAAGAAAGAGAGGCATTGTTTCCATGGCTACACAATACTACTTCTTCCACACCTCTACGTCTTACAGCCTTGCCATCCGTGTCCATTTTGCAGATAGCAGTTCATTACGTCTCATTAAAATATTTAATGACTCCCAAGTTGTTAATTAGTGAAGGTTCAAATAGGATAGTGCCTTGCTGTAAATATTACTCATACCGTAATCTTGAAAAATATTATATAAAGCAAATGATACCTCTATGTGTCTAATTCAACTCCATGTATATCGAGACAACTTGGAGTCTACTGCAAAACAATGTCTTGGTAGTGAGCTGTCTGCTCCATCCTTGCAGTCTGTGTTGGTATTTGCAGCAGGGCACTTAACCACAGAGGTTCTTGGGCTGTATTTCTAATTATCCAGCAGTAATATTGCTGACACCTGAAATACAGAAATAACAAGATTAAAGTAATTATCTGTTTAAGTCTCAGCTCTTGGAACAGCTCATAATCTTCATTTCCAAATATTATATGACCCCCAATATCAATAGGTGCCACTGTCCATACTCACTCAATTGGGAAATGTAGGCAATTTCCAGAGATGTAGATATCTGCTCTTCAGGAGACCCTCCCCTTTGCTGTAGATCTTGTGTGTGCTGAAATAATCTTCTAGAGCTGACTACACACTCCTAGTGGTAAGATTAAATTGGTACATAAATTGGGTCTGACTTGGACATGTACCCTCCAAAACTTTTCAGTAATCTCTTTCTCACCACTCACAGCCACCACTGGATTTCCTGCAGTAATATGAGCATAGTGGGAAGACAAGAGCAGCTGCACACCTGCAGAATCAATACCACAAAATAGAGGATTAAAGCAGATGGAAAGCTACAAACATGGTGGGCAGAGGTATCCAAATAAAGCATCTTCACATTTTGAAGGTCCAAGTGACTCATTTAGAGACTGCATTCTGTGAAGTCCCTTTACATGATTCAAAGGATTTGGGTATGTTTAGCAGTGTCGTCTTCTGCATTATACTGTATTTGTTTAGTCACAGTCCGCTAGAGGCAACAACATTCATTCCTCTGACCTCAGCAGGTTCAGACAGGATATGAGTAATGGTTTTTAATAAAAGAGTATAGATGGAGTTAAATAATTTTCAGTGTATATAGACTCTTCTCCTTATTAAGCTGCTTTATACTAAATTACTTTATGGTTTCCAGAAATTTAAAGGCATTAGAAATTTTGTACATAAAACATCCAAATATAAAGAAATATCAAGAAAATATCAAGATGGAAAATAACTGAAAATAATTGAAAAATATTTCTTAGAAATTATGCATACATTTACAGCACAATTTTCTTTAATGCTACTGGGAAGTTCTCCTGTGATACAAGCCAGAGACCTGCAGTTTTGCTACAAGATATGATTAATCTTTAATGAAGGTATTTGTGGCACAGAAATACAAGTGTCCCAAGAGTTGCAGAGGTGTCGCTATTCATTCACCTGCTGAGCAAAATGAGCTTTTTCAGGCCTGTTTCTACAACTCTTACTTGGTAAGGTCTTCAGCTCAAGTGAATCATCTCTGCATACAGTGAATCATCCTCTGTGAGAGCTGCAGAAGAGATTCTTAGTTGTTCACTCCCTTTGTTGAGAAAGACATGAATAATTGCCAGTAGATATCCAAAAAGGCCATCATGTGCCCTGAGCCCCTCTGAGGGTTTCTTTGGCATTGTACATTGTACTGGGTTTGCTTGGCCTGGTTTTGGCAGCAGGAGCTCTACATGGGCAGTTTCTGTGAGAAGCTGCCAGAAACTTCCTCCATGTCTGGCAAAGTCAATTCCAGGCAAAGACAGACATGCCCCTGGCCAAGGCCAGGCCAGTTAGAAATCCTGGTAATGCCTCTGTGGTAACATACTGAAAACGAAGAAGAAAAAAGGTATTGTGCTGTTGTTACTGTGGCCAGAGAAGAGTGAGGTGAGAACATGTGAGAGGAACAGCTCTGCAGAAACCAAAGTCAGTGCAGAAGGAGGGACAGGAGGTGGTCTGGGTGCTGAAGCAGAGATTCCCCTGCAGGCTGTGATGAAGACCATGGTGAAGCAGCTGTGCCCCTGCAGCCCATGGAGATCCATGGGGATGTAGAGATTCACCTGCAGCCTGTGGAGGAGACCCAGGCTGGAACAGGTGGATGCCTCAGAGGGGGCTGTGACCCCATGAGAGACCTGTGGAGAGAGGGCCCCTGCTCCCATGCTGGATCAGCCTGTCCTTGAAGAACTCCACCCCATGGAAGAGTGACCCAAGCTGCAGCAGTCTGGGGAGGACTGTTGCCCATGGGATGGACTGACATTGGGGAAGTCCATGCAGAACTGTCTCCTGTGGAAGGGAATCCACAGTTCCCAGCAGGGGAACGACTCCTCTCTGAGCAGCAGGAGAAACACTGAGTGATGAACTGACCATAGCCCCCATTCTGTCTCCTTGCCCTGTTGGGGTAGGAGGTAGAGCTGGGAAGGAGGGAGGTGTGGGGGAAGGTGTTTTTAAGGTCTTATTTTACTTCTCATTACCCTGCTCTGATTTTGTTAGTAATAAATGCAACTCATATCTCTAATTAGAGCCTGTTTTGCCCATGATGGTATTTGGTGAGTGACCTCTTCCTGTCTATCTCAACCCATGAACCCTTCATTATATTTCCTCTCCCCTGTCCAGCCATGGAGGGGAGTGGCTTTGGTGGATGCCTGGCATCCAGACAGGGTCAACCCACTACAACATATTCAACAAAATATATCTCTGAATTTCTAAGTTCAAAGATAGTGACACCCCAGGGTGATCCTTGCCTCCTTTTGGTTGACTAGACATATAATAAGCACAGTAGGTATTTGTCAGCAGGTGTAGAATTTATATACATAATTTGCAAATTGACATTCAGGTTTATGAAGACATAGAGTATGGTACTTTGAGTTTTACCTGAGCACAGGTTTATGAGCAGCAATACTCTAAGATTAACAGCAAAATTGGTCTCTGACTGCAATTAGCTCCTTAGACAGGATAAGGCTCTGGAGGGGGGCTTAGCTTCTCAACTAAGACACTATTTGCATAGTGTTTTTTAGTCCTTCTGGTCTAAGAAATATTATGATTTTAAAAAACCCCTAACAACTCCACTCAGTTCCCAGTCCCTGCTTAACACACTAAAACATATTTCAATCTTCCTAAACAGCATGAAAAACTTTTATTATAACCTCAAGTGGATGTTCTCGTTAGACAAACTACAAAATACAATGGAACACCTTAAAGCCTTTCATATTTTCAGCAGAATTGTCAAAAGTTCCTCAGAGAATAAGGAACCTTACAGTCAGGTTCACTTCATTTAGCTTTAACCACCTGAAAAATTAGGTGCCTGGTTTAAGACATGTTTCATCTGGGTGCTTTGGAAGATGGAACTTGGACATAGCAATTCATACTACCTCTCTTGAAAAACCGTGGTTCATGCTTTTAAAGTCTCCTCATCGTTTCATAGACAACAGGTCATGGAATTATAGAATGGCCTGGGTTGGAAGGGACCTTAAAGATCCTCTAGTTCCAACTTCCCTGCTGTGGACAGGGACACCTTTCACTAGACCTTTCACTAGACATGCTCAGAGATCCATGAGTTCATAGATATCTATGAAACATAGGTAAAAACCCTAGTCTAACCATGCAATTTTAAGAGAGAAAAAGTTAACTGAGATTAACTCACACATTCAGTTGCATTTAAGGAAGCTCTTATTCTTAATCCTACTCTATAATATTAACCACTACAGAGATGATCTGCAAGTCCCCAGAACTCAAACAGGCCCTAAGGTCTTTCTTGAAGACAGGTACAAAGTGTGATATCCAGGACCATGTCTATTTCTAGTATTATTTGCATAATGTGTGTATCATAGTCAGATGATTTGTTCTTCTTCAATATTCCATTTTAGTCCAGAGCATTTTTTATTTCTCAGAAAGTAGTCAATTCCTGAAAGAAAAAAATCTAACAATCCAAGGTTTAAGGCAATTAGCAGAATTTAATGAAACTACACCTATAAAGGAAGTACATTCAACATATTCAACACATGCTTAAAGATGCTGAAAATTATAGGCATTTGGGTAAGATACCTGAATAGAAAACTATGTACAGTCTATTTGGGATACAAGCGTCAGAGCAAAAATCTGGTCTACATTTCCAGCCTGAAGCATCTACATGTCTCCATAGTGAAGTGTAGAGACAAAAGAGATATACATCAACCCATAAACAAATCTCTACTGTTTATTATTTTGTATATACTTCAGAAGTAAATTTGAAAAAAAAAATCAACAAAACAAACAAACCAACCAAACCAAACCAACAAGAACAACAACAAAAAACCACAATGTTAAAAAAAAAGCACCCACCAAACCTAAAAAGCTTTCTCTTGAAGGGCTGAACTGTGTATATCTTGCTGATAGGGTTTCTTTAAATTAGTCAGAGACTATTATATTATTGAGTCCATTGCTGTCTGGATTTCTGCATTGCAGAACTGAAAACCAGCTGCCTGCTGATGCCTTAAAATAGGCCCATGAGCATCATTAACATTGTTCCCGAGTAATATGCAAAATATATCACAAACAAAATACTGATTTTTTGAATCAAAATCGTTAAGAAAATCAGTGCATATTAGAAAGACAGAATTGAAAGCCATATCTCTTAAAAAGAAAGCTTTGTTTATGCCCTGTAGTATCTTCACAGATGAAAGTTAGTTGACATATCTAATATAAACTTAGCTTCAACAGTCTGCCCTGTTAGCTTTGGAGAACTTGTCTCATTAATGCAAAATTAATTCTGCAGTTCTCTTTACCATTTGTACATTCTGTGCTGAAAATCTCTTTTTCTTTTGTTCTGCTGTCATAATGACCAATTTGTGAACGATCACAGTCCCAATAATCCAATGGTATCTGAACACTCCATAGTTTACACTTAAAGTATTAGTGCTGGAGGATGGAACAACCTTTTTGCTTTGGCTGAAGTTGTTCTTCTTAGCAGCTGCCAAGCTAAAACCAAAAGAGCCAACCAGAGAGATGTCCAATACATCCTTTGTTTTAGAGGGTTGCCTTTTAATTTTCTTTTCCATATATCACAGCCTTTTTTTGCAAATGAAATTTAACTGTGATACTCTTACATGCCATGGGGTTTGCTTAGTTTTAATTTACTACACTTAATTACATCCAAATATATTAGAATTTGGGAACGTATGTATTCAGTTTTGGATTTCAAATAATCAAGTTAGGAATGCTGAATACTCTGATCTGGATTCTGTACATAACATATCTATAATGAAAATAAACAAGCTCAAAGAGGATAAATGTTGAACCACAGTACCCTTTCTACCTGTGTTTTTCAGCCTGTGTGTTTCTGAGATTCCTTCAGGATCACCACTCATTATTTAGAATATGATTATTAGAATGGCCTGATTCAGACTAAAGGTCTAGCCTGAGTCCATAATTTCTGAGGCATACTCATGCTAAATATAAATATGAAGGAAGCACACAGAGTACTTTTCCCTGACATTTTCCCAGTCTCTGCTTTCATAGCACAGGGATTTTAACAAAATGGAGGTAGTTTCTATGCACTTAATAAACACAATGAATTTCCTGGAACTCCAGGAAACTACTCCATCTCCTCTAGAATACATAAAAACTATTGGAATCTATCCTTATTTGTATTTGGAAAATCTGGACTACATTTTATCTTATCCCAGGTCCTTTCAGCAAAAACATTGAAGACTACCAAGAAAAATAAGCAGTTTCCCTCTCCTCTTCCAACTCTGTGTTTGCTGGAGATTTGGATACATTGCACCATGTCAACTATGAGGTCAGACCAGGTTGTTCCAAGTTTCATCCCTATTGCAAAGGTACTGATGCCAAAACCTCTTTTGGCAACCTGCTCCACTACTTGAAATTTCTCTGGGGTAAAAAGTTTTCATTTTTGACTTTACTTTAAAAGCATGAGCCCTTCCTGGTTCAAATTATGCCCATTGTTTCTCAATCTCCATCTGATGTCTAGTCCTGAAAGTGTATTATATTCTTTAGATTCATGGCATAATCTTTTTCTTCTTCTTCACTATTCAATGTTATTTAAGGGTTTGCTTGCTATAAAAAGGATAATTTTAAAAGACCAATTATAATTCTGTATTTCTGAACATTTAATTTCTGGAAAACACTTAATAGCTTTCTTAATTTTTTATTCCAGAAAGTATTTTACAAAACAGCAAATTGATTTTTGACTTTGGGTTTCAATTCCAGTTATAGGCCACTTAGAAAGCTACAGGCATGGACACCAAAAATACTTCTTTTGTCCTAACTAGAACCTGCCAGCAAAATAAAATAGTCATCTCCTCAGGAAATATTTTGCTTCGGTATTGAATAAATGAAGTTAACAAAAAAAGATAGCATTTTTTTTGTGACACATAAGATGGATAGTCCTCATGATAGCGGCTCACTATGCAGATGTTGACAGAACCAGCTCCAGACACACATGGAGCTAAGTCACCTGGTTATGGTGTACACCAAAAAAAATAGGGCTGCAGTATAACTAGGACGAGGTTAACTGCTGCTGTTCAGAGCAGGGATAGGAATTGCTGGCATCCGACAGAAATATTCTGTCTGTAACTGTCTCAATTTGCCCTCCAAAAGAAAGAACTAAGCCTCTCCAGCACCTTTCTTCTTCCCTCAGCCCTATTCCTCCCTCAGTTATGTATCACTCTTCCTCTTTAGCCTCTCTGGGAGGAAGGCCCAGCTCATTGCTGGATCCTTATCTCTGGAGCAACATGATTCAGTTTTGCAGTATTCAGTTTTGCTTGCAGTGCTATCAGCAGTGAGCCCGCTCTGTATGTAGGTCATGGCTCTTCCCTTGCTATATTTGTGGTGCTGACCTCAAGGTAACCTGAAGAGGTTGTCTGGGTACGTAGAGGACTGATGTTTCTTTAAGTAAGAAGAGCAGATATAGAATACCTAATTAAAATGGAATATGTCAGCTTGGAGTCCTAGACAAGTCTGAACCAGAAACTATGACATTGCTTACTTCCGTAAGAACAGCAGTCAAACTAAATTTCAGTCTGAGTTTAAAGACACAAACTCTCACATTTTAGAAGTGCCTGTTTAAGGACTATTGTTCATCTTCTTTGACTATTTTCTATTTGGCTTTATTTCTTATCTATATCCTGCTTTATTATGACAGTTGCTCTAAACAATAAGGTTGTCCACTTGGTAGCCTATTAAGGAAAGAGATATAATAAAAAGCATCAAACTTAATATCCTTATTCATCAGCCTTGAAAACAAAACCAGAACAAACAAAAATTGTCATAATTACTTCAATTTTGTTTCATGTAATGCAGGATTTAAATGAGGGACATTTTCAAGTATAAATTTCCCCATCCCTAAGAATTGCAATCCACATAGCTTCTAGTATCAGGATATCATACAAGGTGTAAAAAAAGCTATGGATTTGAACTGCAATGATTTGCAGATTCCCTGATAAAATCTCTTTGGGTAAACTATGCTTTTCAAGAGTATGAACAACCTGCAGGATGAGTCTCTTTGCGTTAAGATATCTTCTGAGTCTGTGTAACCTACCTATCTGCCTACAATTACAATTTTTTATTAGAAGCTAGAACTGTCTGAATAAGAACAAAAACACATATTGGAAATAAATAATCTCAAATATACAAAAATATACATACACATATATATGTAAATTATGGCCAGCTAAGTTGATAATGATAAAAAATAAGAACTCTGTAAATAATGGAGTGGGCTGTGCTTTTCTCACCTAATTTTAGTTACCTAAGGATTTACTGTATAGCTTCAAATAATTATTTTAGATTCTTTGCAATTAGAAGAAAAGGAGAAAGAATGCTGTCCTTATCCTCAAGCAAGCAGAATGAATCACTCTCTAGAGGCACCTCTTCCTATTCATACTGGAGAAGGACAAAATATAATAAACATAGACTAGGCTGGTGGGACAGGATTTGATTCAAGACATTTAAATTTATATGTCAACATAAATTAATGTGCCAGACAAAATTCAGCTTGTCCAAAAGCATAAAAGCTGTCTAGGCTCTCATTATGGTTGATGAAGATATAATCAACAGAGACATGATGTTCTAGAGCAAATTCAGCTGCCCAAGTGAAGATGTCAACAGCAGCATGAGAGAATATTTTTCTGGTTTCCAATAACTTCATTAACTAGATGTTTATAAATGATAAAGGCTGCTTAGGCACATGGTTTACCAATTGACACGTAGAAGGTCCAGTTTCAGACTGAAACTCTTTTTAAAGGGCTAAAAGTAGGTGAGATGGATCACATAAAGTGAATCGAATAGCTTTGGGAAACACTTACTTAGACAAAATGAAATTTAAAGGCAACTAATAGCAAATTTACATACCTGATAGGAACACCAGCCATATGCATTGCATGGTCAGTATAGACACTGCTTTCTCTGGTAGTTATAAAAATGAAATTTGAGTGCCAGCAGGCACCATATAGTTGAGTGTCTGTGTGTAACAGGGTGAATGTCCAAAAGCAAACTTTTGAAATATCTAACAAAGAGACAGAACTGCTGATTAATTATGAGACTGATCAGACATTTCCTTATGCAAAGTATTTTCTAATTAAACTTAGGGACTTGGAATCTGAAAGAAAGAGCCAATACTGAAAAGGTAGTGAAGAGGTTTCTGAAGAGAAGAGGTGATCTTTGAAAACCATGAAAGAAGGGAAAGATGCCAGCTGGAGGAAGAGTCACGGAGAGGTATGGAATCAAATGCTGGGAATGCCCAGGGATTTTAGCCAACGACACCTCAAACAAGTAACTCTGACCAGCCGTACAGCAGGAACCAATAAAATTTTCTGCCTGACCTTGCCAGACCAACAGTGATCAACGTGCAAAGTCTAGATCTATGAGCATAGTGCTGCGGGAGGGAACAAGTGAACATATGAAATAATTAATGAAATCATAGCATATCTCAAGTTGGAAAGGATCCACATGAATCACCAAGTCCAATTCCCTCCTTCTTTCAGGACTACCTAGAACATATGAAAAGCTTTAATCTTACTGATTTTTAAATGAATGCCAGCATTCAGGCCCACTTCAAGTTGTGGCCTACTTTGTCTTACCTGTGACACTTTGGAAAACAGCCACTAGGAAAATGATTTTTATGTTTCCTGAACAATTCAGAATGAGCCTGCACTGTACCTTTGTGATTCAAACGTATAGTGTAATCATACAAAACCAACAGAAAACTGAATCAGGTCCAGGACATAATCTTTTTTCTTTTTATAGCATTGATAAAAACAAAACTAGGAAAGAATAGTGAAAAAAAGTATGAGAAAATTATTGGGTGATAGAAGAAACTGCCTCCCATTGTGACACTTAGAGAGCTCCATTTGCCACTGATGAATGCCTTTGTAATGCTAAAACATTCAAGTGCTGAAGAATATGCCACCTAATACTAGAGGCTGAGTTTAAAAAAAAACATGTGCTGTTTTATCCAAAGGAATGTATATATATATACATGTACCTGTATATATATTTGTATATATACTTACATCTATATATGTATACACAGTAGGAACCTCCTAGTGGAAACAAAGATTTGAAGAGATGACAGCTCTTCACCCCTTGATGTCTTCAATGCAAGATTATTTACCTCTTGGGCTAGTATAATTTTTTTTAAATCCAGGTTGTCAAAATGTAGAGGCAGAAATAAGGTAACACCTAAGAGCTTCCAATATTTGAGCTTCTCTGGACTTCTTCTTACCCTTTGTGAACCTGCACAGGAGAGATAGAGTTCATACTTAGGGGAAGCATGTTACGATGGTTCTTAATTGGACTTTAGACAGTGAAAACCTCCAGTAACAGATGGATAACAGAATGAAAATTAGTAGCAACACCATGCCCAGGCTTGGTTGAGCATTCTTCCCTGGGATAGCACAGGCACCCAGTTGGTTCCCGGGGACAGCTGGGAAACCAGAAGGAACCCTCAGGTGCTCCCTCAAGGAAGGTTTCTCCCCTGCATGTGCTTGGATGCAGCAGGGAACATCCTCGACACACAGAACGCTGGAGCACCCACGTCTCCTGTGGGAGGAAGGTGCAAGTAGGGACTACCCAGAGAGGTATTTGTGCCTGAAACCCATACAGCCTGTGAGAGGATGGGTGTGTGATTTAAATGTTGGGTGATCAGTTACAGCAGGTGTTTCAAAATCTGCAGCTCTTCGTCTAAGTCTTGTGTCTCATGGTGTGGTTCGTCTGGTTTAACATCAAGCGGATCCTGAACACATGGTTCACTAATTGCCAGTTAATTATGTTATTATTAAATCAACACATTTCCAATTCTGATGTGAAGTTCATGAGGCAAACATTTTTTACACATGACACTTGTGTGTGTGTGTGTGTGAGTCATGCAGTTCTTGTGGGTCCCATGGATATAACACACAAATGCGTGTCCAGGCAACACACACTGTCTGATGGCGATCTTTTGCTGCATATGTGCAGAAAAAAGACCAACCACATATTTCACATAATCGTAAAAATAAGGTTGCATATGGAAGCGTGTATGTAGATCATAAAAATAACTCAAAAAAAATCTGACAGAAGGAATTATAAATGGATGTCTAACCACAAATAAAGGCACCTTGAAGGACACTCGTGGTATTGTGGTACCACAATATTCAGTGGTATTCAATTGTACTGAAGGACAACTTTCTATAAGTGTGCTTACTAATGCAGAATTAGTGCACTTCTCTTTTTGCTCAGTATGAAAATACTTCATTTGATTATACTCCCACACTCCTTTTAAAATAAGCCCATGAGTTATAAAGCTTCTAAATAGCTAGATTAGGTATTTTAAAAGGTCATAGTGACATCTGATAATAGTTCCTTAACATTTTTTAATGTTACAGAGGCTTAAAATATTACACTGGAATAGAAAAATACCATAATTAAGACTATCAGGAGAGGTACCTGCTAAATTAGCATAACCTTACAGACTTTTGTATAGATTTTTAGTATCATTAAACTAATCATAAAATTAATATCAAAAAGTAAAAAGTCAATTTTAGTAATCTCAAGTTAAAGTTTAAAAACCTCTTATTGCTGGTTAATGACACTTTAACATGAAAAAAAACCCCAAACTACTGCTTTTTTGGGCCTCTGTTAAGGACAGAAAGTAAAAAACATGACAAAAACCCCAACCTACAGTATTCTTTCATGTAGCTTCTTTTATCCCTTTAAATCCTGAAACTCTTTAAACAAACCAGCAGTATATTTTCTGAGACATTGAAGAAGAAAGAATAAGAAGCAATTCCAAGCAATTTGCAATGGCAAGAGACCATCTCTCATTAGCGTTCAGTCTATCAGTATATTGAAACATATGCTCAAGACCAAAAAATGTGCCATTCCTTTGGTCTATTGTACAACACTTTAGTTTAAACCTCTGGCTCTTAAAAAGCAAAACTGAGCTCTTAAAAATGAAAGCTGATTCTTAAGTTAAACCAAGCTGCCTTGGTTAAATTTGTAATCACTTTTTGGTGCTGCAGAAGTGGTGTGTGAGGGATACCTGGAGTTCTCTGGAGATTGTAAGGTTTATCTAACATTGTAGGTGGTATCCAGGTAAGGGTTTGGCTCCTGTTTTACCAGGCTAGATCCAGGTTTGTGTTTCAGCTGTGCTGTTTTAAAGTTCATGTCTTGCCTTTAGCCTAGACACTCACTGTAGCACTGATGAGCTCAGGATCTGAAGGACATAATTAATGCTTTGGAGATTTTTTTCCAGACTTCAGTAACTGCTGAAGTGTCTAAATAGAAAACATGTGTTCCTATATCCCTAAACAGAAAACAGCAAGAAAAGGAATTTGCATATTTAGAAAGAGAGGAGGGATGCAGCCCTTCAGTAGTATATACTGTGCAAAATATGCTCTAAAAAAATCAAGGTTTTTTGGATATTTTCTAATATTTTAATCCTACATATTTTATATGTACCATATTTAACTGTGAAACTGATAGAGGATGCTGCTGTTTTAAAGACAGAGAGTAAATAAAATCTTTTTCTCCCCTAGGCCAAGAAGATGGAGGAGTTTTTAAATTTCTCTGGGAGCAAAGAAAATTACTCTGTGACAAATCGGACTAAATTTTTATATCATGAGTAGTACTACAAATTAAGTAGTACTACAAATTATTGTACGTGATTATTATGTGAATGGATTCAGTCCTAAGTTATTTTTAACCCTCATGCATATATTAATTATTTCTATCTAAAATTGCTAAAAGAGGATAGAGAAGTAAAAGAAACAGGCTCCTGGAATTTTTCTATTTGATCATCTTCTTGTAAGTGATGGCAAAGTTAGATCCTTCAGCTGAGTAGATATTTAAATCTGAAAGTGAAAAATTAATTCAGCCATAGCCTGTCTCCAAAACTTAAAGGCTACTTTATATTTGAAACATATGCATTTCCACAGCTTTATGAATGTTATATACCCATTATTTTACATATTTCTTTTCACTAGAAAATTGTGCCAATAGAGACTACTTGTAGTAGAGAAATGCGTTATAAAAACCAAACTTCCTCCTTTCCAGATATTAAACGTGAATGTTCCTTCAAAATGAAACTGTTAAAATGCATTCTCCATGCATTTAACAGCCAATTTTGAAACTTTCTTTCTGTCTACCGTAATCAGTATAAGAAAACCATGATTTCTTATGCCTGAAAGACTGGGCACTGGAAAAATGTACTTCATACTGCGTTGTCATTGCTTGTCTTGGCGTATATTAAGCTGCAAGGTGTTACATTAAAATGTAAAGATGATAGCTCCACCTGTGTAAGAGACACTTTTATAAAAGCTTAATTACCTTTTTTATACTATTTATATGAATTCATCAACAAACAAAATCGAATTATTGAGTACATCATTCTTGTGAAATGTTCATTTATATGAATAGACTTAGAGAAAAATTACCAAGTCCCTGTGTGAACTAGATCTCTTGGTACATGTTGGTGAAATCAGAGCACTTCAATCCAAGAGCTTTTGAGTGCTGTGACGAGTTCAGATTCATGCAGTTGAATTTTGCCTAGTAACAGTAAAGCTCAAACTCAGGAGTTCCTTCACCACTGAAATCAGACTCCAGAGGGGTTCAGACATTCCAAATATGTAGCCTAGTCTAGAGCCTAGAGGATGCGATCACCTTACCAACAAGTGTACTAAAATATAATAAGAAGCTTGTACAAAGTTTCAAAGCTGAGAAATTCTGATGTCGTAAACTTGCGGATGGGTCTTTATATCTAAGAGATTTTTGCAGAAAATGAGAGGGCTTTGTGGTTAGGCGTTTTTCCATTTGTTTGTTTTAAGTTGAACAATATCCAGAGATGTTTACTTTTAAGGTATCATGCACGTGTTATTGTGACTCTTTTCTTTACCTGACTTTGAAAATTAGCTTATTTCTTTTATGTGGAATTCTTTTCTCATGGAAATGTTTTTATTGATTACAAGGACTAAGACATCCACATAGTGGTATGTAAACATTATTATGTGACTCATTCAAGTTCATTTTCTGCATTCTTTACTTTCTCTTCTTGTTTTACACTCTGGGCATATTTGTTATGTTAGACATATTCTGTTACACAGCAAACAGCTATTGATTCCATCTGTGTATTTGAAATCATGGATAGTCCAAATGTTAGTTAAAATCTGTTTGTTATCAACGAACTGGTTTAGTGAAGACACAAGAGTAGCTTTTCTTTGTTAAAGATCTTAAATGATGTCTTGGAATGCATGAAACCTGTTCAAGGATATTTATAAATACAAATAGGATAATAATGTTACAATCAACCACGTCTTTATTACAGTTTTATGATATCACCTTAATCTGTGTGAAGAGCCTGCAGACAAACAACACCACAAAGTGAGGGAGACAGATACAATGGACAAAAATAATTATGCAGAGGACCAAGAGCTAATCCATCATTTTGGTGAATATTTTTACTATATACATATGTATACTTACATATGTATATATATAGATAGATATAGATATACATATGTAAGTGTATATATGTATATAGCATATATCCATACATATATACTTTATATGGACTCATATACAGTCCAACACAACCATAAGGCTTTTTATTTACCTACATATATACTTTATATGGACTCATATACAGTCCAACACAACCATAAGGCTTTTTATTTACCTACATATATACTTTATATGGACTCATATACAGTCCAACACAACCATAAGGCTTTTTATTTACCTACAGGGACCTTGATTATACCTGCTATGGCTTTTTAAAAGTTATGGGAACTGGACTGATTTGTAAGTGAGAGAACAGAGCTCATTGAAGGGTTACTTTGTCTTCTGGCTTCCAGCAGGTTACTGTAGACTTTGCTAATATCGGCTCTTAAATGATATCAGAAAACTGTCTTGGGGAGAGTGTGACTCTATGTTTGTGCTGGTTTGGGCTGAGGCAGAGTCAATTATTGAAATTGCTTGTATGGAATGATTTGCATCAAAAGAATATTATTTATTATTTTTAAAGGGTTTTTTTTTCTTTATAAAATCAAATTTATGTTTGTTTAATATTGAAATATCTTTTTAAAGATGCTTTTTCAATTAACATGTTTTTACATTATTTTTTTTCCCAGTTGAAATACTTAAATTAACTGAGAGGCTCTGTAAATCAACTGAAATGAGTATTTTGTCTAAAGAAAATGTTTTTTACAAATTTCACCCTTTCAAGGGATAATCAAACTTCAGTTATTACACCAATAAAAAACAGAGGCACACATACACCATTACAGAAGGAATGCATTTTGCAAAGGGTGATGTGGAAAGGTATAGGTTAGAAAGGAACAAGTCAGTGATGCTCAAATAGGACTCGTAAGGCACTGCAAAGGGCAGAGCTGGAAAACCTGGGGGGCAGCATAGCAAGAGGTGAAGCTGCATCTGTGCTATCAGATGCCCTGAAGGAGCTTGTGACTCCATGGAAAGCCTGTGTTGGATCAGGGTTCTGGCAGGACCCACGATGGAGCAGTCTGTTCCTGAAGGACTGCACCATGTCTAAATGACTCATGCTGTGGCAGGGGACTTCTTGAAATGCTGTAGCTTGTGGAAGAGACCCCATGTGAGAGCAGAGGAACAGTGAGGAGGAAGGAGCAGAGATTAAGTGTTATGAACCCCCATTCCCTGTCCCCTTTACTGCTTGGGAGCAAGAGGTAAAAGAGTCAGAAGTGAAGTTGAGCCTGGGAGGTATAGGGATAGGCCACTTAAAAATACCTTCTTGTTTCTCACTGTACTACGTTGTTTAAATTGACAATAAATTAAATTCATTTCCCTAAGCTAAGCCTATATTGCTCATGACTGGTAAGGGGTCTCCCTGTCCTTATCTTGACCCATGAGCTTTCCATTGTATTTTCTTCCACTGTTCTCTTGAAGAGGGTGAGGGATAGAGTAATTTGGTGGGCACCTGATGGCCAGCTAAGTCAAACCACAACACTGTTTTATGTACTTGCTAATTTGGAACACCAGGTGATTTGGTTATTCCTGTTTACAATGTTCTCATTCCCTTGCCCTTTAGAGTGTCACACAAGATGAGTGGTCCCATTCACTCCAGAGAGGCTCCTTGGACAAAGGGATCTCACTGGAGAAAGAAGAAAAAAACAACCTCCTTTGACGCTACAGGCAGAGCCATTCTCTTCAAAGGCACATAAGTGAGAGAGAGGGTGAAGGCAAGATCTCCTGTAGGTCATTACTAAGCTGACGCTTGACAGCCAACGGCAGACCGGAGATTAGCCTTCAAATTGTCTTTCTGCACAGGTTCAAGGAAGGGTCCCAGCCAACCTCTCTGCTGCCTGAAGGCTGTGTGGGACATCTGAGTGGAGGTCAAAGGCAGGTGCCCACAGCTGTGCACCCCTGTCCACACTTCAGGTGTGTTGCCCTACCTTGTTCTCTAGGTTCAGCTAAAGACAGTGCCAGAAGGTAGTTTTATGTCAGTCACCTTGGAATAAGGCAAGTGTATAATCAGAGGTCCTCATCTCTGCTGGAAATGCAGCAGGGACTCATTCTTTGGCCTTCTGAATTGAAGCAATTGAAATCACTGGAAATGTTCACAATTAAATTAAAAATTGCCTCTATCCCCAATAACCGAAATCTCCTTTTCTTTTTTTTTTTTTTTTACTGAAAACATAGCTTTACTTAGCAAACACTGGAGTTTGGAGTCAATTAATACAGAACAGAGTTTCCCTTTGCACACACATTTTATATAGCTTCTGGGCTATATCTCTGTTGGCCTGCTCAGTGACCATCTAAATGTAAAAAAAAAAAACACTAAAATTTTACCATTTTACAAATATAGCAAATACTATTCTCTTGGTTCATGATTTAGTGCTATGAAAGATGCTAATATCCTGCATAGTGCAAATTGCTAGTTTATTTAGAGATGTTGACAACAGACAAAAGCTTTTTTTACTCTTCTTTTTCAACTGAGCATTTTTTTTTTCCAGAAACATGAAAAGATAGAATAATCTAAATACTCTATGTAATAAAAAGTCAACACAAGCAACAACTGATTGAAAACATCATGTCCCACTCAACTATGTGGTCTTTCTGACAGATTGTCTCTCTTCACTGAAAGGCTGGAATATTAGAAAAATAGGCCTACAGGTAAGAGGGCTGGCTGGTTACCTGCTTATCCAGTTCCTTAGGTGAAAACCATGTGGGGGTTTTGGTATTGTTTTTTAGAATTCACTTCTACCTTGTGTCTTTTAAACAAAAACCAAAAACATAACAAAACAACAACAACAGAAAACCCAAAACAACAATAACAATAAAACAAAAAAAGAGAGGGGAAAGAAAAAAGAAAAGAAAACAAACAAACAGGCTAAACAAGAGTTTCAGGTACCTGAGTGTTATCTGTAACACTGACTGTAGACCTAAGCACCAAATAAAAATAAATTAGACAATCAATAAAAATTTTAAAGTGCAGTGAGATACTCTGTATGTATATAGAAGACAGCGTTACTAAGAGGAAGAGCTTTCCATTAGTCTTTTAACCCTCATATGGGTATTTGGACTATTTATAGTAATTTCAGTCATCCTAATGACAAGGTCAATGCACTTGCCTTTTAGCTTTTTTCTTTTTCCTCAGCATGTATTTATTTTGTGGTCAGGAAGGCTATGTGAACTGCAGTATAAGACCACTGATTTTTTAATTTTGGATCATCACTAAATGCTGGCAACATCTTCTGATTTCCTTTTGTTGCAGAGATTTTGGTGTTACTCCATCAAAATATCGTTTGAATGGCTACCAGCCTGGAACAAACACCTAAGTCATACTGGGGTGGGAGAGAGAAATTAAACTTTCAAAGGAAGGAAGAATGATCACAGGTGTTTCTTTTGCTGACTCACTGGCCAGCAAATCATCTCAAGTGAGAACCTGGGTGTTAACAGATTATCTCCTTGCAGTTTTTTTCCTTTGTACAATGATAAAAAATGCTTAGAAGCAGTAACCTGCAAAACATGAAAGAGAGTAAAAAAGGAAAAATGATAAAAAATTTTAAGGTCTTTCTAGAACAAGAGTTAAAATTGTTCCCATCGAAATTGAGTAGAAAATGGCTGCCTAAATATCGCTAGTTTGTTCCTTCTCTACTGATTTCATTGCTAATACATGATGACAACTTTTTCCCCAAGAAATGTAAAAGCAACATATTAATGAGGCTGCTTATCAATACATTAAGGAATGTTTTTTCTGAGGAGGTCAGATTATGTCTAATCATACCATACCTAAGGGGAAAAAGCAAAAAACCAGACTTAAAGGGCCAAATGATCCTTAAAATAGATCTGGACAAGGGGCAACCTTGCACAGACAAGGATTATTCTGTTATTCTACACAACTGTGTTATTCTACCCAAGACAGAGCATCTATTTTCGGAGAAAAGAAAAGATATTCCTAGCTCTTCTCAGACTGTCTCAAATCACCTCTCCTCTTCTACCTTGTTCACTGCTGTTGATGCAAGTATTTCACTAGGGCTGCTCAGAAGTGTTTTTGAGGGAGTAACAGATGGAAGATACATCACTGCTACAAAAAAGTGTAAAACGTGTAGAGTAGGGCAACCTAAAGTTGAAGGAGGGGGAGCTTGTTCCATAAGGTTTGCACCTCTGTGCTCTGGTTAAAACTGTTCTGTTTGACCTCCCCAGCTAGAGAGAAGTAAAACATGAGAAACATCAGCTGCTCAGAGCCACAACAAATAAAAATGTCACAGTCTTAGAGGGGTGAATAAGGATGATACAAAGAAAAACTCGTACAAATTAGTAAGTAATTTGTCAGCATGAAATAAATAAAAGTCAGCATAACTGACCTTTTCCTTAAGTACCCAGAGCAAATTAAATCCAAAACTCTTCCCATAAAGTTAGAAAATCAAAACAGATATGCAATCTAATGCATTTGTTAACAGGCGGTAAATCTGATGGACTTTTGTGGGATTGTTCTCACCCTTGTAAAAAAGAATGAATCCTTGATAAAGTGGAGGATAGCTGAATTCACTCTTCCCTCATTGCTATAATTTGATTTCAAATTGGAAATAATTTGGAACAGAGGACTGAATCTGGCTTATTATTCCTATACTTTGGGCGTCTGAAGATTAAAGTATTAAATTGTAAGTGGGAATGTGTTAGAGGTAGACAAAAACAACAGTCTTCTTCCCTCTTGGAGTCAGTGAGTTTAAGCTTTGCCTCAGTGAGCTGTTTCAATCTGTTCTCAAGCACAGAGACTTTAAAATCTCAACTGATATTATGGAAGTTTGGAATGTGATTATGCATTTTGTTGAACAGAAGCCTATGACTATGTATTTTGTTGAACTGTAGTCTGAGGACATACCAAAATTACAATCACTGTAAAGACTTCCGTTACCTTTTGCTAGGTTTAAAATAGGTTGTTTTGTAAATGAATGAGTATAAAATCTCATCTTCACATCAGATAACATTTTGTTCTCACCCTGTTGGGAATAATTGTTGGTCTAAGGTCAACTGTCTGCCTGTGCTTCTTCAAAGACGGGATATCTGAGAGTCAGTGGTGTAACTGAAACAGTTCCACTGAGGTTCAAGCAAGTTTTTCGTCTGCGTTTATTTCTGTGTGTTTTGCTTCCATGCCATTGTTTGGCACTTTCCTTTGGAAAACTCAGAATATTTTTTGCCTAAGTGGTTCCTTCTTCTTCATGTAAACTCTATCACTTGGCTGCTACACTGCACCATAAATAAACATGTTTTTCCTCTCTTTTTCTAATCACACAGCTCCAATATTCATATTAAAGTATGTCTTTTATCAGACATGATGATGCTTGTATGAGACAGTTAAGATTATCTCTAAGGAAAAGCATTTATCTGTCCTTGTGAGAAAGGAGAGAATTTCTGTAAAAACCTTTTGATACTCATGTTCTAGTGTACCACCTGAATTCCAGAGCTTCTTAGAGGTGACTACTGGAAAAGGCAAACCGATTACAGTTTCCTTAGGGAACAGAGGAAACATAGCTGTAAAAGTCCCAACTGAAGTTCCACCAAGGTAATATGATTTAAGTTCTCAGACTTGAGAAAAGCAAGATGAGGGGGAATTCTTAAGCTTCATTCTGATGCTGGAAAAAAGTGTTAGTACTCGGGAAGTTAAAATGTGTGTAGGTCAAATAAACACAAAACCAGAGCCTTTTCTGATTATTAAAGCCTGCCTTCTCAAGCCAGAACTTTTATTTACTTTGGTAAACAGGATCTTACACATGGTCTATGGACTAGATCAAGATTATTTAGTAAACAAGTGCTTAGTATTTTTATTCTGGTTATTCTTTCGTGTACATGCTGTAAAACTATAAACTGGAGGATAATTATTTTTTATTTTGAATTTTTTTAACAGCAAAGTCTTGTGAATAAATTACTTTGGGGACCACTGGCTTTTCAATACTTATATACATTGGGAGGCCTGAGAACAGGAGCCCAATCTTTGTGTTATCTGTCCTGCATACATAGAAACACAGAATCGCAGAATCTTTGATGTTGGAAATTTACTCTTAGACCATCACCACCATGTTACCACTAAACCATGTCCCCAAGTGCCAGATCCACCCATTTTTTGAACACTTCCAGGGATGATGATTCCTCCACTTCTGTGGGCAGCTTGTTCCAATGTCTGACCATTCTTTCAGTGAAAATACATGTTAGACCTTAGCTGAGATTCTTGGTCACTGATCATCCGAATCTACCAGACACTTTGGTTCCTATCTGGGAATCACATCCCTGTACATGAGAGAGCATGTGGCAGAAAGGCACTAGGTCATGCTTCCGTACTTCCTTTCGGTGCAAGCAGGACTTAGCACACTGAAATTTTTCTCCTATGTTCTTGGCATTTCCACTGAACTCCCTCTGACATTTCATTTTCAGAGCTGGAAATGTGATGGATACGTACTCTCCCTCCATGAGATTTTATTTTCACTGATACCTTTACATATAAAGCCTGGAGGATACAGTGAGAAGTTGGCTTGCAGAGACCTGATAACTTTTAGGAATGTCACCTGAACATCTGTGATTTACTGCCTTTCAACCTACTGAATGGAAGTACAGAAATTTTAAAAAACAGTGTCAGAGGCAATGTTGCCAAAACCTACTCCTCACTAAAGTGTTCTGGATAAACACATTTGTCAGTTGGCTTAAGTCAGAGGTTTAAGAATGCAGAACACAAAAATGATTCTTTCAGAGGCTCTGATTTTGTGTAGCATGTATGAATTTTATCACTCTACCTGCCTTACCTGCCAAGGGCTTACCTCTACCCAGTCTTCAGTAAAGTCTCTGATACTGTCTCCCACAGAATTCTCTTGGAGGAGCTGTCAGCTCATGGCTTGGACTGGTGCACTCTTCACTGGGTTAAAAACTGTTTGGATGGCCAGGCCCAGAGAGTGGTGGTGAGAGGAGTTACATCCAGTTGGATGCAGTTCAGCAGTGGTGTTCCCCTGGGATCAGTGTTGGGGCCAATCCTGTTTAATATCTTTATCAGTGATCTGGACAAGGGGATCAAGTGTGCCTGCAGTCAGTTCACAGATGACACCAAGTGGGACAGGAGTGTTCCTGCTGGAGGGCAGGGAGGCTCTGTGGAGGGACCTGGACAGGCTGGATTGATGCTGAGGCCAATACTATAAAGTTCAACAAGGCCAAGTGCCGGGTACTGCCCTTGGATCACAACAACTCCTGCAGTGCTACAGGCTGGGGAAGAGTGGCTGAAAAGAGGCCAAGAGGAAAAGGACCAGGGAGTGTTGGTCAAGAGCAGCTGAACATGAGCCAGCAAGTGCCCACATGGCCAGGAAGGCCAACAGCATCCACACAGAAAGTGTGTGGCCAGTAGGGCCAGGGCAGTGATCTTCCCCCCGTACTTGGCACAGGTGAGGCCACACTTCAGATCTTGTGTTGCTTCTATGATTCAATGAGTCTAGTGTCAGCCTCAAAGGGGTCATGTAAAAACTATTAAGTGATCTTTATTAACTCTCCCATGAAGATACAAGCACTAAATTAAGCACTCAACTTCTTGTTTTAAAGTAGCTGAGAAATCCAAAAGTGTATTGACAAATCGCAACTGGAATCCCATCTGGCCATTTGCAGTGGAACTGCCATCAAAAAGAAGACCTGAAATTGTTCATAGAAACAACAGAGAAAAACACACTTCGTTTTTTTCAGTCTACTAAATGAACACTGCTGTGTATACTTCCACATGAATTTCATTGTCATCACAGCAGTGAAACTGAGAAAAGCGAGGTTCATATTAACACCCGAAATTTTATTTCAAGCTCATTCTTTGAATATGGGCAGTGCTTTTCATCCTTATGCTTTATATACACCTAGGAAGAATAAATCCAGCATTAGAGACAGTACAAGTTTTTCTCCATTTGTCAGTGTGTAGCGGGTTTGGTTTGCCAACCGGGCAGAAACACCAATTTAGTGTAGTGGTTTGATCACATGCTTTTCACTTTGTGAGATAAGGATGAGAAGAAATGCAAAGCAGGCCTAAAACTTTAAAGAATATAAAGAAGTTTATTACTAACAGAATTAAAAGTAACAAGAAATAAAAAGAAGTGAAAGTAAAACCCTCTTCCCTCCAGCACTCTCCAAGCAAAAACTCCCCCCCCCCTCCTCCCTCCAGCACTCTCCCCTCCTTTTACCACCTCGCACAAAAGG
>VZTE01001010.1:1153596-1201444 GCA_013397775.1 Eulacestoma nigropectus
AGGGCAGGCAGGAGCCCAGGCTGGGCCCGGGCCCGGGCCGGGCCCGGAGGCCGCCCGGGGCTCGGAAGCCCCCGCTTCTCCCTCAGGAGACTGGGAACCAGAGAGGAACTTCCCGCCCTTGCACAGGGTTTAAATATGCAAAATTCACAAAAGCGCATTGGCTTAAAAGCTTGTCAATCAACTCAGTTTCAACCCATGACACAGTGGTACAGGTGCAGCACAGACAGAAGCAGCAACTCAATAATGTCAGAAAGTCAGATTATGAGCAGGCAGTCCCAGATATGAGACACAGAGTTATTGTTCTTCTACAGCAGTTCTTTAATTCACTGTCAAAAAAGAGATTGGAAATGACCATGCTCTCTGGTAAAAAACCTGAAAGGTGCATTGGACCATCAGCTTTCACCACCTGCTGCTGGAGTTCATAACAGGAAAGGATTCCAAGGGATGCCCAGCAAAAGTCACATTAAGATCCTCTAACACATACTTTATTAAAGAGAAAAAATATTAAAAATTGAAATTTTTCCTGTAAAATGTATTATTTCTCCACTGCTAAGAGCATGCCTTGATATATAATTTTCTGTCATTGTAATGAAGTTTGATGGTTCTGCTTAATGTTATTACTAAAATTTCTTTTCATGTGATGGCACTAATGCATATATACTTAATTTTCATTTTATGTATCTCTATCTTACATGATTGCACACATTTACTTTTGTTTTTCAGACCTGTTTTTCAGCAGTTATTCAATAATTTTATGAAACTGCTCAGCATCTGCCCACTTTTTCACATTTTGCCCTTCAACTGTATAATGAGAAACATTTTTTCTTTTCCTCATATCTTACTCTTATAAAGAAAATTATGAGACTTCTGTCAACACTGGCAGTTTAATGTATTTTGGTTAAAGTGAATAATAGAAAACAATGTTCGCAAAGTTCCAAAGCGCGGAAATTTTTCCATTATTTTCTTAACAACCTAGTTTCTAGAATAGCATGGGACTCTCACCAAAACAAGACACAGAGCTTTGATTTTGGGAGAAATCATGAAAATACTGTATATATACCATGACCTCAATTCTGGGGTTACCTTTGAACCCATGAAAGCTGAATAAGAGAATTAGAAACTGGAAGCAGGAAGAACTTCAGAAAGGGCATGTGATCTTTCCCTCTTTAGTAAGGCAGTGGAAGTCTGGCCTTCCTCATAGAAATGGCTGAAAAAGAATAAGTTTTTACAAGCTTCTTTAAATATAATGGTTATCCTAGACACATATTGCTGAGTAAAGAACGAATTATGTTGTTGAATTCATCTTTAGACCCGAATTAGTTCAATAAGTGAGACAGTAATGTCTTGCCAAGGTAGATATTTTAAATGCTGTGACTGAAAACAGCTCTGCATAAGCATGACAAATGTGCCAGGTCCTCATTTGATTCTACTGGCGAGACAACAGCTCCCAAGATAGCAGCAAGGGAGGGAAGCACAAGGTGAAATTCAGATAGAAGCTGAACAGCCCCAAAGCTGGCAGCACCTTGTCAAGCACCTTGGCCTTCCTGTCTAAGCATGGACACAGACCTGGTCATCACTTTTTGGTGTCTTCATGCCAGCCAGACCAACTGCCCTAAGTTACACTTTCAAAATGTCGCCCTGGAATACACGTGTGGTAGGCTAGCTTGGAATCAGTAGCAGCAGTAGCTGCTGTCCAGACCTGTGTCTCTTGTGTAGAAGATGGCTGGATGTTACCAGAGATTGCCCAGTCCTCTACCCGGTGCCTTTGTTAGGGGGCTTTTCCTCCCCTGAGGGGACTATGGGCTCACTTAGCACAGGACTCCAGCATGCCTTTTCTGATACATGTGGGCACCTACCTCTTAACATGCTCCTCAGACAGGGTCTACACAAGTCTGGAAGAAAAGTACAAGTAGAGAAAACTTAAAGTGAACCTTCCAGGGCTTGTTATTTCCCTCACCACTTCACAGAGAGCAGTGTCCAGGTAGAGGTGGGGCAGGGGTCCACATCCTCTCGTCATCCAGCCATCAACCTGTCATCATTAATGGGCTCCTAGTGTTTCATCTGAAATGTCAGGGGCAACATAACTCCAGTTCCTGTTGTGGTGTGTTCAGTTTGCCAGCACCGGGCAAGCCACACACCCAGGCGAATTATGTAGATCTGTCCCCTTCTTCCCTCGCTTATGGTTATGTTCTGGAAAGTTCCTTGTCCTTCAATATCCCACTGGCTCCCAGTCATCCTTCCCCGCCTACCCTGTACCTCATTGGTTCATTGTATGTTTCCCCACCTATGTATAACCCCTTTGCCCTGTATTGATTGCTCCTTTGCTGTTTACTCCTCCCATTTTGTAGGGATATAAAACCCCATGTCAAACCCCTGCTCTTTGCTCTTTGCTCCCCCATTCCTGGACTCCTGGACCCTCGCACCCCAATAAACCTGTCCTGTTCACCCTGCAAAGAGCCCCTCCTGATCTCTTCGTCTCCTCCTGCACCTTTAACATCGGTGGGCTGAGCGAGCCCTTTCGCCAACCTCGCCAACCCTCCCGCTCTGCAAACAGCTCCACCAGCTTCTCCCGTGTGGAGAGAAGGACCGGCCGCCGACCACCGGAACTGGCCAAAAAGGTGGTTGCCAAGGCGCGCCGTGTCAAGTTCCATGCCAGATACTCTGCATTTCTCAAGCAGGTTATTGAGTAGAAGCTGCAAAACCTCCTGAAGGCAGCTTTTCTCCTGGTGGTTGCTCCATATTCATAAGCATTTCCATTAATGATGCTGCATCTTGTTTCACAGCAAATTACATCTGCTAGATTCTGGCTTCTTCAGAAACCTTTCCTTTTCCATTATTTACCTGTACTGAATCCATCTTCCATTCCCAGTCTCAGGTTTCCTAGAAGTCTACTTATCCAATACAGATATTAAAGCTAGATGAAAACTAAGGTTGCTAAAGGTTTCAGATTTGAAGGAGCACTGTAAGACACTTTTGCTTGCCTTGCTAGATGTTCCTATTCAGAGAGACTTTAAATGGTAGTTTGAAACATCTGGTGTTTGTCTTTAAAAATACAGCAATGCTGTGTACCTTTGAAAAGCTTTAGGCATATGTTGGCCTTGTGTTGTGAGATAGGTTTACATGCACAAACATTTATTAGTAGGGTATTTAGATGATGGCTTAAATCAATTCTATAGTAAGTTTGGTTTCAAGGAAAAATAAATACTAAGGGGAGACAGAAAGAAGGCAAGAAAAAACCAAAAGTCTCCTCAGTGACCATCTGGAAAGAGAACCAATTGGCATCCTCAAAAAACATCTTCTATGGGCTCCTCTCCAGCACACAGGCAAACACCATCCACTCTTTTCCACAGAACTATATAATCTTCATCAGAATCCACTCAACCCTCCTACTGGTGTTTGCTTCTGTTGCTGTTACTGCTGGCTGGAGCACACTTTCCCCCGGGGCTGCTGCTGCAGACTACATCACTAAAAAGGTATGCACTTGTGTATCATTGGGTCCTCACAGCATAACTCAAAGGCTACAACCGAAGAGCAGGGAGAGGAAATGGAAAAGAATTATTTGATTCTGGGAGAAATTTGTTTCTCAAGAGAACCCACCATAACAATGCTGTCAGGGTTGGAAGGAATAAGGCCTTGAGAATAATAATATGAGAATAACATCATGAGAGCAACAAGGTGCAATCTCTGCCACAGAGACCTGGGTGAAACACTGCAGAGCTTCAAGGCAAAGGCAGGTTACAGAACTGCAGCTATAAGTGCCCTAGAATTAATTACAAAAGTGAAGGCATCTAAGGCACTAAGCAACATTTCTGGGCTTGAAAGATGGTATATTGTAAATTCCCTTCCATGACTTTACTTTTTACTCTTCCTCTAATAAGTGACTGAAGTCTTTTTCTCACCCCCTCTGTCTGCTGTTCTCCCTTTCCTTCTGTTTCAACATTTCTGACTGCTCTTTCAAGTGCACTGTCTCCCAATACAAGCACACACTCATGCCCTGCAGCCAAAACCCAAGTACCTCTGCTTTGCATCGACAAGTACTTTATTTCTTACCTTTAGTGGACACTGTAACACAGAAATACCTTACCTCTAGTGGCAAAAACCTCCTTTTTGCCTTCCTAATTCTCTGAGCAGCAAAAGGAATTTTTCCTATTTATTAAATAAAGCACATCAGCCAGCTTTGGAGCCACCTGGCAGAGCAGTCCCTGGTCTCTCTTAATGGCCTGCTCAGAGATAATGAGACATACTGAGATGTCAAATGCCACAATACCCTGTCATTACACATCACTGTGGTTTTTTTTGAAGTAACTTTGTATTTGTGATATTTAATAAACTGTTTGCATAACATTAATACCCTGATAATTTCCTAGAAGTTCTCTACTCTAGTGGTTTACATTAAGTTTCATTATAATCAGAGATATTATAAAAATATGTATTTACAATAGTTCCTTCTTCTGTAGCATTTGACACTGTCCTGCATGAAATCCTTGTCTCTAGACTAGAGAGACATGGATCTGAGAGATGAACCACTTGGTGGATAAAGAATTGTCTGGAACTGGATGCACTCAAAGCCTTGAGGTCAATGGCTCGATGTCCCAGTAGGCACCAATGACAAATGGCCTTCCTCAGGGGCTGTTATTGAGACTGGTGCTGTTTAATATCTTTGTGCGACATGGACAGTGGGATTGAGTGCAGCCTCAGCCAGTTTGCCAGTGACACCAGGCTGTGTGGTGTGATCAGCATGCTGGAGGGAAGGGATGCCATCCAGAGGGGCCTGACAGGCTTGAGAACAGGGCCTGTGCAAATGTCCTGGACTTCAATAAGGCGAAGTGTGAGGTCCTGCACCTGGTTTGGGGCAATCCCAAGCACAGATAAAGGTTGGGCAGAGAATGGATTGAGAGCAGCCCTGGGCAGAAGGGCTTGAGAGTGTTGGTGAATGAGCTGCTCAACATGACCCAGCCATGTGCCCTCACAGCCTGGAAAGCCAAACGTGTCCTGGGCTGCACTCAAAGCAGCGTGGGCAGCAGGTGAGGGAGGGGATTCTGTCTCTCTGCTCTGCCCTGGTGAGACCCCACCTGCGGTGCTGCATCCAGCTCTGGGGTCTCCAGCACAAGAAAGATGTGAACCTGTTGGAACAAGTCTAGAAGAGACCGCAAAGACAATCAGAGGATGGAGCACCTCTCCTATAGGGTTGCTCTCTCTGTAGACAGTCTGAGAGTGTTGGGGCTGTTCAGCCTGGAAAAAAAAAGGCTCTGGGAAGACCTTACTACACCTTCCAGTACTGAAAGGTGAGAACTGGAGAGGGACTTTTTACAAGGAATGTAGTGATAGGACAAGGGGGCATGGCTTTAAACTGAAAGAGGGCGGGTTTATATTGGAGAGGGTATGTTTATATTGGATATTGGATACAAAGAATTCTTCACTATGAGAGTGTTCTAGACCTGAAGACCCAGGGAGTAAAATGTTCCATTGGCATGTGGATTTTGGTGATAGAGGAGGCAGTACTTCTCCAATATGTTAATCTGAAACATCCTAGAAATAGGGTTCTGCAAAAAACCTTAAACAGCTGTCTCAAGAGGCTGGAAGTAACAATTTTATTGCTAGCAGTTATTATGTACTATTTATAGTAAACAGCTTTTTAAGGACTGAAATGCAGATTGTGGTCTGTTTGTTATCCCTAAATAAAACCAAATATAGGAAAAGAAAATCTATAAGGACACAGATTTTGAAAACAAAATAAAAAGATCAACAATATATCAGGTGTGATGGAGAAAAAGAAATAACACTGTAGTTAGTGATTTAGCTTGTGAAAAATGTTCAAACAAATGCCAGGAGGAAGAAATTGGATAGCACAATAAAGAAGATGAAGGGTTCTGGGGGAAAAATCAAGTAAGTGGAGCATGAAAACACAATACTGGTAATTAATACAAGTAGGCACAGGTGAAAAAAAGCTTACAGGGGAAAAGAATACATAAGTCACTCAAGCTGTGCAGAGTCAAAGTGCAAATGAAAATTCAAGGTAACACAAGGAAAGGAAAAATGAAACTGCGGCTGGAGGAACTCAAGATGTGCATTGACAGCACAACTGTGAGTAGGCAGATCTAAAAGACGGATATATCTTCCTTTCTCGGGGAGGTCATGCAAGGACACTGCAAAGAAAATGGAAAACAACAAGATCTTTAAGAAAATATAGAAAGCAACAGAAAACCACTGAGAGCACAGCCTATTGATTATAAATTTCTAGAAACCATAGAGCCCATTAAAAATCATGGACAAAAAAAATATATAAATCCTATTGAAGATAAAATTGGACTGTTCTGAAAACAACCAGATGACATCTTATTAAAAAGCTCAGAATTTCCTTTTTTTCATTCTCACTCTCCTTTTTTATTTTTTCCAGCAGGCAGAAGGCTCCTTCTCATCTAAACAGCAAATGAAGTAATTTTGTCCTTCCCACTTTGTAAAAATGATTGGGCAAGAAAGGCAAAACAGCATTACTCACAGGAGATATTATTTCTGCAAAAATGAAAGGAAATCAGTTTTTCTTATGAACCTAACTCAACCAAGGAAAATGTCAAAGTTTACCTGTGATTTTGGCAGGCATTTCTGAATAGTGACCGTGTGAAATTGTACTGTGTTTTCCTCTTTTGAAAAGGTCTCCTCTTCAGCATTTAACCAAACGAGGAGAGGAATGAAATTTATTTATGGAACTCCCAGTGGCTCCTATTTTTTTTAAATCATTACTACACCTTAAATATCTGCTATCTGCATTAGCCTCTATGTCTTTCTGTCTCTTAAGAAGCACCTTATTTACAATAAGGTAAGCTCAAGAATCAGTTGCTTTTAAAGAAAATGCTCAATATGTTGTGATATTTATTGATGTAGGCTGTCCATGTTTAAATACTTGTACATCAACTGAATCAATGTGGCTACAGGAAAATGCCTTAAAGCATTTATTCATTCCGTGCAGTGAAGCACATAAGGAAATGGAATTTTAATGACAAACTGTTTTAAACAGTAAATAGAGGAAATCCAAACTGTCATTAAGTAGACCTTCATGCAAAAAAATACTATAGCAATGCATGGAAGGCTGCTGCACAATTCCCATCGGATATACAGATTTGCCGAGATGCAGCTGACTGAATATGACACTTGGCAGAAAAGCAGCAAACCATTTAAATAATCATTTAAGTACTTTCAAGGAATTTTAGTAGAAGAAAATTAATAGAATAAAGCATGTTCATAAACTGAATTGTATCACATAGTTTGTAATATTGTTTGTATTTCATTTCAGTCTCTTGTTTTTGACACTGTGAAATTGTTAATCAGACATTGAAAATAAAATAGTGCCTTCACCGAATATGTTAAGTGCAATATTGCAGCCGTTTTTAAGATTTATATTCAGGAGAAATGCAAAATAAGCATCTACTTGCCACCGGTGCAGTGCACCTACTGTGACATTTTGGTGTGTGTAACAGTTTAACTTCTTATTACACGGGGCATGCTCAGCTTGGACGAGAGCACAGCAGAATGAAGTAAGGTGGCATCATAGGCAATTTAAGTCCTGTGAGTTAATTAAAGCCTGGAGCTCTCATGTGCATGTCAGGCAAGGGATGTGACAGCAAAATTTGTGAAAGCTGTGCTGAATCCGTGCTGCAAGCTGGGAAACAGAAAAAGGGTTTTCAGATAGGAAAACAGATAGCAGACACAACACATCCTTGTATCTTTACAGGAACATTTAGAAAGTGTATCAGGGTGCATTACACCTGAAAGTGAAGCTGTGAGATTTGGTTTATGTCATGATACTGCCATGGTATCAACCAGCTGTGAGGAAATCTCTTTGAAAGCAGTATTTAGGATAAGAAAAGCTGACTAGTGTGGATGCAGCACTTAAGATGGAGACCACAGTATACGTCAGATGTTGTAGCAGAGCAGAAAGCTGGTTCTAGCTCAGTTTTATCATTTTCAAATCTATAATTTTCATTTCTAGACCAGCAAATTTTCTTTTTTGGAGATCACAGAATTTTCTTTTTATGGTTTCTTAAGATACTTCTTTCATCTGTAGTAAAGTATACAATTTATTAATTTTGACATGTTAAATCAGTCACACAGCTCTGACTAATCACCATTTGTTGAATAATTTTTACATTACAAACCTCTCCATTAATTTTCCAGGGTAATTGGAAGGTGCAATGAAAAGTTTTACAAAGTGTTGCCCTATTAGTAGTTCTGCATGTTGCCATATTCAAATCCTATAAAGCTAGGGAGCACTTCCTCCAGAGCTTTAGAGCAGTCTCTATAATGTTCTATTTATATTCTTACACAGCCCTTATCAATGTGACATCTGACTACTTCCCAGGCCCCTACTATGTGATACAGCTACCTTCCTTTATTGGAATGCTCTTACATAATTTTTCTGCTTGGAAGAAATGAAAGAATGTTATTTTTGGGTTATTTAAAACTGCCTGTGTTTATTTTTAGCTGGAGAGGTGCCTCTTGCACAGGGAAAATGATGCTTTAAAGCAATTCTTCGTTCCATCAAGAGCTTGTTGTGTAACTGCAGACCATTACAAAACTCAGAGCCTAAATAAATACCTATTCCACCGACTGGGACTGAATTTTGCCATGTCCTGAAACCAATCCACTATCAAAGATTGAACTATTCATAGCTGTGGAGAAACATTAGGTCTTCACTGACAGAAGCCATGGAAATCTTCAGGAAAAATAAGTTACTGCTCATGTTCTACAGAGGTCAGAATTACGAACAGGTAGTTGCAGAGTGACAGATCACGTCTATGAGAAAATTAAGGGGGAAGTCTTAACAAATACACACTAAAATGGGGGTGAAACATAATGTTTGCATTATACATTAGCAGCAAAAATGTAAGAAAATCTGCTTAAGGTACATTAACAAATTTCCAGTGATAGTTTTTTTGTTTAAAAGCTATTCATTAAGACCTAAGTGCTACTAAGTTTGCATGTATCACATATCTATTTTATTCAGAAATTATATAGTGTTCTATCTCAGAAATTTGACTGAGAATACTTCTATTTATGAATAGTTTGTAAGTGACACCTCAAGGTTTAGCACTGTGTGACTCTTTCCAGACAGATGTCACTCTGGCTGATGCTTCTGTGGAGTCTAGAACTCAATAGTTCTGTCTCTGTGTCCTCTGCTAGACAAAAAATGAGAAAAATTATGAAAATATGAGCTCCCTTTTATTCTGTATTTCTAAATGAGTGTAGAAACAGCAGACTTATGGAAACTAATCATCAATAAAGAAAGTTTCCAGAAATAAGATTTATTTTCTTGTTGTTAATTTGTTTTGTCTTGAGCCAGACAGTTCCACAAATCAATTTCACTACCAGTAACAGACACAATCATCAAGAAGCTAAACAGCAGAATTTGTAAGTGTAAATGAGCTGATCTGGAATAAGTGAAGAAAGATGGCAATAAGTTCCAAGAAAGCAATGGTTCCTTGCAGAGTTGAAAAAGTGCCAAAAAAACCCTCCCTGCCACTGCTTAATCTAGTATTAGTGTCCAAATCTTGAAAAGCAAGTGTTGGACATTTTTAAACACCGTCCCTATCCCATATAGGCATTGTGTCAAAGCCATGTACAGCCATTGTCATAAAACATAAAAGTGAGTTGCAGATATTATTGAACACCCGTTCCCAAATTCCAGGGCTGCCCTCTCTTCCGTACCAGCTACTGAAGCCAGGTCAGCATAGGGGAACACATCCATGAAGAGTGATGGCAGCACAGGGCTCACCACCTTTGCCAGTCAATCTAATTGGAACAGTCAATCTGCTCACTGACCCAGGCTGCTTTTGCCCATTTGGTCAGGAGGGAGTTTTAAAAACTGAAACGATGCCCCAGAAGAATTATTAAAGTCACAAGTGAGATGTTGTATTTTCCTCTTGTTCTACCCACTGCTCAAAGCAAAAGGAATGAAATTCCCTTGCTGGTACATGTCATGGTGTGCTCCAAGAACAGTTACATTTCACCACACCTTGAGAACAAAGCTTTCATCACACAGAAGTCAAGCACCAAGTAGATTCTTAGTTTTCTTTGTCCCAGGCCCACCACAAACCATGAGGTTTTTGTAAAACCCAGTAACACAACTATAAGCAAAAATACTGTCCTCCACTTGTAAACAGTCACTGCTCTGAGCTTGACATTTCCAGAATCTCAGATCTCCTTGATACAGCTCACCTTGAAAAGAACCTCCAGCAAAACTATAGCTATGTTTTTACAATCCAGAGAAAAGCTGTCAATAGTGTGATGCTCCGTAATGCATAAGGCCAAGAAGTGGATAAAAGAACTTTCTTCCTGTCCTCTCAAGGCAGAGCAGTAAAGGCAGATACAGCATGGAAAAGAGAAGCTGAAAGAACAAAGGCAATACTGAGCATTCACAGTCACAGCCTGCATTGATGGTCCCAGGAAAGCTTTCAGACAGATTTCCTCCAGGACTCCTGTGAAAATGGCCTCAAGGGTGCTGCTGCCAGAGCCTCTTCTCTGCCTTTTTACCCAGAGTCAGTCAGATGCAGAGAACAGTTAGCCTTTTTCCTATATTTAATTGCAATTTGAAGCTGTAGTCCTAAACTGTAGATAGATGTAGATTGAACATATATTATTTTGCAGCAAATGCTATAACCACTCCTGCCTCCTCTCGCCTGATGAATTCTGGCTCTATAGAAAACAGCTTATCTTTGAACTCTTCTGGAGACTGGAGGAAGTGCTTGCATTTGGTACAAAAGATGCTTTCCCACCACAGCAAAGACACAAATAAATAACTGCAGCTTGATTTCCCTCCCTGAGACACCAGCTTAGAAAAGATCTGTTTTTCTTCAGCATAAAAAGCAAACCCATAAATAACCTATTGAAAGGGACCTCTCTTCCTTTAATAGTTTATAGATATATATCATGTCTATAGCTTCATTACCTTTCTCCCACCTTCTTTTTTATTCCTCTGAGCTCACTTAAAAAAGGTGAAAAAATGTCATAAAGTGACAAGTCCAGTTTTATAAGGAATCCTGTCAGTCCTAAACTGGAAGGAGGTGATGAAAGAATTTGGGCCACTTCTGTTCTTTTTAGATCCTATAAAAAAAATCAAAGCACCTGAGTGTGAAGGCTTAATAGGGCATAAAGCCGTAGCTTAGGCAACCTTCCTAGAGATTTTCTGCCGAGATTTGCTGTAAGCAGTTAAGTTACATGGTAACAATGTAAACTCTGTACTGTTTTTGCATGAGAAATGCTCAGGAGGAAAAGCCTTTTTGGCACAGAGGTACTGCAACCAAACTTGTTCAGATCAACACAGGTAGATTCATTTTATTTTTTATGCTGTAAGAAAATAATTCTGTCAGGTGGCCTATAAATACGTAGAATCAAGTCCTGGAAAAAAAAGTACCATCACAAGAAATTCTAATTTCCATTTCATAACTAAAAGCCTGAAAGATCTGTGGTTTTTCATATTTTTCATTTTCTTTTATCACTTCTAATACATGGGATAAAGAGCAAGATCTCACTGCTCTTCTAAGGAAGGGGTTCTATTGAGAAAAAAAAAGGTCTCATGAAAAAAGCTTTGGTCCTTGCTCATATTTTTATGCTTCACAGGGCTCCACAGTTTGCATGATGTCAGCAGTGAATTCCTCTCATCGTCTTTGCTAGCAGGCTCCTGGAATTTAGAGAATGATTGAGAGTTTTCAACTTGATGGGATGGAGAGAGATGATAAGAACAGAGCTCTAGGTTCCTCCAGAACCAGTGACCCAGCTCTTCTTTCTTCTCAAGCCTCCCCTCCACACAGCTTTTATCAATCAGCTTTCTAAAGTTGTTTCAAAGCTCTGTTACTGTCAGAGCTCCAGCTCTCAGACTGCAGGTCTGCAAGCATGAAGACTTCTCTTGTCTCTGTCCCCAGGGCTGAGACCCCTGTCTCCAGAGAAATACAAGCAGTCCTGCTGGAACAACTTTTATGTCAGCTTTATCCCACGAGCTGTCAGAAACATAGTTTGACAGCTCCTGCAAGGAATTATGAACATGAGTGTGCTGAAGATGAATCAAAATACTCCTCTCCAGCCCTCCTGTGCATAAGGGAGAACGTGTCACAGGAACTTTTGCAAACTGCACTCACCCCAGAATCTCCCACTGGGGTTTTGGCACAATCCTTCTCCCACACTGTCTTCAGACAAGACGGCAGCCTCTTGGCAGAGGTTTTCTGTGCACCACATACTATACAATGTTCACTTCACAGACCTCCTCTAGTTTTGAGTATTACACCACTTTGCTTTCACCACCAGTCCTGGTTTGCTTCTTTATATCTTCAACAGAATTCAACATATTCCTGGTTCCTGGGTAATGAAGATTGCCTTTTTGGTTTGGGTAGCCTTAGCCCATCCAATATGTTTATATTAAATGGAAGTTCCAACTTTCTGAGGAAATAGAACATAAAATTCCTTTTCATCTGCATTATCCTTTACAGTTCCAAAAACATATTTTGTTTTAGAAATGTTAAAAAAAAATTATAGAGGTAGAAATTCATGACAGAGCATTTTCAGGTAGTCTAGCCTCATTCTCCCAACTTTGTGTGTACACGCAGCTCCTTTTTTAATGACAATATTTCACTTTGTTAAATAATTATATGTAACTCAGGTTTGTTACACGCATTAGTGTTATGCAATATACGAGTTTCTTCACAGAAGAAAAAAAGATAATATATACTGTTAAATGTTATAATATTGTTACAGAATTGTGAAAACAAGTTGTCGAACAGTTTAAATCCCACATCTATTAAAATTTCTTAAGGTTGTGATCAGTGGATCCCCAATGTATCATTACAGTATTTTATCTGTTACCCACACTTTTAATGCAGCTTGACTGCTCCTATTTTTTCAAATATAAAACAAACCAAATCTTTTATTCCAATATCTTTCTTAAATGGAGATGTCATACGATAGAAAACCTGTGGATCACCACCGATGACAAATCCTTAGTTGAAACACACTGTCCCAGTTCAAGGGCATAAAAAGACTGAGCGTCCCAGTTTGCCTGGCTCTGCAGTGCAATCTGTTACTCCCTTTTCTGAGTACAGAAGTGCTTCATGACCTTTCGTACTTCCTGAATTTTCAGTAAAGTTTGAAGAAATGGCCTCTGCAATGAATGATAAATTTAGCTATTTTGTCTCCAGCAATCACTGTTAAATCTGTCGGAAATTTTCTTGGTTCTGTAAAGGTTGCACTTGGCTCTGTATTCGTTGCACTTTTTCAGCATAACAGATAGATTAAAAAAAGAAGCTATTCAATGTAGCTTTGGAAATTAGTCATACCGAATCCACAAAAATGGCACTTAAATCATAGCTGAAAAACCACAATCATGCATCACGCATTTAATGTGGCACCCCAGGTCTAAGCAGGAGGCATCTAAAGGTAAATGTTCAGCCAGGTTTAGCATCTGCTGCAGAACCAAGAAGAAGTTCTGGTAGTTTTTGCTGTTTAGTCTCATTTCTTATTTGTTGTTTCTGAAATTGCAAGACCAAGTTCATAAAATCTGATGTAGTGTATTGTCAGACCTCTTTGTTAGAACTATGAAGTTGTCTTTACTACCATAAGTGATAAAAAGCACATTTGCAAACCTCTGCCAAAATGAATCTATTTTCTGTTGAACTGAGTGCAAGTCTAGTAATCCACAAACAAAAATCTCCTCATGTGTCTCTTTTCAGTGTTTGTTTTGAGACGGGATATTTTCCTCAAACACGTGTGTTTAATTGGGACATATTTTATTAAATGCCTGCATAGAGATTGCATAGTCACATATCTGCTAAAGATAATTTGTTACACAACTTTATAGACATAACAGTTTACGTTATTAGAGCACATCAGAGATTGTTCAGGATCAAGTTTTTAGGTACTATGATAATGAAATTAGAGATATTTTTAACCTTTTCAACAAAACATGGAGATCTTCAAGATTTTCAAATATTGCCTTGATGCTGTTCAGTTGAAAGCTTAAAAGTTTGTTTCTGCAGAAGAGAGAGGAAAGACATTTCAAGACCAGTAGAGATTTAGTATAAGGTAATGGGGTTTGGTTTTTCTTCTTTGGCTTTGGGGTTCTTTTAGGAAGGAAAGCAAAAGAACATTCCTGAAATAGCAAGTCGCTTTTAGAATATGGGTTTCTTTATCTTAGGAAAGGTCAGTTTAAGAGCTCATTTTTAGAAGATCGCATTTTTAGGAGTGATTTTAAGAGGCATTTACTCTGTTCTCCACTTGATTTGCTGACAATAAGAGAAGACCTTTCCAATGCACAACCAAAACCCTTCCCATTTACTTAATTTATTGATTTGATTCTCCACATGGAATAATTGCATCATAAAATTTATTCTCTCTCTTGTTACTTTGTTTGATAAAATCCAGTATCTCACTCATCATCACATCAGAGAAAGGAGTCAAATATACTCAGTTATGAAAGGAAGAGATGAAGGTTTCCAGTTTGTAATATCATAACTGGGCATCATTCCCAGTGCATGAGCTAGAGATATGGGCTTCTGAACAGACTGTAGGTGCTGTAAATACTCATTTGCATTTGGGAAGACACTAAATATCTCTTGAAATATGCACGAAATAAATATTTTCCTCCTGTTTTTTTCATCTATTCTCTGGATCCCAAAAACAGCAGTTTGTGCTTGGAGGGTGGCCATCCAAAATCCTGTGTGCTTACATTAATTAAAAATTTATGTTTCCTTAATGACTTAAAATCTATCATTTTAGATGCTTTGTGAACATAAATGCCTAAGGAAAGAGCAAAGCCATTTCCTTCTGTAGTGTCTCAAGCCCTTATGGCTTAATCACACACTGAATCTTCCATAAACTTCCAGGATTTGAAATTACTTTTTTCAGCATTCACTTAACTAGAAAACCAAGAAAGTTGAAAAAGATAAAGTCTTTATGATTGAAGAACATTACAAGTTAAAAAAAAACAAGCTCAGAGTATGTTTATACATAAAAAGGTAATAAATATATATAAAATATATATCTATATATGAATCTCACAAAATGTAGATTCTTTTCTTAATTTTAAGAATCTGAAACAGAAACAGAAAACTCTTTAGAGTTCTTAATACCAACCGTTCTCTATGAAAAAGGGAAAGAGTATCTAGCCACAGGGTTGAGTATGCAGTGGAAAAACAACTGTCAAATACACACTAAATAAGACCCTGCCCTCAAAGAATCTAGAACAGTTGAGAAGGAAGAGAAATAAAAATAAGAATATGGTTTAGACTAGTTCAGATGCATAGTTCTTCACTAGTAGCAAACCACCCATTTTCTAGGTATCCTTAAGGTAGTCCAGAAACCACCTTTATCTCTGTGCCACCTGTTTTTCTCAAGTGCCTGAAGAGATGTGATAAAGCAGGTAACAACACAGGGACAGCCTCAACTTGTATCCTTCCCATAGCCCTTCAAAATCTATTACTCAGAGTGACAAGAGATGTAAAGTTTGGGGCCACAAAGTAATACGACCACTTGGTTACACAATTTCTGGATGGGCAGCCTCTGTGAAAAATCTTTTTTCTGCTCTCCTTGATTAAAGTTAATTCATGCAGCCTGGATGACTCTACAGAGCTATCAAACAGTCTATTTGTAAGGATCTGCTAAAAGCTAACATGAAATTGTCAGGAACAAACCATGTCAAAACAACCTAATTTCTTTCTATGACAGGGTAAGAGGCCTCATGAATGAGAGAAGAGTAGAGGATGTCACATATCATGACTTTAGTAAAGCTTTTGACACTGTCTGACATGACATTTGCATAAGAGAAAAAAAGCATTGGAATGTGGGTAAGACAGCTCTAAGGTCAGCATGCAGCTGGCTTTAAAATGCTACTAAACAAGAAGATATCATTTGTTTATTGACAAAATGGAAGAAGGAGGCAAGAGGGATATAACAGGGGTCTGTCCTAGATCCAGTACTAGTTTTGAACTTAATAAGCTTCCTGATATTGAAGTTTTGAGTTTGGAGGGAAGTTCACCACTTGAAGGCAGGATTTCATTTCAAAACCATTTTACTAAGCTGAAAAATGTAAAAGAATCATATGGTGTAATTCAAGGCAATTGAATGAAATAGCAGAGGAATGATGAACAACATGAATTTATACTGGGGAACAACTAATCAAGCAGAGGACTATCCAGAAAAAAAAAAGAAGAAGAAGTAAGAAGAAATCCTGAAAATATTATAGTGCAAAAATCAAATGAAAAGGAAAGGAGATGAAAGGCTGCCCAGTGAGGTTATGGAGTCTCTAGAGATATTCAAAACCTACCTGGACACAACCCTGTGCTACCTACTCTAGGTGAAACTGTCTTAGCAGGTGGGTTGGACTAATGATCTCCAGAGGTCCCTTCCAACTCCAACCTTCCTATGATTCTGGGATTCTGTGATCCAAATATGTCAATTTTTGCTAGAAAGGGGAAAATTATTAAATGTTCTTGATACCCTTTGGGATAGGATAGAAGTGCCCTTGTCTCACAGTGAGCCCAATATATCAGGATTCAGCTCATTGGAACAGAGGAAAGGAGCACGGCTGTCTGAGCCCTTTCCAGTTCCTTTTTCTTTGATTTCTCTGAGATGCTGTAATGGATGGGAACTGAGTTGATTGACAAGCTTTTAAGCCAATGCGTTTTTGCGAATTTTTCATATTTAAACCCCGTGCAAGGGCAGGAAGCTCCTCTTGTTCCCGGTCTCCTGAGGGAGAAAGGGGGGGGGTCTCTGAGCCTCCGGGCAGCCTCCAGGCCCAGCCTGGGCTCCTGCCTGCCCTCCCCTCTCCCTTCCCTCAGAGCCGCAAGCAGCTAAACTAACTATGGGCTGCCCGATAGCCGAATCCATCCAGCTCGGCTTCTGGAGAAATCAGGAGGGGCCTCCCCTCCCCCTTCATGCAGCCCGGGGGAGCCTCCTCTCCCCCTNCCCCTCCTGCAGCCCGCGCAGACCCAGCGGGACCAGCAGAGCCTCCTTTTCCAGCCTGCACAGCTCGCACCGAACTGAACATCAGCGCAGCCCGTGGGGAAAGACGTGAGGGAGAACAACATGGAGGCTGCACGGTCAGAGAGAAAGTCAGTCACGTGAGACGACGCTGAGATGGCGGCGGGAGAAAAGGGCGTGTGCGTTCCGGCGCCAGTCTTAAAATCCCTTCTAGCAGCTGCGGAGGACTGAACTCTTTAAATCATTATAAAAGTATGGGGAGATGAAAATCCATGCCTGTGAGAATTCATGTTGCAGCCTGTGAAGATGTAAGAAGATGCCTATGCCAGGCCATGTAGTTGTGAAGCAGCTTTTAGAGGTTTGTGAAGAAGCAGAGAGCCTTTGTGTTTAAGCTGGAATAATTCATGTTTAAAAGAGACTGGAAGCAGAGAACCTTTGTGTTTGGGCTGGAAGAATTCTTCTTTAAAAGGACTTGTAACCCCATGTGATGGCCCATGATCGCCGTATGAATATACTGTGGAATTTTCATGGGAGATATTTCACATCAGTAGATAGTTTCTGGGGGGACTACTGAGTTGTGAAGGATTTCCACGGCATAGCAGAAGGGAACCCTTTTCCCTAAGCATAAGAGACTTTTAAGGACTGCAACACTGACCAGAATTGTTACCCTTTGTGCGAGGTGGTAAAAGGAGGGAGGAGTGCTGGGGGGAGAAAAGGGAGGGGGGAAGGAGTTTGGCATGGGGAGTGCTGGAAGGAAGAGGGTTTTGCTTTAACTTCTTATTATTTCTTGTTACTTTTAACTCTGTTAGTAATAAACTTCTTCATATTCTCTAAAGTTTTAGGCCTGCTTTGCATTTCTTCTCGTCCTTATCTCACAGAGTGAAATAGATGTGATCAAACCACTACAGATACAGACATACTAGTTAGGATTTCAGCAAGAAACTTATTGTTCAGGGAGCAATACTATGGCTGCCATTACAAGCTGCTTAGAATATCCCATCTTCACACTTTAACTTCCTGCACTAGAAATCACACCAATAAGGACCATGACATCAGCTACCTTACTGGAAGAGGAGCAATGAGAAATGGCAAATGTGCATATTGAGATTGATATAGATTGTGTGGAGACAGCCCACTGTAGTTTAAACACCCTGGATTGTGATGCTCCCTGACAGTATGAAAGCAGTAAAAATGACCGTATGATTTGTATTGTATACCTGCCTGTGTATAAAATGCAACTTTAAAAATTTCCTCTCCTGGAAATCAGGATTAGAGTTCTCAGAAATCTCACATACATCTCTCAAACATGTAAGACAACCAAGCAGCTTTAGTCAATCTCAAATAGGCTTTGTGTTCTTTTATTACAATTTCACCTTAACAAATACAAATCAAGGTTTAAAATCCATCCTAGACCAGAGCGAACATAAAATTTCTCATTTAAAAATAATTGTCAAAAAATTTTGAATATCCCACTCAATGGTAATTTCATGGCAGGTAAGTTTAAAACCAGTAAAAAAGCTGAATTTCTGGGTTTAGAATGTCTTTGTAAGACCTTTCAGCCTCAAACACTTCACTTCAAAAGTATTTTAAGAGTAAAAAAAACCTTACCAACTTTGTAGCCTAACAACTTTCTGAACCGTGTTACTTTAACTATTTTCTGCTTCAAGTAACTTTTCTGCTTTCAAACTCAAGATGTAACCATCTTCCATATTTTAATACATATTTTATCCAAGAAAAAATACAGAATGTGATAAGCACACTAATAATGTAAGACTCTCTCTTCAAAATAAAAAAGCCAATGTCCTGATTCAGTAGCATTTCTATTCTAAACATACTCATACATCTCACATTGCCCTATTACGAGAGTGTCTCACAGTCATTAAAATACTTATCCGCATAGGTCACAGCATCCTTTAGAGGAGTGTAACTACTCACATTTCTCAGGTGAATAAACAGAGATCTAAGAGCATATATTTGGCATTGAAGCACCAAACTTCTAATTATTCAGCCATCTTGTGGAATCCCCAACCCTGGTTTAGGTAGACTGTTTCCCTGTACAATGGGTAGCAAGGCTCGCTTGTACTGTCACTGTAGCATAACAAGTCATATATATATAGGAGAGACAAGGTTTGACATAAATTTATACCAAAACCATTGATGTGTTTGTTAAAAAAACCCACATTACCTCACAGTGAGAAACTAGGAGTATCTTAGTGTGAAACTAACAAAGCATATGGTTTCCTAGAGTGAGGAAAAGGGGTTGAGTTGCCTAATGTCATCCATCCAGAACTTGGGTTCCTGGGCTAACCTTGTCCTTTTTTAGTTGGGAGGTGAAACTGGAACTGTCAGAGATCAATTTGTCCCCTGTGCAGATACATCACAGAACACCCTCTTTCTTCTGTTCCCTTCAGTTCTCATGATAAGCACATTACTTCCATATGAGCTGGGTCTGTGAAAACACTTTAAATCTCTCGTCCTCATGTCCCACATGACTTTTCCTACCTTCAGATCATAAAAGCTTATTGGTGATGAAGAGTAACTCCCTCAGTTTGCTATTGAAGCTGTTCTAGTTCCTGTAAATAATAAACCCGTGACTATGGAGACTAAATCAAGGTCTATTTACATCTCAGCTGAGCGCTGTAACCACTAGACTGCAGAATCTGTAGCTCACCATCTGGCTCGAGGATTATTTCAATATTCAGCAGCGTAGATCAACTTTGAAGGCACAGGAAATGTGGGTGCCTTTGGAATTTACTAATATTATTTACAGGGACCAAGAAAATCAAGGTAGCTCTGCAGTTAGACAGCAAGAGGATTTTGAAGACCCGTATTTTGAATTTAAACAACAATAATTGGAAACAAAAATTCTTTTATGAAAATAGCCTGAAATGTCTTGCTCAAAGTCACAGTATGCTAAATTTGTTGCAGAAAAGGACTTCTGGGTTGTCTTAGTCCCAAGAAAGCATCTTCATCATTGGGCTTTCATTGTCTCCTGAATTCCAGCTTCTCCTGTGACGTTATCTTTTTCCCCCTGCACAAATACATACAATTTTGAAGCATTCATAAGACAAAAAAAAAACCAAAAAGAGATGAAAAAGCAACTACAGAAAGAAATCTTTCATTACAAATCCTGCCGCTGTTACACCTTAGAAGGAAAGAAATTATTACAATCTCACACAGCCAACCCAGTTTTTCATCTCCATTCAACCAATTTCCTTTTCTCCTTTACTCTGAAATTAAAAATATTTTTATCATTTGCAATTTACAAAGCATATTAAAAAGCTTTTTGAATCATCTGTAACAAGAATTACATCAAAAAGTTGTAACAACTGTTATGAGAAAATTCAGTACATGAAAGCTCAGTTAAGACTCTCAAAAGCAAGCATAAAACCAAGACAGCTATTCCCAATCTAGTGGCAAACCTCAAGATATTTCTAAATACAAATTGAATCTTAGTAGCCTCAAGCTCTGAGTTGCCCCTTTGAAGAAGCAGGTCCTTTCTTATCATAAGAGTAATAAATTAGAATTTTTGTCCTTTTTACTGTATCTTATTTATAGATTTCTATGCAAATTACTTTCATTTTGCTGTTGAAAACATTTGTTTGGCCATGTCTTTGTGCTGTTGCAGAAATTTCCACATGATTTCAAGAGAGCAATATTTGGGGGTTTTAATATTTTTTGTCCATTTGTTCATACTAAAGTTCTATTTGTCTCAATAGGGAAGCAAAGTCCAGAGCACATCACAGGAATCATGCCACGACAAGATTTCTTCCAGAAAAGAAAGAATGTGTGTGTCTATCTACAAGTGCATAAGAAGAGACAAAGTTCTTTCTGTGCTCTATGAGGAAACAAGAAAGCTTGGTTGATGTGAGGGAGGTATGAGCAATAATCAGGCTGATTTCATGCTGGTACCTGATACCCTCAGGTTTGACATTACCTTAGCAGCCCCATCTGCTTCCTGGGGGATGAGGAGACTCTCACCAATCAAAGTGGGGATGTGGCATATAAAAATTACTTTATGTCCCTCAATCGAAAGCAAATATATTGTAGAAGTGTTATGGTCTGAAAAAATAAACACTCATTTGGCTTCAAACTCCAGAGACAACATTTGGCTTAACTCCCACTCCGGTCCACATTTTGGGCAGCTTTCCTTATAGCCTCATAAACCTCTTCTATAAAGGACTTTAATTATTTTTATATTTGGGCTGCTTGAAAGGCTGATATTCAACTTACTAACACCAAAGAAAATTTTATTTAGTCCCTACAAAAACACCAACATAGCTGCCAGTACAGTGTGTAGGCTGTGTTTACAGATCAGGATTTAGATTAAATTCTTCATCAGCTGTGCTAAGCAATGCATGTTTTTCAAGAAACATAACTGCCACGTGAAAAGATATTAAAGTGGGTAACTTCCATCTTGTTCTCAGCCTCCTTCCATGGGAGGGGAGGGTTCAGCCCTCAGCAGATATGTCCTCCAAAAGGCATAGAAAACCTTTAAAGCAATCATGTCAAGGGTTCACCCTTAAGAAACTGATGTATAAAGTCACATGGACTAAGCTGTGCACAAACAAAGGTCCATGGTATGTGAACAGAAAGTCATGTGGGTAAATGCCACTTCCATTTCAAGCACAATATGCTCAACTTCATTTAAGAAACTTCAGCTCATTTCCTGTGTTACTGCAAAAATACTCAGACTATTCAACCTGACAGGTTTATACATATAAACCTTGTATGCAGGACAGCATACAAGGGTGGGAATGTCCATCTGACTGACTGCCCTTGTTCTGCTGCCTTGTACTGAGCAGGGGGGTCTCACCCAAATGTGTACATTTGATTCATCCAGCAGTGTACCTGTAGCAGGGGTCTGAGAGCAGAAGAGTGTAAATGGAGACTATCCCTGCTCATTCATGTATTTTCTATGTGAATGGGGGAGGAAAAGGAGAGAGGCAGTTTTCAGAACAGGACACCTGCTATTGGAAAGAAAAAGTTCATACAAGGTATTAAACTTTCAGCCTGAGAGCTAAAAACAGATTTCAAATAAGTGAGACACAGCAGCAGCTCCCATCTAATCAGGCGTTTTGAGGATGTGTATTGGACACTGCAAGGGGTCTGCAAGTGCTTCTGATGGAAACAGGTGTCTTTGTGATGCCACCATTCAATGCTATGCTGAGGTTAACAGAAGCAGAAAGGTTGGGGGATGAAGGAAAACTCCCTGCTGCTGATACAGTCACCAGGGACTCTAATGGCTCAGCTGCTCCAAGCTTTGCTGTGTGGACACCATGTTGGAGAAACATGGTTGGAGATATCCCTTTTGGTCCATGTGTTAGTTCCAAAAAGGTGTCCTTTCCTGGACCCAAACCTTGCCTTTTGTGACCCAATAACAGTAGCAGGTCTTGGGGGGAGAGCTCCATCATGCAGGGAAATTTCCATATCCTACAGCAGTAGGACAGTTGCCTCTTTAGAGGAGCCATCAGTCCAAAGCATGTTTTCTGCATGTTGCTGCTGAGAAAAGAGGCAGAAAATCAGACAGAACTAAGCTCCATGTGAGAGCGACTCTTGTCTAATTCCACATTATGCCTCTGTCCACTGGACCGCAACTGTTGGAAATTTAAGGCAGAGATAATTCTTATTTAACTTATGTTTTGGTGTGTTTTCAATCCCCTGATAATGTGTGTACTGCCTCTGACTTCTACATAAAACACAGTAAAACCCTCAGTTTTAAAGTATTGGCTGTATGTTTGTCTGGAGTTCTCATATGATAGTTCCAATCCACCTAATTTACAGTGCTCTTGTTTGAAGTGGAAAATAATTTTAGCTATTAAAGTCATCTGATTCTTTTAAGAAAACAACCTTTCATTTAGCAGAAACAAATTACTATCTTTTTAATATTAATCTCTGGTTTTCGTACCTTCTGTATTCACTATAGCAATATTAAACAGCAGCATTGTGGTATTCTTCCAACAGTGCATATTGCTGACTTCCTCAGTTATAATATGCTGTGTCTAACAGGGTCTATTTAAGTTTTGATAACTAAAAAAGAGAATAAAGAACAAACAGGCTGCTTCTCTGTGTGTCTCTTGTTTCTTTTAATATTTGCTAGGAGGCAAACAAAACTGAGCCTTACTTATCCAGACCTCTGCCCTATTGTGTCTCTTTAAATTAGATTTGCTGCAATGCAGTATTTTGTTTACTCTCCTAGAAATGAAGGACAGTGCTAAGTTGCTACAGAACCAGGGACTGCAGCAAACAGTCCAAATGTTTGTGATAGCTAGTGGTTTTTTTAAGGTTCCCTGTACTTTGAAAAGAAGGTTTAGAAAGGCTTTGGGAAAAAATAGAACGGTTGGAGGTGTAAAATAGAGTTTAAGCTTCACAGGGGAGAATAGAGAAATTAATCATTCTAATTCCTTTGTAAAAGAAACGGACGGTAAAGGTAGCTGGCAACGTCAATGTTAATATAAGGCATGCGGGTTACATAAAGAATAAAAGCTACTTATCAGTTATTTAAGTTGCTACTTTTGGGATTTTAGACTAATAATAGCAACTGAGAAGGTTTTTGTGGTGCTTTTTCACTGCTCAGAATTACCTGATTTTTTAATGATTTAGTGTATGGATGCTGTATGGAAAAGAAATTAGTGCTTTAGTTACTGACTAGGCACATTATCATGTGCACGTGGTGTTTATAACATACACATATTCATACATAAATATTAAGAAACAGGAGATCTGCATGTTACACCAGGTCCAACAAAGACACCCACATAGGAAGACGGTTGCTGATAACGTTTTGTTATTTGCAAGCTTTGCTATCTCCCAGCCATACACTGGAGATACGATCAGCTGATGGCCTGAAGTATGAAAAAATTACCCATTTTATTTACAGAAGACACATTTTGCTAAACATTTGCAGGCAAATGTGCAAACATATGTCTGAAAGAGTTAAATACAATAACTGTCTATAGATGGTCAATAGCCAAACACAGAGAAAAGGAAGAGGAAGGTGACAAGGGAGTGCCCAAAATGACGGGAAGCAGAGTATGTGCAAACCCCAAAATAGAGCAGGAACAGAAGCTCTTTGCTTCCCCCTGTAGGGGAAAAAACCAGTCTGACCAGGTCTGATTTGCATACATTATTTTTATTGTTACTCATACATCAGTGCAGACCATGAGACTCTGTTCTCTGCTGTGCTCTGTTTCACAAATTATGTATGTAAACACATTTGCAAAAACAAATGGTGAAGAAATTGTGAGAGGTAACAGCTGAAGAAATGATGTCACCCTTAATTACAGTTGTCGCCAGTTGGGTAGGAGTTTTATGGAGGTTTAGTGCCTGTTTCTTTAATGTATTATACAGATATCAGTTGGTACACTTCTGCTTCTAGCTTTTAATGGGATATTACTAATTCAGCAAAATTTTGAGTGAAATATCTTCCTTGTTCCCTTTTTTTTCCTTCTTTGCTCTCCTTTTCTTTTCCTGCAGTTACACACAAACTCTTTGCCCAGTGTTATTTGCAAGATCTTCATGATATTTTCTCTTTGGATTTTTTTTTCTCCATCTTCATCTTTGTTCATTTGCAGTGGAGATATAAATGAAGAATAATGAGAATATTTTTAGCAGCAGATTTATTTAAGAAAACCACTATCTATCCTGACTTACACAAAAAAGAAAGAAAATTATAAACACTAGTTTAAGATAGCACTTCATCTCAGTTATTCCCATCAACATGAAAGCATCGACAGGAAAACCTAACTGAAATAAGGAATGGTTTCTTTCAAAACCTCACCTATTGCACAGAGATTGAAGTCTGAGGACATTTATACACTCACAAGACCACACCCTGATTCCTTTAGCCTGTCACCCAAAGCACAAATCAAAGCACTTAGGATGAGACAATTTTTCTAATCTGACCAAAAAGTCAGCAAGTGCCAGTGAATGACTCAGAGCACTGAAGGTGCATGAATAATCTATGTGTGCATGAATAATCTATGTATACATGAATATTCCTTGGAATGCAAAAAATTAGTATTTCCATATGGAAGTGCAAATTTATTTTGATTTTTTCAAAAAGTTAAGGGTCACCATCTGCTTTGGATGGGATACGTCTAATCAAATAATTTTATACCTGAGCTAGGTGTCCTTAGTTCCCCTAAATGGAGAGGAAACATTCTCCAAAAAATATTTAATCTCATCTTGAATGAGATGTCTGAAATGGAGAATTACAGTGAAATATTCCATAAATAGGTGTACTTATTACTGACCACGAATACAGACTAGATAGTACCAAAGGTATAGGTAGTTACACTACATGAGTCTAAAGTCAGACCAGCCCAGTACAATATTTCATGTAATAAAAACCAGATCCTTGGAGTGCTGCTCATTTTTCATAATCTCTTACTATTTAATCATTATTACTCATTGTTAGTAGGCTCCAGGCACAGCAACAGGACTTTCCATATTTTTCATCTACCTCCTCTTCCCACTTGTCTCTTGAGGAGCAGATACCACATAGTACTGATGTTCCCTTTCATGCAAATGATTATCCAGTGTATGAAACCATGGCATTATGTCTGGAATATAATGAAAAGGTAATAAAGTAACTTTACTCACTCTGTGAAACACCTTAGTAAAAAAATCCTACCTGGTTCTGCTCTGTTATCCTGTTCACCTGATCACATGACTGGCTTACCCTAGGCAAGATGGAATGAAAATCCTTAGTAAAATTCTATTGCTTGTGGTTATAAAATCCCTCAATTCTGTGAGTCGAAGTAATTATTTATGGTGGTTTTCTACATAAGACTTTAGATTTTTGTTACTCTTGAATAAGCAGTAAACTTTTAATGATTAATTAAATTTGTTTCTTTGTGGAGTTACCTTCTAATTTCTTTTATTAATTTGCTGGAATCTATATTTAGCCATGAATAAGCTGCCAAGAGCTATTTGTACAATTAACAAGGAATAGGCTATTTTGGTTTTAAATGTCATTTGTTCTAATTTCTTTTCTCATTTTCTTTCCTCATTACCTTTTTTCATGAACACAATTGCAGATATTTTGTACTGCTTATGATGGCAATGGATTTATTTACTTACCATAGATATTTTGAAACATAAAAAGTATTTTAAATTAACAAAATATTTAAAAACAAATTTCAAATTTAATATGTTTTTATCAATAAAGTTTTCCCCTTCAATGAATATTTTTCTCAATACATTTATGGATCAAAGCATTTATAGAAAGATTGATGCAAATTCAAAATTCAAAAAAAAGTTACAAAGTGAATTTAAGATGCATATACAAAAAAGAAACTATGCTAACAAATTGCTTTTAAATATTAAACTATTTTTTCACTCAGAAAGAGGGATTCATCAAAACAAAATGGTTCATAAGAAAGAGCTGTTTTCTATGAGCACTTAGAACAACATTCTAAAAAATACTGAAAACCAAACATTTTAAAACCTTTACACTCTTCAAACAACCTGCATATACACTTTGAAAATTAAAAACTATGAGGTTTTGTTCTTAAATTGCTTTTCAACTTAAAACAGTACAAAGTAATAAAAAACTAAAAAAAAAAAATCAAAAAACTAAAAATAAAAATGGGATTGTTCAAAACAATCAAAACAAAATGTTTTGACTGAGCAACAGAAATTCTCCTGTTTTCTCCAGTGAACGTTTCTGAGGATTTTATCTTTTGTCTCACTTCAGCATAAAACACTTTCTCTAAACTTAAAAATGCTTAGAATTCTTATAAAAACCATGAGACAAAAAAATTTAAAAAGACAAAATAGTCAAAGAAATTGACAGGTATTAAAAAGCGGTAAACTAATTTGAGAAAGTATGCTGGCATTTTCAGATAAGTAAGGCTCATAGAATTAAAAAAGCCATTTTTGTCCATGTTACCACCAAGTCATTCTCTGGTTAAGAAAAAAGAAGCAAGAACTTGTATACCTCCATGAATTGTAACTTCTTCAGTTACAATGGAAAAGTCTTTTCTTGTGTAGAAGTCAGGTGTCCAGTTTAAATTCTGTCTTTGAGGAGAGAGAGAATCTCCATAGACCAAGGCCTATTCCAGCTTGCATTGGGCCAAAAACCTTCTTAGGGAATACACCTTTTTTCTTTGGCTCTTCAGAAAATCTTGGCAATCAGCTTTGTATAACTACATACCTAATTTTTATAAAGAGGACATAATGTCACTTTCATCTAAATGGGCCTTCAGCTGTCTTTGACTTTAAGTGTTTCTGGATTTTACTCTCCAGCAGTGGCTAGGGTACAGAACTACTTGTGAACAGCATCCTGCCGATGACTAATGGAATTATTTTTTCTAAGGTGGATATGATGGATTATTGTAGTTCTATGCAAAATCAGTGCTTCAGTTTGGGATCAGGCAGTCAAGACTCATCTAGGCATGGCAGGAAAGCAGCCAGGCATCTGATACCACAATGAGAGTAACATCACAACAGACCGATAAATCCAATTGTCCTCAAAGGAGATTTAGGTTAATGGAGGTTACAGAGTGGGCAGGCAGTTAAGCAAAACTTACCATTTATGATTTGTCTCCAGCCATGATTTCTTGCTCGTTATTGCAGAAAGCAGATGATCTCAGCTGTGACAACTACTTAGTTCAAAAAGTGAAGGTATCTGTGAAAATTCACAGACCCTGCTAGCACAAAACTCTACCTAAAAGTCCAGGCAGTTTGAGAAGGCAACACTTTCCCTTGTCAAGGCTGTGACTTTGGCTACTACACCACAACTTCATAATGAGTGATGGAGAAACATTTGAGGCAATTTGAAGACAGAAGTCTGTCTACTCCAAGTCTGTTCATACGAATCAGATGTTGCCAAGTGCTCTTTCAGCATTTGTCCAGGTTTTCCTTCTTCTCCCATTGGGAAATGACGTAGAGTGGTTCACCGTATGATGAGCGGGGGTGTTCCCACTACGTTATATGGCAGTGCATCCATTCTTATTATAAACATCATGCCTCTGTGGCACAAGGCTTTAGCCAAGGAATGAGTGGTTTAGAATCACAGAATCATACAATCATTAAGGTTGGAAAAGACCTTCAAGATCACCAAGTCCTTTGACCAAACACTGCTATGCCACTAAGCCATGTCACTAATTGCCACGCCTACTTGTTTCTCAAACATTTCCAGGAATGGTGACTCGACCACTTTTAGAAGGACTTTACCAAGACTGGACTTTAGAGTGGCAGTCCTTGGCTCCTGAGAAGCAATGCAGTTTCTGTTCCCCTTCAGGAGTCTTGTGGCACACAACTGCTTGTGTGCTGGAGTCTTGTGATTGTACTGTGGGACCCCTGACGGACAGGGAGATGACATGTGGGACACGCATGTGTGGTCAGGAGGGTTGTCCTGGGCTCTGCAACAAAAGAAAATATTTTCCCATTGACTGTTAGTGGATCACAGCTCCCTCAGGAGCACCCTTTCATCACCTCTCACATTTTCATTTAATTTATTTATAGCAGCAAAAGCACCTTAGGAATTGGGAGGAGCGGGGGTGTGTGCAGGGTTTTGAGAGACCTGTGGCATGCAAGGAACCCCCTTGAAGCTTCCTTCTATTTCCAGGTATAATTGACCAAATTCCCTATCCTGTTTTGATGTGCTGGCTACAGATATTGCACAGTGAAAAGCAGGACAGGGGCTTCAGACAAGTACTTAATTGAACATAAAATTGTTACTGAGCAATAAAGAGTCATAGTCCTCTGATACAGCTGAGTGCTGATGTGTCTTCCCTTGTGGGAAACAGTATCTGCTGTATTCTAAAAACTTCAACTTTTGCTGCCTCCATAAATCAGCTACATGATTAATTTTTCTCTCCTGGGGCTCTGCGGTAAAGGAGACCTCATCTGAGATCCCTGGCCTCTATTTAGCTGCCATCTCTAGCTTCAGTAAAGAGCCACATGAGAACTCTCTTCAAGACAAAATATGTCTATTGCATATTTCTGCGAAATCCTCAGCGAAAGGGACTAAACCATCCTTTCTGCCTAAGTCTCTCACTCTCTTTACTTCAGATTCAGCGTTATTTCCATCTTATGTAACAAGTTGTCAGCTTCTCAAAATGTTGCTTGGAGGATTTGCAGGTAGGAAGAAAACTCTAAGAATCTGTCCTTTTTTCTATTTATCCTTAGATGGTAGCAGGGACTCCCTTGCTTTTCATAGCTTCAGGCCAGAAGGTTTACAGCCACATCGGCTGAAGAGTGTCTGCTCTGTAATTCCTACATTGTACCAGGATATTTTTATTTTTTACTCTTTGAAGAGTTCTTACAGAAAATCACTGGAAAGTGCTTAGGGAGCAGATTAGCATTTATCTGGCATGCTTCCCCTGAAAATGACATTTTTAATACCAGTGTTAACCCCTCGGTACTTTTGAACAGAAGTGACATTTAGCTACAAATCCTCTCTGCAACAGCCTGCATAAACAACATAACAGGGCTTGGAGAACTTCCACTTGGACTTTATCCCTGCCTCACTGTAACAGGGACACAAGTACTATGTAGGATCTAAGGATGGAAAGACTGGGATGTATCCAGAGACCTTGAAAATAAACTGTGAGAAGCCAGGAGGAGTGAAATGGCCAGGAAGTTTTGGATCCTTTCTGAATGACTATAAAAAGATTTCATTTCAAACTTGACAGAGAATGAATGACATTATTTTTTCATTTCATAGACAGTGAGAAGAACAGCCACCTGGGAAGGTTTTCTCTGAACTGCTAGAAGAGAGTAGAGCCAGTGGCTTTCCATAGGCTAACGTCTGTGACCTCAGAGGATTTGGGAAATCTGTGTGTGACAGAAAAACCTTTTATGAAATCATTAATTTATGCAACTTTTATTTATTCAAAAACATTTATTTATGCATAAATGCTGCAACAAAAGGCTGTTGGCAGAACAAATGCTGTTTATTTACTCCTTCTGTATAAGGAGAATGATGGAAGTCCTGATCCCAGCTTGCCCAGTTATCAGATAACCTTTTCAATTTTTTAGTCAATAGTGCATCTGAATTTACCTCTGGAATTTTCAGGTCAAATAAGGAAATATAGTAGAGCAGTGGCTACACCAGAACAATTAAATTGACAAGCTCTCAAATTCCCACAGCATGTACCAAGGGACAGAACCATCATCCGCATCTCTTACACACAGGACATTTCTTGACAAACACCTGTTAAAATACATGCCTTGAATCCATCCACTCAATTCTTGGATACTAAATATATTTGAAATCAGACAATCCATGTCATGCTGGAGCTCTCTCAAGTCTGTTGTTTAAGGCTGTAGCAAGGTGGGTGTTTGCCTCTTCTCCCAGGCAACGAGTGACAGGACAAGATGACATGGCCTCAAGCTTTGCCAGGGAGGGTTCAGGTTAGACACCAAGAAGAATTTCTTCACAGAAAGGATTGTCAAGCCCTGGAAGGGCTGCCCAGGGAAGGGGTTGAGCCACTGTCCCTGGAAGTGTACAAGATATGACTGGATATGTCACTCCATGCTATGGTTTAGTTGAGGTGGTGGCGTTCAGTGATTGGACTCAATGATCTTGGAGGTCTTTTCCAATCTTAATGATTTTATGATTCCATGTGTTGGAAAGAGCTATTGTATCTTTTTACACATTTCTCCATCAGTCTGACTTCCTTCTACTCTGCTTGCCATACCTGCCATAGATGCTGGGGACTTTTTCATTCTCTTTCTGACTTTATCACCTCCTTGTAGAAAAGCTTCCTAATCCCTGTACTCTTATTTCCACCAGTCAAAGTTTAATCATAATTTTAGGGTAGCTGGTATTTTCTTTCCGGTTCACAGTTCTTGGGTCAAGTTTGCACAAAAACCAACCAAACAAGAAAAACCCCACCAAATCACAAGTGAGAGATGTGTCACATAGATAATTTTTCAGCTGTCATGACCATGGAGAAAATGTAACTGTTCACTTCCCTTGGGTTCAAGATCCAAAAGGAGTAACAATTGTGTCATGAGGACCTGACAGTTAATTTCTGGTCACTATTGCTTGGCAATCCTATACTGAGTCTGCCCATGAGCCAAGCTGCAATTTGTAAGATTTCCAACTTGCCCTGAGTGATAACTGACCCTCTTGGGAAAGAGTTGTTACTGTGAGCATTTGTACCCAAGGTGAGGGTAACTGAGCCCAGTGAAGTTCGTGCCTGTTTATAGACATGCATAACACTGCATATTAAATTAGCATTATGCCTCCATTTCTGGAAGGAAGGTTTTGGATCTAGTCAAATGCTCATTCCAGTAAGCATAAAAATCTCTTATTCAGACAATGAACTATTCATCATCATCTCCTTTTAAATTAGAAAGAAAATACCCATTGAGCAGAAGATATAAGTGCTGCAGGAAGTTCTTTTTAAGCTTTTGATTTTTTCTCTTGAGGTGCTTTGCAGAGAGCAAGTCAATGAGATAAAAGATAAGGACAACAAATTCACCTTGAATAAAGCCCTTGAAATGTAACAATAAAAAGTTAAACAAAATGTAAATGGACTATAAATTAAAATCAATAGACTAGTGGATGGCTGTATATAAAAAGTAATAACGCTATGTAGCAACATTATAGAATCATAGAAATACTTCACAATTTTGTTTTCAAAGACTGTTCTTTGATTATACAGGAATTAAAATGGTAATTTAAAAGAAACACAGCATTTACTCTGGAAAAGCTCTTCCAGATGATCAGTTTTAAAATGGACTAAGGCTTCTTAGATCCATTTATATCTATATTGATACCTACAGTGACTTATAGAATCATATAAATGTATATGCTTACAAAAGTAGGAATTATGACAAGAATTGAAGTTATGTACAGCCCTTACAAGATGTTCATCCTTCTGAGGTTGATTCTTCAAGGAAGGTGAAGTCTAACAAGGATACTTTTAACTAAAGAGGGAATCTCTGTTCCTTGGTGTGACTCTGAAAGAAAAACTGTAGGTGTTAGAAGCTAGAAATCCTTAAATTCAGTCATTAACCTAAATACTGTAGGTGTTAGAAGCTAGAAATCCTCAAGTTCTGTCGTCAACCTAGCCCTCCTTCCTTTTGCAAGAACTTGATAGTATAACTACACATATATTGCAAAAACACCTGAATTAATAAAAACCCACCATTTTTATGAACATATCTGATTTATACTTTTCATAAAACCATTACTCCTTGATCAGTAGCAATTGGCCCTGCTAAAAGATTTTCCCCCATTCTTTATTATAGACTCTTTTACATATTGAAAGGTCTCATTAAGACCTCCCTGGAGCCTTTGGTTCTCCAAGATGAACAACCCCAATTCCCTCGACCTTTCTTCATGCCTTTTAGCATAATCACAAAAGCCATGGAAAGGAGAGAAAGGAAATTATGTTGTGCATTCTTAGGAGGTCCTATCAATGAAGGCAGCCACTGCAGATTCTCATTTTGAGTAAAATAAGCCGCAATTCATAACCTTTCTGCCATTAGAGGCTACCTCTTTGCAGACTTTAACCTCATTTGAATTTACTCGTGTTTTGTTAGATGTCATACTAACTATGATTAAAATGCTCTGGGGAGGGGAGAGGAGAGTTTTGCAAGAAATTAAGGTGATGAGGTAAGTCGGACAAGCTCGATAAATCTTGTTTGAAATGCTTACAATATTTATAATAGAAAAGTGACAAGTAGATGCAGATTTGGATCATATGTTCTAATCAACACATTATAAAAAATTCAGATTAATTTAAACTACTTAAAGTTCAAATAAATTGATTATTCAGTATAGTCATCCTTTAAAACACATAATTGTATCAGTCTTTTATGCAAATGCAGTAGACGTTTTTTATTCTGTTAAGTTTTACAGTCTACCTTATTTGTGAACTGCCCTCTAGTTAACTGACTACAAATTACAACATAAAACTGAGTCTAAAATTTCAAATTCATACACAGAAATTCCTTCTGCCAACTGGGTGAAAATTCATACCTGCATTTTATATATCTTACAGATATCTTACAGCATATAAGACCTATATTTCTTAATTTGAACACAAGAAATGTGGAAGAGTCCCAATTCTTGAAGTCTGGGGTGAGGCCCCGGAGGAAGTATCAGTATGAAAATTTTCTGTCAATCATCCTACATCCCTCGTGTAGTGCCTTGGGTAGTCTCTATAATAAATAAACAAAACAAAGCAAAAAAAAAAACAGGAAAAAAGGCAATGGTCTCCTGGAATGGGAGAGGGAAAGAAACTGTGTCATTTTTATGGTAATTTCCACTTTCCACCTATGTTGTCTAAAATTGCAGTCAGATACTGAAAAAAGGAAATGTTTCTCAGCATCCTTCTGTGCCTGTCAAATGTGTGGCTCAAAGAGCACCGTATCTATCTCTAAAAGGTAGTATTAGCCCAGCTTTGCCTAGTGTTTGCACTCACGGAATACATCAGGGGATGCATTTTCTGGAAAACATTTTTAGGAGAATTTTGTATTTTTCACCTACTTAAGTCAAACTTCAGAGATGAACTTTATCATCTAAAGGGAATAACTGCTGTAAAATTTCAAGTCATCTCTTTGAAACTATATTTCAGAGAAAAAAATGCATCACTTAAACACTAATAGCAATTAATTGCTCAAAATGCTGGCTCTTATTCCTCCATCAGTCTCAAAGTATTTGTGCAACAAAGATTTTGATCGGCAGTATCTTTGCTGCAGATTAATTAGGTGCATATACACAAATATGTTCAGATGTACATATAAGTGGATAGTATGATTACACTCTCCTCATGTGATTTCAGTAGATTATCTGTAATCCCAGATATTTATGTCATAATTAGTCATTCTCATAGTTTGGTGTTTGCTCTAGGCCGACTTAATGCTCTTGTGTTCTCAGAACACCCTTTCACTTAAATGCCCTCATCTGCACCAGTGGCAGCATGCTATGAATGCCCCCAGAAATGCTCCTGCACCCATGTGTCATTTTAGTTAGATTCAAAGAACCCTTTGGGGTAGCACATCAGGGATTTTTTCTGGAGACTTACATTGTTCATGACCTTGCCAGACATCGTGACATTTTTGCATAGCCAGACAGTTTACACTGAACAGCATCTTTAAGGAAACAATCAATGTGCTTTTTCCAATCTACACGAATATTTGACACTGCTTATTTTCCAGATATTTACTATATCTAATTTGACAGCATTTTCCTCCATTTCTCCAGGCTGAAGAAAATAAACCTCTTATAACTATTCTTCATGCTTCCTCAAAACATTGGAAGACTAGCCACAAGGGAAATAGGTGTTTTTGAATTGTCTGTCATTTATATTCTTCATTTCTTAGTTTTTGTTTGTTTGTTTTCTTGCTTGTTTTGCTTTACTTTACTTAATAATAGTTTCTCTATCTTCTAAGCAAAATTTTTTTTGAAGTCTCCAATTATTTTTTTCATACTCTGCGTTTCCTAATAAACTCTTTTATTTCCCAGATGATTATGAAACACTGCAGATTGAACCTCAGACTGAAACACTGTAAAAAATTTTGAAACTTGATAGCCTAAAAATGCTAATTTTCTAAATATGCAGCTTATTTGCTTATGTTCGGAGCTTTATGCCTGCATTTTAGGACTACTTTGCACATTGGCAAAGGATTTCCTGCTGAAAAAGGATTTTATTTAAAGTTGAATCAATCTTCCATTTTTGGGCCAGCTGGAATGACAGTGATCATTTAACATGACTATAGAAAAAAATCATAGACTTCAGTTGTTCAATCTCTGAATTTGACCTGCTGCTCCTAATTAAATGAGATCATTCTTTATAGAACATTATTGAATTATAAAGACTTCAAATCAAATATATATCTTTTGAGAATATGTACAAATGGTTATTTACTCTCATCGTTAAATTACTATCATTGCTACAATGCACATCATATTTTCAGTTAAAATTTTGCTGACTTAATGCTAACTCCTATCAAGAACACAATCTTAGCCAAGTGAGAAGGAAACTGGAACAGCTGGAATACTCACTGAAACATTTTCCAGTGAAGGGATTCAGTGGCAGGTTCAGGAGTTTATGTGTTTTAGGCTAGCTAATTCAATGGATGCTATGATCTGCCACTACCAAGAAGCAAGCACCCTTCAACTCACTGCTGACTGATAATAGTTCTCTCCTTCACCTCATCTTCACCTGACCAGACATGGGAAGCTCCCACAGCCTGGTAGGTCATGTTTCACTAGACTTCATCTCCCAGGAGAACCTCACATTCTGGACTCCTCCCTTTTTCTCCCAGTCACTCCTCAACTGTGGTGTCCAGAAAGTGGACATAGATTTCCAGCTATGATCTCACTAACACTTCGTGTAATAGAGTGTCTTCTTTGGCTTACCTGTTACAATCTTCCGAATAAATCCTAATAAGCTGTTTAACTTGCTGTGGTGAAAGTGCACTTTTGGCTCATGCTTAACTTCATTGTACCCTCCAGGTGCTTTTCAGCAGGATGCTACCTACCTATCTCAGTTTTCAATGACTGCAGCTATTCCCCACATGTGAAAAACTTCACACTCTTTCCTCTTGAACCCATTCCTGATGTTTCTCAAGTAATCTCTGAATTGAAACTCTACTCTCTGGTGCATATAGATTCACCCTCTGTAATCTACTGAGGGATAGTCTGTTTCATCATACAGATCATTTATGAAGCTATTGAACAACATCAACCTCAGTACAAACCATTGGGATGTTCCTCTTGTCAGCAGCCTCCAAAGAGATGTCAAGCCATGGATTAATATCCTTGGAGTTCAGCTGTTTAGACAATTTTTAACCCACCTATCAATCCAGCACATTCCTCAGCTGCCAAAAGAGAACACAGTGGGGAAGGAGGAGGGTATCAAATGCCAAAAGCCCAACTAAAGCATGGTCTTCCTTCGTTAATGTCACAGCCCTCAAGGGACTTCAATCAATCTCAGTGATTTTGCAGAGACCATAATCAAAGGCAGCACACTCATGGCAGCCAATGTTCCCAGTAGGTTTTGGGAAAACCTTTACAGCCCCATGGATTTCAATACAAACAGCTTCTCTAAGTGGTCCCTAAACTGCTCTTCTTCAGTTGACTCTCTCCCTCTTTTCCACCTTCTCCTGCTATGTATAGGGATCTAGGAAAACTGGATTTGTCTGCCTGAAATACATTTGATTGGAAAAGTTGTGATCAGCAACACCAAGAACTATCATTTTTATCTCTTGGTTAAAGTACTTTTGTCTTGTCAGCCTGAAAGGTATAGAAAATAGTGATTGCACTTGCAGCTTGATAGTCTCGTAAACAATATAACTCAAGTAGATCCAGGTTGTTATCACTTGGTAGATTTAAATAAAAAAATTAATACCATTTATCTTTTGCAGAATGATCTCGCTGGTTGATATACTGTGATAGGTACTATAGTGTACCCAACTTAAGGACTACAGGCTTCCTATTTATTTTCCCCAGGATGTTAGTGAGTACAAATGACATCTCCTGGCCTACAGATGTGACAGATGAATTATTCACAAACAGCTTCAATAGATGAAGAGTTTTCTAGAAGGGTCTAGGACACAATTTTATATACATAGTTTTGTGTTTCCTGGAAATAATCTTGCATTTTAAAACAACAATGACAAAGACTTGGGTCTTGTTTACCTAGCTTCATGAGATGAAGAAAATCTGACACATTTTCAAATATAAAAATTGATATTAAATATATGACTTATATGACATGTATGACAATATTGCCCAAAGGAAGCAATGAGATGCTTAACACTTTAGGTAACTCTGTCCTTTCCATCACAAGTACAGCTTGTGAAATACTTCCTTGGATTAATGTTTTCTGAGTAGGCAGGGATATTTTTAAATATCTCTCTTTTATTATCGTCATTCTCATTCATTTGATTGGTGCATTAGGTTTTCATTATATGATTTTATTTTTTATTGTATTTTAGCTCTCCACAAACTTTGTTATTCATAAACTCCTACACACAGAAGGAACTAATATTAGTAAATCATTCAGAAGTAATAATTGAATTTGGGAGATTTTGCTAAGCTATTCATGCCACCACAAAACCACGAACACTTATTGTTTTGTAAGGGAGGCATTATCCTAAGTATTGATTAAAAATAATTGTTGAAATTCTTTTGGAAGTAGGAAATATTAAAACTAATCTGGTTCCAATTATAACTGAGTAAAGCAGATCTAACTTAGGTAAAATATGCTTTTCACTTTTTTTTGCTAGTATTTCTTTAGTTACATATTTAATTGAAACCAAAATACAATACTTACTTTTGGAGTTCAATCTTTTTTAATGAAAGTTATTTCATCTAAACTAAGTAAAAATAAAGCTTATGTTGCTGTCAAACTGATCTGATGTCTTGTGAGCAGTTGACAGACCCATTGCCAAAGCTATACAGAAAGGCTATTGTGCAAGGTAGCTTTCTTCTTTTGACCTTTATACCCCTCTATATCATTTCAGCCTTGCATTTACTGACATACTGCACAAGTATAATAAAAATAATCGGCTCAAGACACAAGATGACTGCAGGCCATTCCACAAAACTTTAATAGCATAATTTTTCAGGTTGGCTGAGATAATGATCACAATAAAAATTCACCATTTTTATTGGAAATGTCAAAATTTAATTATAGCAACATCTATTATATTTTTCATACTGCTTTGCACTTACAGAGATTTTTGATTTAAGAGTTGCAGTACACTAGTTATTCGTATATCTGAAAAGAGATTGCTGGATTTTATTAGCAATTAAATTGTTTTTCACCCTACATATGCACTCTGTGGAACTTACTCAAATGCACATTTTCCTCATCAGCTTTGCTTTGAGTAAGTCTTCTAATCGGTAATTTTGTTTACAGGTTTTTAAATATAAATTTCAAGACTAAATCATATTGTGACTTAAACTACACTTTGCTTTGACAGATGGGTTTCCTTCCTTTTCTCAAGAGGTACCAATAAGGAGTGATTTTTAAAAAATTTTGTGTCAAATCTTTTTAGTATTCCTTTTAATTCTTTCAAAAAACTGTTCTTAGATTCTTATATTTTTTAGCTTGAAATATGACAACACAAGGTACTTGCCTTGTCTACTTCCTATTTAATTTCCTAAAATTGCTATTTTCATTTGTGTTCCACAATCAGATTTCCTGCTGAAGTGTTGAGATCTATCTATATGTAAATTGAATAATCTTTCAAAGACAGAAAAGGAACCATTATTAAATGTGAACCTTAATTTCAATAAGAAATTAAGCACTATGATTTTCTACAATAACAAATTATGACTATAGAAATTTCTTAAGAAAGAACATGACAACACTTTTTGTCAATAGTGAGTAGGTTGTTTTATATATAATGGAGTGAGTCATAAACATTGGAAAATTTTATCTTCATTATCTCCTTTGTTTAGGGTGCGTTTTTTTCAGAAAATACTATGAAAAAATACCATACCTACTTTAATTTTCCCAGTTTAATGTCTTTTATCAATAACTGATTCACTTTTTTGAAAACAATTTAAAATAGTAGATAGTTAATGTCAATGGTTGTTCAGAAGCACCCTCACTGAATCAAATATACCTATTATGTATAAATACTGGTTTTTTCTCTAGCAAAAATGTCTGAAAAATATTCAGAAAAACAGGAAACACAGCCCAAAAAAATGTGCAGATACATCATATCACAAAATCCGAAGATGTTACAAGGTACACTTAAAGGAAGTACAGATCTATTGTTTAATATTGCAGCAATACTGAGGTTTCCGATACTCAAGTTTTCTGAAAAAAAATGGCCATAACCTGTCTTTCTAGTGCCTGATTGTGGAAAAAAATGTTAGTATGCAGGTCCTTATCTGTGAAATAATCTCATTTTGGATATATATTTGCTGTTATTTCCCATTGTCAAAGAATATAGATGTCTAAAGGAAAAGCAGAGGCAACATGACAGGCAGCGTCATGAGACCATATGGTCTACACAAACTATGAAAGTCAGACTGAGATCTGTTCCAGTATTTTAGGCTAAAAACAAGCTATGTGCTGAGATTTCCAGCTATTTTCAAAATGATATCACATCTCAGAAAATGGAATTATGTTGTGAATAGAGTGATGAATCTGACTAAACCATGAAAATCTGTGTAAGTGTGCAGGAAATGATGTGCTTTAGGTTATTTTGGGCCAACTTCTTTTCTCAGTTCTGGAGTCAATGCAGCTCTATTGTACTTTCCCTAGAACACTTCATTTGTCCTTTAGGGTAGTTAAGATTTTTTTGAACTGAAGTAAAACTGAACACTCTTTGCAACCTGAAACAACTTTTCCCAGGGATGAATTGGGTGGGATTCACTGGATATAATCTAGATGTCACTAATGTAAACCTCTCTGTCTGAGATGTACAGGAAGTAAATGTGCTTCTAGACAATGGCTCATGTCATGCTAAGATAGGTATTTAAAGAGGCCACAAGAATTGCAGAAAAGCTTAGTTATGCAAAGATGTGCCTTCCTCTCTTGGTTAATTACAAAGACAACCTAGATCATGGCTCACCTTTTCACATTGTACATGTTTATTAGACAAGACAAATGAGAATCATTGCATCCATAATGCCTGGTACCTTAATACCATCATGAATGGAGCTCTTAAAATGGAAGGACTAGGTCAGACAGGAAAAAAATCTGCACTTTAAGTGGGACTCATACAAGAATACTAAAATCTGGTAAAATTCTTAAAATAGGTGAATTAAATCCCAGCCTTAATATGCAAATGAGCACCCAAAAATTGCTGGAATATGAAATTGTAACTAAAATGTAAGCCTCTGTGTAAGGACATTATCTTCAGTATATGTCCAGCCATCATAACTTCTTATTCCCAAGTGTGATATCAACTTTTTTTCTTGCCAAATCTAGAAAGAATTAAAGGTTTCCCATTACTGCCCATAGCAAAACACTGTGTGGAAATAATTAATTGTGTATTTAGTCCAGAAAACAGACATTTCATATTTCATATGTAAATAATAAGATCATTGTGGATAATTTGAAATAATATCAATAATAAATAGCGCTAAGAATTCTTCTTATGAAACAGGGCAGTTTCTGTTTTTATTCTTATCAAAACTAAGGTGGTCCTTTTATATGATGCCACAGACTTCATCCATCCATTTTAAGCACCTGTTGATGGAATTTAGCCACGGAAGCAAAATGGTACAAAGGCTTCTATAAGTAATACACTTCACACAAAGCCACCAGTGGATCAAAACACATTGCTCAATTTGCTAGATGAAAGACATTAAAACATGACTACATATATATTTACATGCATGCAAAAATTAATGGCACTATTTTAAAAGTTCATGACTCAAAATTAATAGCTACATTGCAAAATATCAGAAAATTAAACTTGTGTTTGAGAGTACATCTCTAAGATCTGGGAGACAATTTCTAGTGGAGGACACTAAAAATGATCTTGTGACATAAATTGCAAGTGGGATCATTATTTGCTTAAAAATGCTATGTTTTGGGTTATTTGCTCTGGCTCAATGGAAGGATAGAGCTACCAAAACTTACAATTGCACAGAGTAGTGAGAAACTGTCAAAATATAAAAGAATCAAAATATCTGAGAAGAATTAGGTGCCAACAAAGAGAAAATGCAGTTAAAGTAGATGTGGCACGCAAAATTAGTTGAGGGTGCAATTGATCTCACCAAATATAGACATCTACACTATAGCATCCATAGCAGATCTCAAGTCCCTTAGGGTTCCTTAGAGAAATAAATTCTGGTGCAAAAATGTCTTGTCTAAAAGTAGACATCCAAATAGGTCAAATGAATAATTCCCTCAAAGGGTGATTAGATCAAATACAGGCATCCACATTGTTGATACCTAACATTAAACAAGAAGAACTGAACCTTTCAGTATTGCTTTAAACCTTACTTAGGATCAAAAGGCTAGGTGAAGAATTATATCTTCTTTCTAACTTCTAAGCAGTTTTTATGCTATGACCTATTCCCTTGGGTCCTGGTGTGCTTTATCTGGCAGTGAAGAGAATATTTGAACTTATGAACCTGTATTTTTTTTTTTGAAAATTGGTCAAACTTGGTTTGATTTGGGTTTGGGGTTTTGTTTTGTTTGGAATTGGGGGAGAGATTGAAAGAGGGGTTTGCTTTTCATGGAAGGCCTAAAAAAAATAACGGTTTCATAATGTGGACCTATCAGTGTCACAATTAATCTGGAGTGAACAGATGGGCATTCAAATTCACATAACGAATGTTATGTGGCTCAGTGCTCATATAATTATTTGTGTATCAGTGACAGGACATTAGGTCACTGGATAATTTTGCCCTCTGCCAGATCATTTGCCTGCTTTCAGAATGAGCATCAATCAAAAAACACTCATTCTGCTAAAAGGTATAGAAAGGCTCCAATAGTCATCAGCTAATCTTTGAGTTGCAGAAATAATACTGTTTTTTGGGTCTCAAACAGTAGCAAAGAAATGAGTTGTTAGCTCTGCGAGGTTTTAGATGCTAATGCATGGCTGGGACAGAAGACTCCTTTTATCAAGGACATCAGAGTGATGTTTTCACAAATACTAATTATAGGAACTGTGCTCTTCTCACCTCAGATGTCTGTCATCATCTTTTTTCACATATGTGGTAACTGTAAAAAAGCAAATCAGAGACAGTAGTGGTTTCCCCTAATACCAAACGTGGACTCTATGAAAATAAAGGAAAACACTCTTATGAAATTTCTTCTTTCCTTTCACAAGGTTCTTCTTGAGCCACTCTTTGCTTTCTGATGAGAAAAATAAATACATTCCCCACAGCCCCTTCTGGTCTCCCTTTCTCCATTAAAAGAGCTTCAATTTGAGTTAATAGTTCATGCAATTTTTGGGCACATTCTTTCTTAGAGGAAGGACATTAGGTTCCCTTAACTGTCTCTGGCAATAGCCCTTGAGAATGTCACAATCCCGGTCAGTAATACCCAGATAGGTTCACAAGCATTAGCAACATTTTCTAAAAAGACATCCCAGGCCTCCAGCCTTGTCCCAGAAGAAAGGCATCACACAGGAGGCAGAGGAACGCCAGGAGTTTTAAGCAAGGGAAGGTGACCTGGTGCAGGTCCTGGCAAGCAGCAGCTCTCTCATGTGGATTGGCAGGTACTCTGCTTTGCCATAGCGGACGGCAAGAAACAAATGTAATGTTGTGGAAACCCAGCAGGTGATCATGTGTCCAAACACCAGTCTTCATCCAAGATGACTTTTCTTCCTCTGACCACTCCTCTCTGCTGCATCAGTGGATAAATCCCCGCCTTCCACCTTCACCCAGACTGGGCCAAATGTTGCCTGAAAACTCAATATTGCCCAGATAAATTTTTGAATGGTCAAATTGCAAGATGCGCACTGATTTTCAGTAGGCTTAGGGTTTTTCTGTACTATGACTACCAGTAAATTAACTACAGTTAGGATTCAAGCCCTTAAAACTTAGCTTGCATGTAGGTATTTCAAATATTTTCAAATATGGTATTAACATTGCAGTTTCAATATTGTAGATCGGATAAGCCAAATATCTTCACAAAAAGTGAAGTACAAAGCCTAAGAGACAAACCCTTGCTCTCCTCTCAGGGATTCTTGGGTAAGTTTACTCAATCTATTAGTGTCTGTTCTGTGTGTTTCCTGTCATTTTGCAGGCTGTAGCTGTCTCATGCTGTCCTTTTCTTCCATTAGCTACATTTCTTCCAAGGACTGTCAGAGTTTGCAGCACCATATTTAAAGGAGAACAAGTTCTTAGCATACCTTCAACTGTTTGCAGCCCTGGGCTTTCAGTACCCCTTTATTATCTTGCAGGTTCGAAAGATCAGCGTAGCATCCAGGCCAAAACATTACTACCCAGTAGTAGCTCAAAAAATGTGCTGCTATTTCAGCAGCTTCTCTCTTAATTACTACTTGCTCTTTATATAAATTGCTCTTCTTCAAACTTAATAGAAAACATATATTCTGTCAATACAAAGTAACTTACAAAGCTTACATGATCCTTTGCATGTTCCCTTGCTGCAGTGTGGCAACGCAGCCCTCGTCTGTCTAACATCAACCAGAAGCTAATAGCTAAGAATCTCCAGCAGTGGGACCTGGTTAATGGGCAAACTCCCCAGGGTTAGGGGTGACAACACAGAACCCTCCCAGGAGCCCTCGCACCCCTATGTAGATGTCTCCCTGGGCATCGGATCGTGGTTTCCCCTCCCTTCTTCCCTATACTTGGTTATCTTCCAGAACTTTCTCCCTTCCTCAGTAGACCATTGGCTCTTTGCTCCCTCTTCCCACCTTCCTTGTTCCCCATTGGGCCTCGGTGCATTTCCCCGCCTCTGTAACACCCCTTTGGCCCTCAGTTATTGGTTCCCTAGGGTTTCCACGTCCCTTTTGACCCCGGTTTTTAACCCCTTGTCACCCTTTGTTTGGGGCTCTCTCGGTACCCCGCCTTGGGATCCCCTTCACCCCGTAATAAACCCTGTTCCCATGGAGCTGTGTCGGAGCCCGTCCGCTTCTTTGCTTCTTCCTGCGCCGTTGCCACCTGGGAGCTGCCGAGCCCTGTGTGAGCCTCGGCTGCTGCCCCGCTGCGAACAGACCCAGCAACTCAGGACAGCCCTCCGGGTAATGGGCGCCGCCCACAGAATCCAGGTCGGGGTGAACGGCGTCGTTCCCTCACATTATGCACTGTTATAACAGCATCTCTCTTCTTACAGAAGAACTCCTTTGGAGATTATTTATACTTTGTTATTCTGATAAAATTAAATAGAATATAATTTGACTTTCTCCTCTTTGCATTAGGTATCTAGTGGTACCAAATTTGATGAGGTGCTGTACATACTCCCTCTAGGGTTGTCAGGTCTTTGTGGGAATCCAGTGACTGCTGGATTATCAAATGACATGTCGGACCAAAGACTACATTTTGGTTTTGTTTTCTTACCTTAAAGACTTTGGGTTGAAATTAGGCAATACTTGAAAAAACATGAAAGAGTGACAGGCAGTTCAAGTTCTTCTCATACTAAAACCCAAGTCTTAAGAACCAAGCTGTTCCCTTCATCAAACAAATCCGCTCATCTTCAGTTCCAAACCAGCCCTGGCTCTGTGGGACACAAGTTCCATACCTACAGAAACACGTGTTTATTTGCTAACACTGAATGGGAACCTCTGCAGCAGTCCCTGGTACAGACATCGAAAGGTTCAATGCACCACTTTCTACTGAATTTGGGAGGAGGTTGAGGTTTTAAAAGCTTACAATATCTGTCCTTTCTTTTTATCCTCACTAGCAGAGATTTCAAAACCTTGCTAATCCACAGATCAGATTAGGAGACAAGAGTTCTGAAAAAATAATACCTTCTCACACTTGGATTTTTAAGTTTACTCTTTTTCACAAGCCTGGACCTGATAACTGTGTGTTCTGACCAAGAAGTGACAAATTAACACACTGCAAATAAGGCATACAGGGTTAGCTGGCAGTGAATAAAAGCTTCCTGGTTGTCAACGAATCCTAAGAATCAGAGATCTTAAAACAACAGATAATTTTCTTGCTATCACATTCTGAATAAGATTTCTACTTTAAGTTAAGTAAAGTTTAAGCAGAGATAGGTGGAGATGGAAAGGATAGAAATGAACAGCAAGTACGGACAAAGATCTGCTTTTGTTCTAGCTAAATGAAAATGGAAAGACAAGAATATTTTGGGGTATTGTTCTCTATTCAAAAGTGCAACTTTCTTCTCAAATTAAGCTTGTTTTTCTGAGATTCAAAGAGGAAAAAAAAGAAGATAAAATATTTTGTGGATTTTGCACCAGATGTGTGGTTACTTTCCTCTCCTGAGAAAGCTTATCGTATCAGAATGAAATCTCCTGATCCCTGTGCTGCTTTGTCTGCACAGGGAAGCAACCATGCTGTTCACACATCCAACTGTATTACCTGGATCTTTGTTCCATCCCTGTTACAGCTTGCCAGGAACAGATCCCTAAGGCAGAAAGCAAGGATAGGTTGGACAAGTGCAATTTAGTACATTTGACTGGAATTGTTTAGCAATTTTTCTGCTATACAAGTTTAACATTACCCCTTGAAAGCAAGAAGGAACTCACAGAAACTACTCTTACATATAATGTCACCTATTTTCTGAGTTATGCTTCCCAGGAGTGTTCTTGAGGTTGTGTGATTTATGCTCATGGCTGTACAAAGTGTTCTGCAGAGGTACCTGCAGTGCAAAGCTCTCCTTAGACTTGCCAGCTTATGCAGCTCTGTAAGTAATAACACCATGGTCCCTAAAGATAACGACACTCTCCACTTTATTACTTTTCAGGAGCTCCACCTCAGACAGGGGTCTAAAGAATATCATAAACAGCTGTCTGAGAGAATGAATTGGTGGCAGTTTAAAAACTGCTACAGGCGAAGAGGAAAGCTACTGGCCTTTTCAGACATCTTGTCTGCATGTCTTGCATTGGTAAAGAAGTCTTTGTCTCTTTAATCAAAATTTTGTGCATCTTGCCATGCAATAATTGTGGATGCCTCCCACACCTGGTATCATGAGGCTGAATTTTTCATCATTATCGGCAGAAGCATGGGATAAACAGCAAACAAGGCAGAAAAGGGTACTGAGCTGTGAAGGCAATTTCCTTCAATGTTGGTTACTTGATACTTTTCATCCATGAGTGGAGCAGGATGGAGTGGAAATATTTACTCCCTTTCCCTAGGTGGGTATTCAATATAAAGTAACAAAATAAATTCCTTGGCTGCTGTAATATCATAATCTGTAAAGACATACTTTCTTGGGTTGACCCTCTTCTTTTCATGGAGCGTTGCTGCCCATCAGTTCACTCCATGTCCCCTTGTCCGAGGGGCTGTTTCCCTGGCATCTGCCCGCACAAGTGCTCAAACATACTCCTGCTGTCTGAGGGATTACTGGCAGGAGAATGCCAACAATTTTATGTTTCTAGCCCAGATCTTTTTCACAGACTACATCTACTAGAAGATTTGAAAAGATGGTAGTCAAAGGGAAAGGAGGGTAGAGCAAGCAGAAAACTCTTATGCCCTTCACTGGCAACCAGAGAGGCTTGTCTGTTCACAAAAATCCCCAACAGGTCCCATGATAGATAAATAAAAGTTGTCTATTTGTTTAACTGTCAGGGGTTTTTTCTACAAACTGATTATTATTGACTTCCTGCTTCACCTACATGGAAAAATTAACTGGAAAAGTTGGCACAAGCTTTCCAGTGAGACTTCTGAGACTTCCTGGTGAAACTTAAACCATTTCTCAAAATAACTTTGTGATTGTGCTGGTGACCCGAGGATACCTGTGCAAATGGGTTCCTAGAGCTGTGTGTACCACACGTTACCTGCCCACATTACCTTTCAACCCATGACACCTGGGTAGGGTAGGGGGTTACCTGTCCCCTTTCCTCAGGCTGGGTCACACCTGAACAAGCTCCAGCTTCACTCAGGTGAAATGCTTCCAGCTTGAAATGTCATGCAATGCTAAGATTATCAAAACATCATTTAAAAAAACAACAAAAAAAATGCTTTCAGTGGAGCATAATGCCTAAACTGATAATTTTCTTAGATTTTGAAGAACATGTGAACAAAACAATGATTTTTACTGCCTTAACACATTCCCTAAATTTGCTCAGACACCTTGTGACCTTTTGTTGTGTAATTTTGTCACTGTATTTGTGGTGTTAAAATAATGTTTTCAGAGGTGACTATTAACCAGAACACATACGTTAAGTGTGCCTTCTCATCACAGTGGCTAACTTTGCACGCAAAAAGGTCAGGATACTGGGTGACCCCAGTAATAAAGGTGTGAAGTGCGAGTTGTTGACAGGTGACATTTCTGCAACCTTTCTTGCACTGGCATATTGTTACATGTCCTGTGTCATAATGTTCTCTGTGCTGCAATTCATCATTCAAACAGGTCAGTGCAGCTCCTGACATTTGGAACTACCTTCCATTATCCCACAGTTGTTAGCTCTCTTCTCAAAAAACTCTCTTTCCCTCTTCTTTAAGTCTTAATTTCTCTCCCTTACATTATGTTCTTCCTCTGGTATTTTAATTCCATAATATGTTTAGCAATACTTTTTACATAAAAGGCAACAAAAGCAAGAATAAATAAACACTGTTGTGTTGATTCAGTTTTTAATATTTCATAATACCATCAGTTTTGTTCCATTAATAGACACCAATGCTCTTATGTCATTCATGTACAACCTGCGCTACGTAATGTATACTGTTTTAGAAATACTAAGAATGGAATATTAGTCCTGTTACAAATGGATGTGGGAGTTTAGGTAAGTCCTTGCCTTTTGCCCAGGCCTCTGGCAGCAGGCAGTAACTTTACTGAGGCGGCCAGTACCCCAAAACCCACTCTCATTCGAAAGTTCTTTAATAATGGCTGATTCGGTCTATTATAGAATAAATTATTTATTTAATAGACAGAAAACTAACAGACATAAGACTTAGCACAGACTATATACTACACAGGAATAAGGACAAAATTGAAAAAGAACTACTAGTAGGTTAACGTACAGTGCACGATCAGGTACTGTCCCAGTTACAGCTAGCGAAGAAATGATTAACATACAGTGCACGATAAGGTACCGTCCCAATTACAGCTAGCGAAGAAATGATATAACCAGGAATCAATGTATCTTACCATCCAATTGCTGATAAGGCACACGTCCTTTCACTCAATCTTCGAAGAAGTAACCTCAAAACCTGCATCCAGATTCTGGGGAGAAGTCTCCCACACTTTCAGGGTGTGTGTGTAGAGGCTTCTGCCTCTGTGACACTTCTTGTATCTTTTATAGTTTGTAAAACAGCGTCTCTCAGAAACATTTCCTTTATCTTTTCCCCACATCGGCTTTCTAGACTAAGGTGTGGATTCTTAGCTGATGTCTGAGCCCTTTTGGC
>VZTE01001010.1:1201547-1297074 GCA_013397775.1 Eulacestoma nigropectus
GGGGGGGTAGACGTCCTGCCACAAGTCCTCACCCGGTTCATATCATCAGATCAGCATAAAGTCAGCACCTGAGACAAGGCAGGATTAGTTAGATATGTAGTCAGGTCAAACTTTGTACAAGACGCTCCCAAAGAACAAGGACTTCTGAGGAAAAGGATATAGTCTGTGAAAAAACAGAAACAGGTGGGCTATGAGATGGAGTTTCAGGATTAACTTGTGTTATCCTTACTCACATAATTCACAGAGATGTAGAATCATAGTAACCTGCTATTATGCACCTAAAAATACAGCAATTTAGTAAATCTGGTTGCTCAGAAGGCTCTACAAAGATAGCACTGGAAATGATTCAGACCTGATGTCATGAGAGTTTGTGCAAAAACTGTTGAAAATTTTCCGCCAAATTACAGGTGTTTTCCAAATAATCTTTCTTAGAAGAAAAAAAAAACCAACAAAACAAAACAATATTTTTTATTTTACAAATTCAAACTGAGATGAAAATTGAATTAAGTTACATCTGGAGTGATACCTCTGTGCTGTTTAGCTCAGGCCCTGTCCAGGCAGGGGTGGTGAAACTGCCAGCCCGTGCCCTTTCTGTACAGCACCAGGGCTGGTCATGGCGCAAGTTACTGGACCTGGAATTAACTCCTGAAGAGGTCAACAGTGACAACTACAACCTCTCTGAAGCAGCATAGCAACACTTAAGGAAGCAAATATTTAATCTTTGAGGACAGGAGAAGGAGATTCCCCCCCTGCAAAAGCTTTAATGAGAAACTGGGGCACAGGAAAAAATTGAAGCATGTTCTTAAACAGCTCTCACAAAGATTGTCCTCAGCTTTCCCTAGAAATGGAACAAGTTCACTATTCAGCTCTCCTTGCAGGAACTGCCCCAAAGGCTGATATATAAGAGGTCTTTGGCATTGTGATGCATTTCCAACCTCTGCTCATACAGAGTTGTGCATCAGTTTGGGCATCATTTAGGCACAGTGAGTGAAAACTGCAAACTCTGATTGCTTGCTATTTGGCATTTTTTCTACCCAGTTAACCACATATTGAAACACATGCTGTCCACACATTCAAATGTTTTATAACATACAGAAAAATACTCCTCTCAGTATCAGAGGAACTAATTTTCACATTCAGACTATACACCTGTAATGTGACTTTGTTCTTTGTATGATCATAGTATGAAGAGTTAACGTTTTAGTTGTCCCAAATCTTTTCCAACAGAGCCAATAAAATTTTTATCTTTAGATTCAGTAACAATGGAAGGAGAACTATGTCTCAGAACTGCACTTTGCATTTTCATGTCTGTGAACAGAGTATGAGAATTAATGGGCCATAACACAGTATTCATTCCAAAAAAACCTGCCAAATAAATAATCCTCCATCCTTTTTATTGGCAACCTGCTTAAGAGCTGTCCCAATACGTGGCCCTAGGTGAGGTTCAAGATGCTAGCATAAAGAAACCTGACAAGGAACAAACATGTCAATGGGACAAGCGCCTTCCTCCAGTCCTGACCCCAAACAGGGATCATCAAGTCTCATGGACGCTCCCTTCCTTGATACAGCCACAGTTAGCAGCCCAAAGGAAGGAGATGAAGAAATCAATCAAAGTTGTAGTAGATTTTTTCCTTGCTGTAATAAATAAAGTAGCTTTCACTTTGTTTTGGAAAACAAAATAAATAAAACTATTTTTAGTTTAGTTTTTAGAGGCCTCTCAAGGACTGATAGAAAGTGCAGTATTAACTTGTATGCTTTTTCACACAATTTAATCCCAAAGTCACTTCTGCGTGGTCTTGGTCATTGTTGGTGCATATGCCTTGGTCCTTCCTCAACTCCCGCTTCATTTCAGAAAGATGAGATTGACAGAAACAGAGAAGCTATGACAGTCAGCTCTTCACAGGATGCTGCTATCAACTCTTGAAGACAGCACTGTGCTCCCCATGTCAGGTTACACATGTAGCTACTGCAGAAATGATCAACAGATGCCTGATGCATAAGGACAGCCCTTAGCAACCACCAGAATACAGCTGTCCTCTCCCAGCACTGGGGACACCTGCACCCCACAGACAGAAGGCAAGAGCTCAGTTCCAGGTTTGGAGCTGAATGTATCTGTGAGCACACTGGTGCAGTCTGGAGATCCAGTAAAGATTAAATTCATCTGTCCCTGCAGGTGAATGAGAAGCTTACATGTGAAACAGTGACAGGACCCAAGGGAATGGGCTGAAGTTGTGTCAGGAGAGGTTTAGGTTGGATATCAGGAAAAGGTTCTTCCTCCAGAGGACAGCTGGGAACTGGAACAGACTCCCCAGGGAAGTGATCACAGCACAAAACCTGACAGAGTTCAAGAAGCATTCGGGCACATGGTGCGACTCTTGGGGATGGTCCTATGAAGGGGCAGGAGTTGAACTTGATGAGTCTTGTGGGTCCCTTCCAACTCAATATATTCTTTGATTCTGTGATTCTGTGATTCTGTGATCTCGACGCCTGTGTTTAACTGCCTGAATCTGCAGCTGAATGTCACCCAAAGTGTTCTGCAAGCATGTGGCAGAAAGACAACGATGCACTTGTATAGCCCATTGTAGGTCACTGCTTGTTCAACCCCTCCACTTCCCTGGATTGTTTTCTCATTTCTTTGCTCCTTCTCCATCAACTGCACTCTTGAATCTGCAGAAAAGTAGCAGAAGTCTTTCTTACCCCTTCTGAATGTGGAAGGTCTATTCACCTGCCTGTCATGAAACCATTCTGTGTGGCTGCCTAAAGTTCAAAAGACCCTTGCATGTTCTTGGTGGCTGAGAGAGTTTTTTGCTCTACACGTCAAAGGTGTTACATCCAGGTACATTTAGAACTGTCCTTTGAAATGAGGAGATTGGCAAGATTGTATGGGAGGAAGGCCAAATTCACATCTTTCCAAGAAGTTTTGTGTAAAGTGTCTCTTTTAGGTAAATATCTGGCAGAGCCTTCAAATGTTTTTCTGTTGTGTTACATTAGCCGTGTCCAATTAATTGGGTAAGACAGATTTTATTCAAGTCATTTTATATTCCATCAGTTTTCTAGAGATAACTGGGAACCTGGAGACTTCTCAGATGGTTCTTTAGCAATTATGAAATAACTAATAGCAGCAAAGACAAGCCCATTATCTTAATTATTTGAAGTATTATTAAGACTTATTTCTCCATTTTATTTGAGGCTATTATTCCTGATTCTAAATGTAAATTTCCTTTTGCCCCAGGCAAAATAACTTTGAGCTACTTGCTGTAGTTCAAAGCAAAGGTCAAGATAGGCATCGGACATAAATAATTTCCCTAGAAAATAATTAAGCCATCTTTTTTCTTACTATTACACTTGACCTATCAAGAAAACAGATTTTCATGCAATGAAAGCCATAAATGCAGTGGCATGAAATTCACAGAATCACAGAATGGTTGAGGTTGGAAGGGGCTTTTGAAGCTCATTGCGTCCAACCTCCCCATTCAAGCAGGGCCACCTAGAGCCAGTTGCTCACTACTGTGTCTGGGTGGTTTTTTGGCTGTCTTCATGCAGCTGATCACAGAGCAAAGACACTACATCAGCTCACGTGTTGCTGCACAAGATTCAGCAAAAGTCTTAAGGTTCACGGGCTTATTGTTTTTCTGGTTCCCTCCTGCTGACTCATGAGAGACTGTGGCTGCATTAGTGGGGAGAAAAACACCTCAGACCAAATAAATCCTGCTGAGATGTGGAGTTTGTTAACTCCAGCTCAGTGGAACACTACTGAGGTTTCACGGACTCTGGCTGGCTCAAGGAATGAGCAAAGCAAGCTAACTTTGACCTGGAAAATACTGCTAGTGCCAAAGAAAAGAAGCTGGGAACAGCTGTCCTAAAGACACGAATCTAACGAAGTCTGGGTGAATGAAACTCAGATTTACCCATTCCCATGAAGCGTTGTGTACATAAAAAAAAAGTGCAAGATAGGAAGGAGTATGTGTAAATTAAAAAAAAATCTATAGATAAAATCCTGGCAAATCCACTTCTCATGCAGCCAATAAATAAACTCCCTATTCAGTGGTAAAGAGAAAAATTACTGTTTCTCTGCTTCTTCACCATAGTCCTATTAATGACATATATATACAATGGAAAGCTTTTGTAGCTGTAACATTAGATAAAGAATATCAGGCCAATCTTTTTCAATGTTATGTTTTTTTTTTTTTTCAGTTTTGCAGTTTTAGTCTGTATACGTGTATTGGAAATATCAATTAAGAAAAATAAGTTTTTTAGTACTACTTATAGAAAGGGCTAAACCTTCCAAACAGCCTTGCAGACAGAGAAGGTATAAAAATAGTATTAAAACATAAACCTAATCATTAATTTCGAAGAGGAATATTACTTGTTAAATATTAGAAATGATGAGCCCACGTGTGAGCAAGGTTTGTGTGCAATGCAAATTCTACTTGCGAAGTAAAATGAGAGGAAAAGGTACAGGGAAGATCTTATTGCTGCATACTTTAGAATAACCCAGGAGATGAACACACACCATAGGTTTTAATTGCCGTTCCTATATGGAAACCTTGCAAACAATGGAGAACACTGACACCACCTCTGCAAGCACCTACATTTGGTGCCCAGGTTCCCTCTACAGTCAGCAGAGAGAAGTGTGTGCTTCCACACAGGAATTAGGGCACTCAAATTACTGCTCCGTTTTTCGAAGACATCTTACATCTAGTTAATATGTATAAGGTAAAAAGCTTTATATAGACATGATGGGAAGAAATCTAATTGGGAGTAATTGTGAGGAATTTATCTATTATTATACTTATATTTAATAAATTTATGATAAATAATATCCATAATTAATAAAGGGAATTTAACTCCAAGCAGACCATCTCGTTTTAATTTTTTGAGCTTTACTTGCCTATCAGCTTCCTCAGGGAAATGCTATTCACAAAGAAGTGGCTCTGGATTAATGCACCTACATTTCATTTGGGAAATAATTTTCTGTAGAAAATCTGAATTGAAAAATACGAGTTGGCAATTAAATAGTTGAGTTTTTTTCTGAAATGAGTATAGAGGCTTTCCAGAACTGATTAAACATGAGATCCCCAGGAAGAATGAGGGTCATAGAGGTAGACATATCAGAAAACCATGACTTCTGAGTTCTGTCAAGAACATTTCCCATGTAGCTGGAAGCAAAATATTTGGTGCTTATATTTCCCAACTCCACGCATCTGCTTTCTGTAAGGGATCAAGTAAAAATTTTGCTACAAAAATATGATACCAACAAATCACGAGCTGTTATTACTAGAAATGTGTCTTGGAAAATTAAATGAATACTCAGAATTTCATTAAATACTGTTGTCATTTGAAGAATGAGGTGTAGCAATTGTACAATAAATGTTCACAGATGTCACTTAAGATGGTTTCCTAAATATTTAGAGTTTTGTTTGAAAGCAACATAAGCTTCTTTTTTCTTGATGCATTTTGCTTCTTTGAATTTAGTTACATTTGAAAAAGAATTTCAGTTTCTGCTTCTCCCTCCGAAGACTGAGAAGACACCTGAGGAAAAGGATTCCATAACAAGTTAAAACTAACCATAAGGATAATGGGGGAAGGTTTCCTATCACAAGTGCAAAAGCAATTACAACCCAGCTCTATATGCATAAACAAATTGAATATGCAGGCCATGAATACACAAAAGAACATCCCACAGAAGTGTTTATTCAATTGCAGTTGACAACAGCCAGTACCTAAAACCAAACCTCTTAAAGAGATGTAACCTGTGGTCACACAGAGCCATATGCAGCTCTTCCAGCAAAAAAATGGGAGCAACAGCAACCAGCCTGCTCAGTGTGCTCCCATCACCTCTGCCAACAATCCAATACTGTCACAAAACCAGGTAACACAAGCAACACACCAGTAGGAACAAGCTGCAGAACTGGATGCTCAGAAGTGCTATTACAGCTCTGTGCTCACTCATCCTATCGAGGCTTCTTTAATCTCAGCAAATGGATTTTGCAAAAGCACCACCAGCAGTCCAGATTTCAGGTTTTCCTGCAATAATTTTAAGGAGTTATTGAAATGCTGTTGACATTTAAAATACCAGCAGCTTTACTTGTTAGCACCAGATTGGGTGGTTTCTATGTTCCTGGAAAGAGGAGATTAATCATGATAAATAGAAGGAAATGGCAGTGTAGTGGTGTTTGGTTTGAAGTTGTGATTGTCAACCTTTACCATTTTGCCGGAGTCAAGGCCTCTTTTAAAAGGTATTCTTTATGTTATAGGCTAAAAAGATTCTTCAGTTTCAAAATATCTAAGGTCAAAGTTATTTACATTTATAGATATTGAAGGTATTCATTAGAAAATATATGGATTTTTTATAATTCATAAGAAATTTTTCGTAATGCCACATAAGAATCTGAATTTTGTATGGTTTCCATCTATAATGTCCTGAGATAGGATTCTTCCTCTCATCTGGGAAATAATTTGCTTTCTCTTTTGTTCTGCTTACCCACAGTTTATTATGGAAGATCCATTCCTAGTGAGGATTCTTTTTGAAAGTTCCACAGAGAAATACAGGAGAAGAGATTCCCTCTGCCCCTATGAGGGTCAGGTATTTCTTTTACAAACTCCTTAAAGTCATTTTACCCTGGTAGTCCATGAAGAGAAGTTGTTCTTCCGTAATAGAGGAAATTCTCTTGCCTAAGTTCAGCTGCCCCTGAAGAGACTTTCTCTTCCTACATAAGAAAGTGAGGTACTTCAGAAGGATTATTTTACCAGGCATATAAGAATTAGGAATAAATTAGATGATTCAGTGAAGTGGTATAGGAAGAGTGTGACTGGTTTAGCTCTTCTTTTCCCTAATCCTTAATCTCTGTATCAAGTGCAGATGTAACAGAAGTGCCTTTCGTTTCCCTTGTACAACAAATAAAAGAGAAACTTTAAAATAGCAGAAATTAAACAGCCCTGGAGGGGCCAAGATACATTTACCTCTAATGTCATCTGGGGATTTTCCCAAGAAACTCCGTAAAAGTTGCTATTTCACCAGAAACACTGAAAGAAATTAGGATCGAGGACAGCTAATAGGTTCTAGGAAGATCCATGGCAAAGCAGGGAAAGGATCTCCAAATATTTTACCGTTTTCCCACAGCTCCTTTTTCTGTATTAGAAGGAAATTACTTTCTATGTTTCTTTTTCAACCACTAGAAAGCTGGAGAACTAGCAGCTCATTTATCTGCACTGTAGTACTGAGGATAATGTACGCTGTACTGCAGGAAACACATTCCTGGTAAAGTACAAGAAGCAAGCATTCACAAAGCCATATAACTAGACCAAGACATGGCTTGGATGTTTTGCCAAGGAATTTCAGTATTTTGAAATGTGTGCAAAGTGCTCACTCTGCAGTCCTGGTCAATCCCTGCTCGCTGCTTGAACAGCCACAGTGCTGCCATGGGCTGTGCTTGAAGGAATCAGCCTGGCCCCACTGTGTCAGGTGGGGATGCGCCTGTGGGAGTAGAACTCTTGCAAGTCAATTTTTTAAGCTTTTCAAGAGTTCCCCAAATTATATTGGAGGGGTATTTTGGGATCTAGGGTTGCAGTGCCCGAATGGAGAAAGAGAGATGCCAGCTCTTTCTCAAGTAGGTATAAAAAGAGTTTTCAGGTAGAAAAGAAAAGAGTTGCAGGGATAAAGACATGGCCAGTAACTGTAGGGAGGAAGAAGTAGATATCTTACTTACTCCCATAAATTAAGATCAAATTCCTGACATTTTTATTTCCTAGGAAGACAATGAATGGAGGCTAATGGCTTGGGCTGTATTCTGTGAGCTTTGCATGCTTCCCATACACATGGATCCACATAAATTCCCCTCTAGCCAAACTCCTTATTTCAGGAGATTCAGCAGAAGTCTCAAGTTTGTAGCCACAGGATAATCTACATAGCTTTTCTCGTCAAAAATGCATTTTTTCTCTGACAAATAAAAGACTTTTTTTTTTTTTTTAATCTCAAGCAAAAAAATCCCAAGCCTCAAGCAAGAATTTTCCTCTGAACAGATATAAAGTATTGCCAGATGCTCTCTAAAGTCTGCCAATGCCAGCCTGAAAAAAAAAAGTTGAAGATGCTTAAATGGATAGTGGTAAAAATTCTCAAAGAAGAATAATAATGGACTCTTTCCTTCTGGCTCTATCATGTTCTCATTTCTGAACAACACAACAGAGCTCAATCACTTAGGAGGACAGGGAAAGGTTTTCTCTGGAAAGGCTGTGTCATGCATTCATGCAAATTATCCATGCTTCACCCTTTTCATTCTTTAATAGGTAGGCATGGACGCTACAACCACTCTTTTCTCTAAGATTCCCTGAGAACTGAGAGGGTTCAGTGGGGATGAGCAGAGTGGTAAAGCCAAAAAACACCAGTGGCAGAGAAGACATTCAAGGCTGCCTTGAGGTTTTATATTGATAATTTATTTTCCATTCAAAATGTGGAACCTGTGGGAGACAGATATCTTAGTCACTGCAGGCAGAGAGTTGAATGGACTCTGAAATTAAAAGGGAGAGATGTAAAATGTAAGTTGTTGCAAACTGGGGAGATTATTTGGGGTGATGTGTGGGGCTATAATTAGGATGGAAGGAAACAGTAGGCTGTCTATTGGGGAACAAGCTGAGAAGTGTTAGACCAGAATATTCTACCCACAAATCAGATTGGAAAACCCTGGAAAACACACTGCACGTAGTGTTACCATTTCCAAGACTCCTGTGCATGTCACTGTGCATGCTGGGTTTCTCACAGCACCAGCTCCTGGATCCCTATCAGGAGATCTCAGGCAACATCTGAGTGTTCATTTCCAAAATTAGCTTTAAGTAGCAGAGCACTGAGTGTTAATCAAAAAGTCTTGTACAGGCAGAGCAAATGAATGATCTCAACTCAAAAACAAGAAAACAGAGATATTATTGTTAAATATATGATTTTTTAAACACCATCTATGATTGTTTTGAGTGCTGAGAATGTGGTGTCAGCAGCACAGCGTGAGCAATCGTGCTGAGAGGACAGCCTATAACAAGCTGGAAAAATCCATCCCTTTTGTCAGGAGGGCAAACTGCTCATGTCACTTGCGTCCTTGGGCAAGTGAAGGAGATGATCCAGAGTGCTCAGCCTACAGCTTTATTCGTTTTTTCAGAAGTAAATAATTATACAGAATTGCTGATGGTTTAAAGAGTTAAGTGATTTGAATCATCATATTTAAATACAGATAACTGCAAGTTGCACACAGAATTTCCAGTAAGACTGGTAATTCCAGTAAGATGGTTATAGCTAAAAACAAATTTTCAAAAATTGATTTTTAATAAAAATTTTCCTGGACATTTCAATGCAGATGAAGGTGTAGAAAAGAGATTTACAATACAGGCAGGGTTTTTGTTTCTTTTCATTTCATCTCAGTTCTAATAGATCTGTAAAATTGAGCTTGCATTAATTTGCTGCTGAAAAATTTCTATAAAAAATAATACTTTTTACCTTCATGATGTTTCTCAGCAGTAGGCCTTCCACTTGTCAGCTTCCTAAACAAATTTCAGGTCAATGGAGCTGAACTGTGTTTTCTATATAAATAGGTCTACACTGTATTTTGTTATGGTCTGAGGCAGCTCATTAGTGTGAATGGGAGAAAAGATTTTTTCTATTTATCCAATACCCATCTTATCCAATAAGATCTCAGTCCCCAAATACACGTAGATTGTTACCATGAACAAATGTTCTTTCCCTTTATTCAACGGGAAAGTCTGAATTCCACTCTCTATTTACTATAATAAGCATAATTAAGATGTAGAACAGATTATTTAGTCAGGTTATAGAATATTATCATGGGTAATTTTTAACTAGAGTTTTGATAAATATTCAGTGAAAATATCCTCAGTATTCCTCCACCATGGAGGTTGGACTGGAAGCTCTCTTGAGGACCATGATAGGCCCTAAAGTGTAGAGCACTCTTACCTGTAAGTTTTTACTTAAAAAAACCCAAACCAACAAAAACAAACAAATAAAAAATGCTCACAATAATTGTTCTCTATTTACATATGTTGTAATACTCCATTCATAGAACTTCCTATATGCTCAAGGTCGTTTATAACACTAAAACAAACTTCTCTTGATGAGTGGTCTTTCACCCCAGAAAACAGGAAGAGTAGAGGGACACTTCTAAAATGAGAAATTAATTTTTAAAAATGCAAAAAAACCCTGTAAGTTATTTTCAGGGACTAGAATTGTACTTCCTTGATTTCACTGTTGGCAAATTATTAGACTTCACTTTGAATTCACTTATTACAATGTTTCAAAATGAAAGGCAAAATTTTATAAGGTCAATATTGATCAAGGTTTCATTCTTAATGGCTGGAGAGAAATTTCCTTAAATATCTAATTGCATAATCAAAATATGAGAAGGAAAAGAATACTTCTACGCAGTACTAACTGAACATGTACAGTGGTTATTGTTTTTAAAAGAGACCAATATTAGTTAAAAATCAGTAGAAGAATTTTAGACTGAAAATGTGTTTAACAAAGATAAAAGATTTTTTTAGACCTATGGAAGGTTTTCTTATGTTTTCAATGGATGTATTTCAACATTCCTGATTCATCTCACAGCATCAAAACACTTTGTAAAGGACTCAATTCTTCTAATTCTAGATCCTTAGACGTTAAATATCTAATCAAAATTAATTATCTTGGGCTGATATTTGTCAGTCCCACTTGCAAATAATGCGGGATTGAAGCAGACTTAGAGTGTGGGTTTGTACATCTGAAAAAATAACCCAAGGTTAACATTATCATTTCCTGTCTGGAAACAAATACTTTCTCAATAAGATCATCTTTATTCATACAGTAATGAAACAGATTATTTTCAAAACCAGAACTTTCTAGAATTTCCATTACGTGTTAAAAATTACTAAAAATAAGGTATTTGTTCGAAGTCAAAAAGTGTTGTGTTTCTGGCTATTTTAAATACCAATTTTACCTGGGGAATAGGAATTCAACCTTTAAAACAAGCTCTGGTACAGTCTATTGGTGCTTCATACATTTTATCATGCTCACATATTCTTATATATTTCAGCCTTGTCTTCCTCAAGCTCACACTCAGTACACACTGCAGGAGAATTCAGCTTTCAGTGAGAGAACAGAGTCAAATGCTTGGTTTTATACAAAATACAGCATATGCACCTATATAAAAGGTAACTTAAGATTTGGGGTATTGGGGGGAAGAGTTTTTATCCTAAACATCGAAAGAAAAAAAAATAACAGAATAGTAGTATTTTTAAATTGATAAGAGAATAATATAATTATTATAAAAATAATAATATAATTAATATCATTAACATGATAGAAGAAATTAATATATAATATGGCTTAAAATGTGAAGTCTTTATGACCATTCAGCAGGAAAAGCTAAGTAGCAGACTGGACTTTATTTCTTAAACACCAAAATACTCAACCATCTAAAAGCCAAACTAATTCCTTTTTCTTCTTGATACATTATGACAGATCTAATACTGGAGTTACGCTGATGCTGATATTTGCACATGTTCAGCATAATGTTAGCTCCTAGTTGTGTCTCACAGATAAAATGTCTAGTCATACTATTACCAAAAAATCACTATGCTTTTTAAAATTTTCTGGATATTAAATGAATTTTCCTTTATGAAATTTTTCTTTTATTTAATCTTCTTTAAAAATACTTTCAATTTTCTAGATATTTTCATGTGTTCTTGCTTGCCTTTCCACGGTTTCCTCTGCTCTGACCTCACCTTTCCAGACTCCTGAATCAGAAGATCAGCTTTTCTCACTCTGAATAGGAAGTTAAGTAGCAGCAGGTCTGCTTGGGGTGCCGTGCTGCCTGTGTTAAACACCCAAATTGGCCACAGATGCTTGTGAGCTTTGGTACTCTCAATAACACTCCCATTTTGTTATGTTTGTGAGGAACAATTTCCAGCAATGTCCTGTGGGATCGAGGTGTAAAAGAGCTGTAGTGCTACCATTACTGGCTTTTTTTAGTATCCATGGGTTTGGTGGTTTTGTGCAGCACATCGAATTGATGTAAAAATGGTAATATCATTAACGTCTCATGAGGTCCTCTTCCTCCTTAAATGAACTGCCAGCCCATAAACCACTTTTTACAAATACTGCAAGTGGGAGAAGGTCCAGTATATTATCTAAATGTCATTAGTGAATAAATCAGGACTCACAGTCCCCCACCACTCATCATATGCCTGCCTTAAATGTGCCCCACACTTGTGTCTTTATTTTAGCACTTGAAAGTCGCTGCATTGATGCCTGTTGTGCCACCAAAGGGAATCAGTCATGAGGAATTACTCTTCCTTTCTGTTCCATTCCCAGATGCCTTAAATCTTGCTATGTGGCAAGTTGTCCAGATCACCAGGGACCAGATTCCTTCCAAAAAGCAGGTGGTTTCTAACCCATGGTCTTGGGAGAGATTTACAAGTATAAATAAAATACATCCTAGATGGTAATAAAGATTCAAAATAGCATATTACAAGGGTATAGTGAAGTGTTTAACAATGCCTTGTACCTGCATACATGTGTGCTTAAAGCTAATTTTAAGATGTCTTTTAGGAAAAAAATTATCTGTGCCTAATGCTGAATGGGCATCCCAGAAATAGTGATTCTGCCTTGTTATTGTGGGAAGAGAAAGTAGGAGAAAGTAGAAGAAAGTAGCAAGTTTGCATTTCCACTGCATCATGAGGAACAGGGGCTTGGCAGAGCTTTCTGGACACAGCAGTTAAAGTGTGGATGTGCTTTACTGGGGCTTTACTCTAATCCCAGCCCTACCTATGACACAGCTGTGACCCTGATGATGCTGTGAAGTCAGGGTTCAGGTCCCACAGCTGGCATCACTCTGATGCTCACAGATGCATTCTCAGATGCAAGTTCTTCCAAAAAACTTTGTACCAGAGTATGAATTGAGAAGGGGGTTCAACGTGCCAACTTTGGAAATATTTTTAGGCAGCAGTAGAAACCTCAGAGGTCAAGAGATGAAGACAACCCAAGTGCAAGGGTTTGATGTTTCTCTCTGCCAGTGATAGAACAGCAAGTACAGCTGAGAGCAAGGGACAGCTTTAAAGACTTGGGCTTTCAAGTCAGGCATGGATGGGGATCAGACTCCCTGCTTATGTGAAAGTCAGGAAGGTGAGCCACTTGAAATCTATCTTTGGAGGTAGCCTCTGGAGTCCTCTGTATTATCATTAATGTTGAAGGATTTCATTAGATGCTCAGTAGAGAAGGGTAGCTCAGCAGGTTTCATTTATTGTCTCCCTTACACAGTGTGAGAAATACAAAATGAATGCACTTTTAAAGCTCTCCTGAAGATTTGTTGCCAAAGAGAACTGAGCTGGTTTTCTAGTGTATTTGCTAGGCTTTAATTTCTGTCAGGCATGAATGGTAGGCTGAGGTGGACTACTTTAACCACTGATCTTCCCCTGGAGTTAGTTGCCTGAGTTAAACCAGACCCTTCTTATGTAAGTAGGAAGACAGGTACTCTAAAGCCAGTGCAGTCGCAGGAGCTTATAAAATAAAATTCAAGTCCAAGCACAGAGATATAAAAATCAGCTTCCCAAACCCAAAGCCTCATCCACTCAGCCCTTCTACTTCCAGTGTGACACATACCCAAAAAATCTCCAGTCTTATTTCAACCAGTTTGGTTGGCTGATTTGCCAGCTGGGGGCTGAACATCTCTATCACACAGAGCCCTACAGGTAGAATCACAAAATATTCTGAGTCAGAAGGGACCCACAAGGGTCACCAAGTCCAACACTTAAGTCAAGGGCCCATACAGGGATTGAGCCCACGGCCTTGGCATCATTAGCACCCTGCTCTGACCAGCTGAGCTGATCTCAAGGTCTGAGAGCAAATGGTCTGGTCTGAGAAACTGCTGTGGTTTTAGGTTAAGTTTCATGCTGTTTTTTGACACTGAGAAGAACAGGAAGCCACTGTAAATGAGTTTTAAAGACTACAGTAGGGTTTAAATGTTCTGCACAGGTGTTTAAAGTAGCAGTTTGGGCTGAATAAACAAAGGAACTTTTGTTCCTTTGAGCTCTAATTCCTTATTTACAGCAAAGACTCCAAAAGCTGCAGATTAAAGTTCAAAGACCATGGGTTGCCCATTTCCCTTTGAAAAAATTGTTTATTCATCTCTATGTGCTCATATAATTTAGCCAGGCTGTATCAACGAAGATTGGGCATAAATAATGTATTACACTTATCTATCAATTAATGATTGATTTCCATTAAAAATAAAGAAATGTTATGTTTCATCAGCCTCAAACTAACGTTTCAATTTAATTATAAATAATTCAGTACTTACGTAAACCACACTCTTTTTTTGGAAAGCTTCCAGCAAGAAACAGTCAGAAGGCAAAAAACCAGCATTTTCTGATTTCAAAAAGCCAAATATGATACATGTGCTTCCAGTGGACACACCTGTAAACTCCATCCTGCTCCTTTGCTCCTCAGTTCAGTGCCTGCACAGAGATTTGTTGGACAGAAACAAAGGCATAACCCACTGCGATATACACTTCATGTGTACATCAGCTGATTGTTCCCCCTCAAAAGCCAAGAAAATGACCAAGCTATACAAGTAACGTGGATAATGTGATCTTCCCCTTAGAGTCAGAAAACTGAATCAGGGAGCAAAATTAAAAGATTGTGCAGAAACATGATTATAGAATTAGAAACTGAATCCATATTTCTTGAATCCTACAATACTATATATAATCCTCTAAAAGTGACAACTTTCTGTGCAACAGGGGGCAAATATACATAGTATTTTTTTAATAGAAGTTTTAATAAATTATAGCATACATATATAAAATTATAAACAGCAGTTTATTTATGCATGCTAGCATCTTTTTATATTATTTGCATAAGGACTGGAATCAGAGGAAAAAGGTAAATTGTAAAAACAGAAGATAGAACTGTGTCAAGTATACAAAATTATGATGCCCTACTTTGGGCCATGAAAGCATTTTGGCAAATGTGAGCAAATGGTTGTAAAGGTCGTGCCTTTAGTGTTCAAATTAATTTTCAATAATAAAATGAAATCAATTAAAAAGGCATCTTGGGAGGTAGGGTATGATAGCCAAAACCACACAAGAACAACTCCAGCAACAGCTGAGTGACTGCCAAGCCGTATGCCAGTGTGAAGTACAACAGAAATGTGTGAACAACAGATTTGGAAAAAAAGGTAAGAAAAAAAGACACCTGTGATTATCACTCTAGCAAAAAGACAACAGCATAAGATATATGAAAAGACCTTGTTTGGCCTATTTCACAAAGTATAGAACACAGCTTTAATGATACAGACTGTATAAAACCATGAAAGATTTCCTCTTTGTTCAGAAAAAAAAAAAAATAGCAAGTTTTAGAACTGAGAAATAAACAGGTACACTTTTACTATCTTGTTTTGGCAGCAAATCCTCTCCCTTTTGCAGTGAACCAGCATGGATCTCTTCATGTGCCTACTGCAACTGGGACTAATAAAACACCCAACAGAAAGTACATGAGAAATAAACTTTATTTAGAAATCAAGGAGAAATTACCATGGAGGGTTTGCTTTACCCAAATCCTGTGGGTTCAGAAGACTCCCAGCACATATCCCAGCTCTAGAAGCTGTTGACTAGGAGAGACTTGTATCCCTCCAGAATTAACTTGATTGGGGAATCTCACTCTTTTCCTGCTCTTCTCTGTGAAGATCATCTACTTTTGAATGCTTGACAAATAACATGATTTCTCCCTTTGAACTATTACTGGCTAGCACCAAGTGGGAAATACATTTGAGTTATTGCTCATGGGAACAGTCTGGCTGTGGGTGGTATTAAGCCATTGGCCTCAGGAGAACATCAAGCGGAGTTAAAATCGATACCGGTGTTTTAAGAGAATCTCTCGAGGATTTCAGCGCTGTCTGCCAAGGCATGGGAACACAGCAACAACCTCACTTGCTTCTGGAGCTGCAAAACATTTTCGCAGAGCTGGTGATGCCTCAGGAACAGTCAGTAGTGCAGCTCAGCACTTACCTGCCTGCCAGACAGACTCACTGAATACTGTCTGAGTGAGCTAGACTGAAGCAAGGTCTAGCACAGCCCCATGGCAATGCATTAGCCATAGATGCAGGCAGCTGGCCTGGAACCTTCTGTTGACACCAAACTGAGGGGTGGGGTTGGCACACCTGAAGGACGGGATGCCATCCAGAAGGACTTAACAAGCTCAAGAAGTGGGCCCATGGGAATCTCATGAGGCTTAATAAGGTGCTGAACCTGGAGCGGGGCAGCCTTCAGTAGCAACACAGATTGAGGAATAAACAGACCCAGAGCAGCCCTGCTGAGAAGGACTTGAGGGTGCTGGTGGGTGAGAGGCTGGATGTGACCCAGCCATGTCCCCTCACAGCCCAGAATGCCGGTTGTGTCTTGGGCTGCATCTAAAGCTGTGTGGGCAGTAGGTGAGGGAGGGGATTCTGTCTCTCTGCTCTGGTGAGACCCCACCTGCAGTGCTGCATCCAGCTCTGGGTCCCCAGCACAGGAAGGACATGCATCTGTTGGAGTGACTCCAGAGGAGGCCAAGATGATTTGAGGGATGGAACACCTCTCCTATGAGGAAGGGCTGGGAGAATTGTTCAGCCTGGAAAAGAGAAGGCTTAGGGGTGACCCAAATGTGGTCCTTCAGTGCCTGAAGGATACCTACAAGAAACATGAAGAGGGGGTTGATACAAGAGCATGTAGTGACAGGAAAGGGGGAATGGCTTTAAACTGAAAGAGGGCAGGTTTAGATTAGATACTAGGAAGAAGTTCTTTACTCTGGGAGTGGTGAGACACTGAATAGGTTGCTCAGAGAAATTGTGGCTGTTTCATCTCTGCAAGTGTTCAAGGCCAGGTTGGATAAGGCCTTGAGCAACCAGGTCTAGTGGAAGATGTCCATCTCCATGGCAGGGGAGTGCTACAGGATGATCTTTAAAATCCCTTCCAACCCAAGACATTCTATTTTATTGCAAGTGGTAACAACCACCACACACGCATTTGTCCAGCTCCACCCCAAATGGCTGTTCATTTACACCATTTGTGGGTAACAAGTAGTAGGGATTTGGTTATGACCATGAAACAGCTGGAATTCTTTCCTGTTACTTTGGTAGTACAGGCAATGGGAAACATCACAGAGCCTGCAACATGCAAAAATGTGTGTTTATGGCTCTTTAACTACTGAAAGACACTAAAAACCATACCTAGGAACTGAAAAGGGGGAAGGCATCAGTATAACATAGTTCAATACTTCTGAAAAATTTTTTTATTTTTTGTAGAAGTTAGAGTTTAATTAAATACTTAAGCAAATTTTTTTTCATAGTTTTGCAATTTCTTGCTTGGTTTCTCTTGGCTTAAACATAAGAGATATCTAAGATCCCCAGATGAGTATGTGAAATGTAGACAGGGAAGAACTGAGGCAGTTGCTGGGCTGCCTAGGGCTAAGTAACATCTGTGGAAAAGGCTCTTGCCATGTAAATTCCACTCATTTTTATCTACTTAAAATCCCCCATTCAAGCTCTGCAAAAGGTATAGAATTCTTCTGCAAACTTCACATATTACATTTGTAATGAATATCTCATTCTTCAAGCAGATGTGTTTGGAAGACTAGTTTTGCCACTCTACTAAAAATTTTGCCTGTGTTGAACGAGTATACTTTTATATTGAGGAAATTGTTTTCCAGTATCTTGGTACTATTGATCTTGTTTCTGAATTAGTTGTTTAAAACATCTTTGATTTCTACTGAGTATTGAGTACACACAGTGTTCTTTGATCTTTTGTCCCCAAGAACTTCATCTTCCATCTAGATCACATTAGCAAATTCCACTATACTCCCATAGCTAAAACTCTCTGCTCTTCCTTCCAAATGGCTGTGAACTCAGATAACTTCCCACTTTACTCTCTATGCATCCTCCCAGCCCTTCAGAGTAAAGGCCCAGATTCAACAGGACAGATGCTGAACATTCATACTTCAGCTTAGCTTAGACCCCTATAGCTTGCACCATTTATGACACTGGTTTTGTTTTTCTGAATAAAAATACATGAGTTTGAGTTCTTTGAATCTAAGACCTAAAACTAAGTTTCTGTACTTTTTTGGCTGTTGCTTTAGCCCCTAGGAAGTGCAAGAGAGAAGGGCTTTTAGAAACACTTCTCCCTTTTTTTATTTACAGTTTGTAGCCTTAAATATCCTCACACTCTACAGTTGTGTATCCTCACCCCAGGAACCCAGATAAATCTAGTTTCAATGTATGGACTTTAGGCATTTAACATGAAAGTTTGAATTTCCTGTTTTCTTTCTATAGCGTTTGTTTAATCATGATGCTCCACTTAGCTGAATCTTTTTGAAGAGCTGCTCCTAACTGTGACTATGTTTTGTGCTATATAATGTTGATGATATATGACAAATATAATTTTCCTATGAAATTTGACAACAAGAATGATAATTGCTTTCTTTTTTGCTTTTCAGTACAGCAGATCAAGAGTTGTTACAAGGCACAAACATCATAGTAATTATATCTCTGGATACTGGCTGTGAACATTAAATTCAGTATTAGAGAACATTGATCTTTTAGAGATTTTAATTGTTTCCAAATTCCCCACAAAAATTATCTTCAGAGGCTATTTCGTATACTTTTTATCCTGTCTTGAATGTTCTGGTACAGATCACAGCTCCCAATATTGGTAATCCATACAAATATTCATCTTTGCTTCAAAGACAAAGGATTGATGGCTAATGTGAAAAAATAAGGGTAATTAATAGCAACAGAAGTGCCACTGATTTACAGCAGGCCTATAAAAGGAAAAATAATCAGAAGCAGGTAAAAACACCTGTTCTAATCTGCCCCTTCCTCTAAAAGCTTCCTACCAGTACAGTGTCAGAAGTGTGACCCTGGGGAAATGCAGGACCCTCTGCTCCTGTGGCCCCAGTAGCTGTAAGGACATCTCAGAAAAACGAAGATGCAACTGATGCAGGGACTGTTTCTGCACATCCTGAAGCTGCACTGTGGCTATTGCTGCCACACCAGAGGTGTTCTGGGGGTGCTGGGGGTGTGATCCATCTGCAGCTGTTGGTGAAATCCTCAAAAACTTGCAGAAAAGCAGGCATCTCAAGAAATATCTCATGGTTCAGATCCACTGGCATGTGACTAAGAAAGAGGGCTATTGCACAGCATTGAAGCTTCAAGTTGGGGGTTTTGTATCAATGGATCTCTCTCTTTCCATAATAGGATGTATGATTTGTGCCCAGTATCATCCACTGCTGCTAATTGCACCAATTTTGTAGAAAACAGAAAAAAATACAGGAGTAATACTATGTTTGAGCCTACACATAAAGAAATGTGTTTAAATTTCCCTTTAGAGTGGATAGAAATCTTTCCCACACCTTTTTTTTCAGCATTTGGAAGATTCTCTGGTTGATTTTTTAGATTTTTTTTTTCCCAGTATGTTCGTATTGTACAGCTCTGGTAGCATTCACTGTCCTGTAAATATAAAGCCAATTAAGCAGACTGTCTGCTGTCAGTCCTTCTCTTTTCCCCTCTTTCCCTTTTCTCCAGCATCTTTATTTCCCTGCCTTTCTGCCCACAAGCTGCAGGCTACCAGACCCCATTTACTTCCAAATGTACTCAGCCCTGGCCCTCAATTTCTCCCTAAAATGTTTCTACTTATACCAAATTTATCATGTTTGACATCTCAAATCTTTGTTTTCAACCGCTGCCATTGGCTGTGGGTCCCTGGAGGAGAGAGTAAGAAAGAATATTGAGAGTTGGTCATGTCCTTTAAAACAGTAGTAGGAGGTCCTTGGGTGCTGTAGGGCTGAAGGACAATATAAGAACCAATACAGACTCAGCAAAGCACAGACACATTTTCAGCAGCAGCAGCATTGTGCCTCTCATTCTCCACATTCAAGGCCAAGGAACTCAGCTTACTCTACACCAGCCACAGAGTGCTCATTGGTGGTAATGGGGTGACACACAAGAGTTTCTCAGAGATGATTTGTGTTTTACTGATTTTGGGAAGCTTTTCCCAAGGTTTCAGGTCAAATGGAGTGTGCTTTTGAGGATCATTGCTTGTCAGAACTGAAAGAACGAAATTCTCAGAACTCAGGGTTCCAACAACTGCAACTACCCTAAATATCTTGGAGCTGGTTAAATCTTTGGGGTAAACAGTGCACATTAAAAAACATTAATTGCATAATATAATTTTAAATACATTGTAATTTTAAAATAGCCCAGTATTAGCATATTTAAATTATGTACTTTTATGAACTCTAGTAGATAATATGAATTTTAATTAGGAATTTTTTTTCTGTAATGAAAGAGAAAATATTTTTTAAAGGATGTGACTTTTTACTAATTTGTTTTCTTCATTCTGATTTCTCAGCTAAATAATGAACTATATTAGAAAAATACTTTATTACATATTTGCCCAAGAGACCTGAATGGGTCAATAGGAACTGCTTGTTCTTTCAGAGAATAGCCAAGCCAAGCTAATTAAATTCCAGGCTAAACTAGCTCATTCAGTTCAACTCCAGCTGAATTTCTTCTCAGAAGTTCATTAATTCTACTGATTCATCAATAATTTCCCATAAATATAATCACTTAACTCAATGACATGAGGCTGTTCCCTACAATGCTGTGAAGAATATGAGTGCAGGTCCATCTGACACGTCCCACTACTAGACCTGGTCCAACCCAATTCCATGCTGACTGTGAGAAAAATCCTAGATGGCATCTCATTAGTTGTCTCCATGATACAAGTGGGCAGAGCAGAGAAAAGCCTCTGGGAGCCTGACAGGAAACAAGCAATGACTCAAGGTCTGTTCTCACCTTACGTAAGAGCAACACCATTTGGCATGGATGCTCTTCCACTCCTTTTGATTCCTTCCTGGGAAATAATGATTATTTGAATTCCTGAATGCCCTGGTCTCAAATGACAATCTTTCAGAATTAAGTTAAATATACAGAATACAATAGTTTAAGAAATTGTATACCAGGATGCAAACAGCTCCAAAATAGCTATGCCTAAACTCTGAAATATTTCCATTCATGTCTGTGCTGGGTAAGTCCTGATTTCCAGCTCCTGTAGCATCCTTTCCTTTCTCCTCCTCACACCAGAGATATATCCAGAGGTATAATTACTATGATGTTTGTTCCTCATAACAACTCTTGATCTTCTGTACTGAAAAGCAAAAAGGAAAGCAATTATCATTCTTGTTGACAAATTTCATAGGAAAATTATATTTGTCATATATCATCAACATTATATAGCACAAAACATAGTCACAGTTAGGAGCAGCTCTTCAAAAAGATTCAGCTAAGTGGAGCATCATGATTAAGAGCACTCACAGTGTTAGCTGGAGGGAGTTCATCCATGAAGGATCCAGTTGGCTGAGAAGTCTGGGACTCCCAGTAATACCATAACACAACCTCTTAGCACAGTGTAGCCAATTGTGTTTAAGCCAGTGTTTAAAGCTGTTCTGAACAAGGATTCTTAAATTTGTTGAGAAGTATTGCTAAGGGGAAAAATCATTCTCTGCCTTCAAACTAACTTACTAAAAGGCAAATTCACAAAAGCACAACTGGGCTGAGGTAATGAAGCATCCATTCCTGCAAGCTCTTGCTTCATACAGCAATACTCGAAATGGCGATGAACTTTAAAAAGATAAAAATAGTAAATTTAATGATCCGGGTGGCATCGGAGGTTTTGAGGAATGAGTATTATGAATGGAACTTCAAGAATGCTGCCCCTTGCTTTATGACTTCTGTTTTCTGAGCAATATAGTTGTATACTTCAGCATCATTAGTGTGATATAAATATCTCTTCAGCTGACCTGTGAGATTATCTACTGTGACGATATATGTCATTTAGCACAGCCGCTGCAAGTGTGAATGTTTTGACCAGACTAAAGCAAAAACAAAACAAAAAAACTTCAAAATGACACTTTGGATTTTGCCTTTACTATTTAAATTCAGGATCTGGCACAATATTCTACATCAATGACAAAGCCCCAATTATCTTCTACCATGAAGCATCAAAGTCTTAAATTGTAGAAATTGTGTTAATAGGGTAGAAGAATCTCAGTGTATTGCGGTATGGGTTATACAAGGCAAGACATTTTTCTAAGTCTGATGCTGCAGAATTTTATCTTTTCAAAGTATAAAATTCACAGTAACCAAGTTAAGCAATTTTAAAAAAATAATTCTGTGGATGATTCATTGTGCTCTGAAAAGTCTTTCAAGAGAGAAGTACAGCCCTCTGAGCTGTACTTTACAACAGTAAAGATCTTTGTAGGAAGACCAAATTTTTAGACCATGTTGTTGGGTCACCTGGAGTAGCATGGAGTCTCCATTAGTTAGTTTTTACAGATTTCACGTTTTTATTACTACTGCATCCTGTTGGTTCAATTCATTTTTGTTCTCTCAAAACAGAAAGTAAACTGGACAGTTCTTGCAGCCTGATAAATGTTGCTTCTTAGGTCATAATCATGTCATTAGGGGAGGAGTGATGACCATAATTACATTATCTAGTCTGAGTATCTAAATATTTCTAGAGAAAATCTTTACTAATTCCTATAGTGTTTAAAATAAAGTTAGTAACCCTCTCTTCTAGTAATTAAAGTTGGATGAGATAAGAATTAATCCTTGATTTATATACAGGCAGAAGAGAGAAATGAAACTGGATGAAGTTACAGTTCAACATAAAACCTTGCTTTTAAGCTATTTATTTTCCTAAAAGTTTTGTCCTCAAACATCTACTAATGCATCCAGCTCTCAGAGAGTAAACAGATATTGACATATGTGGGGGGTTGACCCTGGTTGGATGGCACCAAAGCCACTTTATCACTGCCCACCTCATCTGGGCAGGGGAGAGAAAATATAACAAAAGGCTCATGGGTCAAGATAAGGGCAGGGAGAGATCCCCCACCAGTGACTGTTATGGGCAAACTGGACTCAACTTCAGAAAATTAAATTTATTACCAATCAAATCAGAGAAGGGTAATGAGAAATAAAAAACAAATCTTAAAAGAGCTTCTCTCCACCCCTCTGCTTTTCCCAGGCTCAGTTTCACTCCAATTCCTCTCCCTCCTGTCCCCTCACCCCACCAGCAACACAGGAGACAGGGAATGGGGACTGCGGTCAGTTCATGACATGTCTCTGCCACTCCTTCCTTCTCTGGGGAGGACTCCTCACACTATTCCATTGCCCTAATGTGATCCCTCCCATGGGATGCAGTCCCTCAGGAACAGCCTGCTCCAGTGTGGGTCCCCCATGGGGTCACAAGTGCTGCCAGCAAACCTGCTCCAGCGTGGGCTCTTCTCTCCATAGGCCACATATCCCGCCAGAAGCCTGCTCCAGTGTAGGCTTCCCACAGAGTCACAGCCTCCTTCAGACATCCACCAGCTCGGTGTGGGGTCCTCCATAGGCTGCAGGTGGATCTCTGCTCCCCCATGTGCCTCCATGGGCTGCAGGGCCACAGCTGCCTCACCATGGGCTGCACCAGGGGCTGCAGGGGAATCTCTGCTCTGGTGCCTGGAGCACCTCCTGCCCCTCCTTCTGCACTGACCTTGGGATCTGCAGAGAGTCTCCTTTTGCAGTTGCACAGGGTTTTTTCCCCCTTCTTAACTCTTTTATCCCAGAGGTGCTACCACCATCACTGATGGTCTCAGCCTTGGCCAGCAGTGGTTCTATCTTGGAGCCATCTGGAATTAGCTTTATTGGACATGGGAAAGCTTCTGACAGATTCTCACAGAAGTCACCCCTGTAGCCCACCCACTATCAAACCCTTGCCATGCAAATGCAATAAAAAATAAGAAACATAAGAAATTTGACAAACAGTCTAGACGAGGTGTATGGACAGTTAGAACAATTCTTTTCCCTCAGCCGTGCAGTCAAATCTCCATTGTAAACTGCTGGAAAACCTCAGTGGTGATACCACTTTCAATTTAATAAATTACCAGATGCATTCTTAGCAAAACTTGCCATCAATCTTCTGATTCACTTATATTGGTAAGCATTCATTTCATACATCCTCCTCCTGAGCACTGTTTTATTCTTGGCTTGTTCCGAGGATTTCTGGCTGAAGTTCTCACAGGAAAATTCAGCAAGAAAGATTGCAGAGCCAGGGCATCAGAATCCAGCCACAGAAAGAATAAGATTAAAATTAGCAAAACTATGGATAAAAGCAACTTCTTAGAAATTAAAATATTAGAGCTATGGTCTCAGTCTGTAATGTCTCTACAGATAGTTGTAAAAAATTCTTTATACAACTTGGTAACGCGATATGTAATGCCATAGAATATGTGTTCACCATGTTCCTTGAAGGTACTTTTTTTAGAACCTGATGGCACATGTTGTACAAGGACCACCCTGAGCAACAAGAAATAGCTGGCAGCAGGTGAGACTCGTGCTTGGAAAAGCCATCTGTTCCTGTAACCTGCCTCAGCACTCCCCACGCAGCATCCTCCTGACTCTGCAGGCAAAGGTATGTGAGGTCTAATCCTCCACCAGAACACTTCCCCATGGAGAAGCTGTAAATGCCCTACCACCCATCTGCTTAATGATATCAGATTGCTCTTCCAAATTCACCAATGGTTCGTTGTTTATTTAGTTATCTGAAGGATGAAAATAGACTAAAATTGCTTAGTTCAGGAAGGGAGAATCTGTTGCTAAAAACCCAGTGCAACTTCACTGAAATGTATTAATTTACTAATAATTATATGAATTCTTGAGAAGCAACTTTCATTGAGGATTCTTTTCAAAAAGAAAGGCACAGAATACAAACGAGGTGGTGAGAAAGGATAATGAACACTTGCACCATCTCTGATATCAGAATGATGTAAGAGATCATGCTAGATGTCATACTTTGGAAAATGTGAGCTGCTGACTTGATTTCATCTATTATTCACCAGTAACAGCAATTGTATATGGCAGTCACAAACTTCTTAATTGAAAATAATTACTGAAACTCAGGCACATTTGAAGAATCCATGTTAGTCAATTATCAAGATCATTCAAGATAAAAGGAGTCCTGTACATGATTAATTAAGAAGGTATTTTTAATTAAATTTTATTCATGGACTAATTAGCAAATCCACTTATACAATCCCTACAATTCTATCCTGTTCAAACAATAAGAGCTGTAATTTGGAGGATGCTAATGCACTTTTCATAGATAGCAAAGACATTGAATGCTGTTCTTGCTTTAAAAAAAATCAGAGCAACCCTGTATACAGAGAAGCAAAGTCTCCATAATAGTAAACACAGCACAGAGATTGCGTAACATTTGATCAGATGAATAGATGTGTGTTACAATCTGACAGCATTACAATTACTGGAACACAGTAAACTTGTCAATTCACATTGCTCGACCATTTTGAAGCCCTGGAGCTGGTGTTGTTTTATCCATTCTTTTTCCTTACCTTTTTTTTTTCTGAGAAAACAACGTGAAATCGCTATGATTGCATCATATTCCTGTTTCCGTGCTGTATTACAAATGTCAAGTAGGAAATCTGAAGTTTATTAAGGACACTAGTCAAAGACAAGATGTAAAAATTGGTTTGTCATAACAGGCATGAACCACAGAAAGCCATGTGATGTAGCTTTAGGGAATGCAACATCCACAACTCAGGAAGAGATCTTAGAGCCGTCAGTGTCAGGTCTCCGAGTCTGTGTGCAGCAATAGCTGAAGTGAGACAACAGAGCAGTGAGCAGTGTGAGCAAGGCTATTCAGATGAAAACAGATATTGAATAAAACTTTGGGATGCCTATATCTTGATTGTGGTGTGTAGTTCTGATCCTTTCCTTTTTCTTTTTTTCCTCAAGAAAGACAAAGTTGAATTATAAAAACTGCTGAGAAGGGCACCTAAAATGTTTAAGCAGATGCCTTAGGAAGAGAGACAAGGTATTTTGAAACTTCAATTTGCCAAGGGGAAGACTGGAGAGAGATATGGTTAGGATTTACAAAAACCATGAATAGCACAATACTTAAGATGGAAGATTACCTATATGGAGACCTCAGGAGATCACCTTCTCACCTCAGAAAGTCATCTGGTCCTACTTTCTGCTCATAGCAGGGCAACTTCAAATTTGGAAAGTTGTGTAGATTGAATGTGGAACTGGCATTCATCAGGTCCAGCAATATTAAAAATAAGGAGCACTGAAACTGATTGGCAATAAGTTAAAACACATAAAAGAAAGTCCTTTTTTACATAGAAAGTAATGAGAATTTCTGTTAAGGTGGGTTTTGGAGACTGCTAATTTAAGTATGTTCAAAAAGCTGTTAGGCAAGTTCAAGGACAACAGATGCACAGCCCGATTACAAAGGTGTATGAAGGGATGGACCCTGTAATATCCCTAATCTAATTTTGGGAAACAGCATGGGTGATGGCCTGTAGAGAGTGGGGTTGCTCATGCTCTCTTCCCAAAAATCATCTCCAACAGTCATTCTTGGGAACAGGATAGATGGAGCACTGAAGCCACATCACAGGTAATTCCTTGTGTTCCTACACTTTCTCGAACAGCTGAAAAGCTCTGTTGAAAAGCTTATGTACAAAACAGAAACTGTTTTGTTTGGGTTTGTTGGTTTGGTTTGGTTTTTTTTTTTGCCTGCCATGTCCTACGTATGTCTGAATTGCTATTTATCCTGGAGCTTTAGAAACAGAACAAGCTTGCATGGGACTGTAGCATTACAGGTCTGTGTCCTTTCCCTGCATTGTTCAGGGCACCAAAAGCCATGAGGCTGGGATGATGTAATGCTGTGTTCTCAGCTGCAGGATGTGCAATGTCTCCCTGTCTTATGTAAGTTAGAAAGGACAGTGGATTCATCCCAGCTTTGCTATTTCTGTAACATACTCAAGTACCTGGCAGATTCAAATCCTAAATGAAAAGTGAATGGCCCTTCTGTAAAGATTGCCATTTCCTGTTATTTCCAAAATAATATCTTCAAAATTACTTTCTTGGAGCATTCAGTGAATATTTCGTAACAGTAGGAGATTTGTTCATTTCAATTTACATACATAAACCAGATCTGCTCCTTTTGGTACAGCCTAATCCAGACTTGGACTGTCTTTCAGCTATGCATTGACTTGCATCTTGATCAATAAGATTAAAGAGCCTGTTTCTTTCCTTCTTGCAGAAAAATACTTTAAAAGTTGTGATAAATGTTCTGTGTCTCAGATTAAAAATTATATCTCTCCTACATGCAGATAAACAATTTCCTAGGCAACTCACAAAAAATATTACATACAGAGATATTGCTGAAGACTTTTAATCTCGTTAAGATACTCATGCTTTCTTTTAAGCAGTCAAAACTTATTTTAATTACATATGAGGTAAAGAACCAATTAAAGGACAAATCTTGCAGAAATTCTCAATACTGCCATGCAATTTTTAATGTAGTTTTTTTCCCAAATTTTTATGATGAGTTAAAGTCCACAGTACTTTGTGGGCATCAGAGAGTACTGCTTAATATCCTATGAATAGAATCATTAAAATAATCACCTAATTACTAATAACTCTTTTTAATATGAGAAGGTAAGTTCAGTTACTGACTAATGAAACAACACTTCTATGCTGGCCAGGGAAATTTACAATGACTGTTTAGTGATCTCTTGGTACATATACTCCTCAGAACACAGAATATATGGGCATTCCCTGAACATTGGGATCTCTCCTTTCACTTTTCTCTCCTTCCCTTGTTCTGCTGATCTCGCTGGAGAAGAGGAGCCCGTTGCTTACAGGAGTTTGCATTTGGGTTGCTGGTGACCTACTTGAAACAGATGGAGAGAGAACAGCCTATTATTATCCTCGTGGTTAGTGTGCTCCTCTCTCTTACAGGCACTTTGAATTCAAATCCTGCAAGTTCTGTGGCTCAGACAGACCTCAAAAGTGGTCTCACTTTCCCATAAGTGCTTTCTATAGCAGGCTGCACAACCTGCTGTTGGCTGTCACCACCTTATAGGCACCTGTGGAAGTTCAAGCTGTGAATCCCACTTTCTCCTAAGCCCCCGCTGCCAGGCTGCCTGTCCGTGCCCGAGCCCAGCAGACAGCTGGGTGCCTGGCCACAGACCTCAGTCCTGCAACGCCTGTCAGCTCTTTTATTTTCAGTAGCTACCTCAGCAGTACAAATTCTGCTCCCAGAGCTCTTAGCTGTCAAGTCTGCAGACTTTGTTACAACAATGCCTACATCTCTGTTTGAATATAGCCCATGGGCCTTGTTGGCTTAAGTTCCCCTCCAAAACATCAGAATAACATCAGTTTCCTATCACTGAGGTTAACTACACTAAAGATAGGGAGGCATGCAGCCATTCCAGTCCATTCCCGCACAATGAAGTACATCCTCAAGACAGCTAGGCTGCTGGTCCATTCCTTTTTTTTGTGCAAAAGCTAACCTACCAAAAAAGCCCTCAGTCCAGCTACGTGAGGCAACCTCAGGCACCTCATTGCAAGAATAAGGAGCCCATTTTCTGCAGGAAATCTTGTCATAAATGGAGCAAGAGGATGTGCTTTCCTCAGACAAAGCCAGCCATCTCCAGCAGGTTTTTAGCAAACCCTGTGCTGCTGAAGGTGCCCTCTGGAATTATGTCATTGTTTAAATCATATTTCACGTGTTGCTCAGTGCTCATTTTTGGATCAGCATAATGCAGTGGGGTTGGGGAACTTTTTCCCCTCTATGGTATCTGTATTTTGAGTCCTCCTTTTATTCTTTTTGGCTCAGCCTTACAAAGCCACAGTGGGCACTTTTATAGCTCTGCAGGTGTTACATGATCCAATATCCTCTTCTGCCTCTTACACTGCAGTTTCTACTCTGATCAACTGTTCTTGTTCAGTAATGTGTATCCTACAGCCCTATGAACAAAATCAAAGCAGTAACTCTGAGGTGGTGTGGCTGTTCAATGAGTGATGCATCTATGGTGGTGGTCTTCTGACCCTCTGCCATCTACCTAGCACTTGGGGAAGAATGATAAAGTTTCTCGTAACTTGATAAATCAGTGATCTGGGAACTGGTTGTTACTTTGTATTTTTAATGTTCTATTGGGAAAAGGGGACATATTTTGGCCAGTTCTGCTTGTGTTCCCTTTTGATTTTTGTTCTCTTTGATCTCTGTCCCAACACAAAAGGTCACTTATAAAAAGAACAACTGAAGCTTTTTCTTCTCTCAAGATAAGCAGAAATATATATATATGGGGAGCCTGAAGTTTTTACCATATCACAGATGGCTTTCTGTCTAGAAGCTCTGTTTGGACACCTGATATTTCTAGTCAGTAACTACTTATTCTGCAAAAATTTATATGAATTAAAGAGGAAACAATTCTGGAGTTTGGTTCTATCTAATGCGAGGATAGAGAACACTGATCTCGGTTTTTAAAAGAGCTTTCAGGGAAAGTCCTGAGATGGCTTCCTGGACTGCCTGAAAAGAGCCAAGGAATCTATTCAGCAGAACTATCACCTTCCTTAGCTTTATTCAGTTCATGTCACCAAAGAAGCACCAACCCAGTCCACATAAACTCTCCCGTGCCTCCTGAGGTACCTGCTCCTCCCACTGACCGGAGAGGCAGAGAAGCTGATGACAGACTAGAACCTGAAGGGCCTAGAATTAAAAGAAGGGAATCCATGCCTTAAATATCAGAAATATATTTAAAAAGATCTCTCAAACTTAATTTGCAGTTCGAGGCTACATTCATTTGCAACTGCATGACTGAAATTTACTTGGCACTAATTCTATTGAATGGCCAACATTTCATGGCAGAACCAAGGCAAGGAAAATGCTTCTTCTATTTCTCCAGGAAAAAAAAATAAATGAACATCTTTTCAACAGTTTTACAGAAAACTCTTGAAAATATTTATATTTTGTAGCATGTTTGCTGCGTTAGCCACAAAAAAAATGGTGTTAGAAATCACTCTCAAAATTTAGCCACAGAACAGAAACTGAAAAGAAACAGAAGAAAAGAGCTAAGGAAGCCCAATTGCTACTTGTATATTGCTTCCTTAGGGCCTAGGCATTAATTAATTCAAGATATTAAAGAGTCTCTGCAAATATGTTCCTGCAGAATTTTAAAATGAATAATAGCTGCTGCATTGGGGCAGACTACAAATTCTGCTTATGGAAACTTCAGCTGATTTTAAGGTCTTTCTGATTATCCTGGTGTCCCCATCATGAACAATGCCATGTGTTAAAGAGGTTAAAAACTGGTTGCTCCTGGTCTTTGCCACACTGAACTCCTGCTGGTCTGGGCAGGTGGATTGTCCCCAAGGATGTCACTGCCCTCTGGCATCACTTAAAACACAACAGCAGCCTAATGGCTGCACTGAATTTCTGCGAGGCTCAAAAGAGGCATAGAACGACTTCCACTCAGAAAGATTCATTTTTCTGCAGAAGAGACAGAGACCCTGTTCTTCTGCTTGCTAAAAACTGAGTCGAGGGCAAGAAAGGAGAGGAGAAAAGGACAGGAAGGTGTTTCCTCAAACTCTCCCTTAGCTTTGCTGCAAAAGATTGCAAGAAAATTCATTGTTATGCAGCAATTGGATAACCAGAGTCTTATTCTTTGTTCAGTCACGTGAAAATTAGGAGCCCAGAGGCAAATGAGAAAGATAGCATCTGTCTTCTTCAGAAGCTTGAATTTCTGTAACCAGGACAAAGCTCTCCGCAACTCTCTAGCATGAGGAGCCAGGACATTCCAACCAGCCAGGGCTTTGAAAGGTTTTGCTGTTCTCTTCAGCTGAACACCAAAAATACAAAAAGAGCTATGAATTGCTAGTTCATGATTTATGAGTTTTTAAAGAGAAAAAAAACAAAGTAGGACAAACCAAAAGAAAAAAGTTTGAAAGCAAATCTCTTCCTCTCTCCATCCTTGGAAGTTGTGTCTGTTTCTCCAGTATTTTGAGTACAGCAATTTTTGGATGCTTCCTGACCTGCAAAGAATTTGACACAGCCCATTCTGTAGCCTTTGGAAAATCCCTGTGGTCTGTCTATGGTCACCTTCAGATCTTCTCAGAAGTTCCCTGGTCTCTGTCTCAGTCTGTTTTTCTCCTGTGGGCCATCCCACCCTCCCACCACTTGCTGAACATCAAAAGTTATTTGTTCTCTCTGCAGAACAGGGATCCACACCTTTGTTCAGCAAGAACAAGCCTGACATTGTAGAAGCAATCTGTTCCCAGTTTTATTCAGGATATCTGTCTCTTCACCTCATGACTTACAAGCTTTTCCATGCAGATCTCTAGGTTTGTTTCACCTCATCAAAACACACATGCAACAAAGAGATTTCCTAAGCAAAGATCTTATGTGGTGTGGAGTGCCATCTTGAAGTGACTTTTCCTTTCCACTGACTATAGAGGGAGACACAGATAACCACACTTCTGGCCCAAGTGGTGCACTGCTTTGTTTACCATTGAAGGAGATTAATTTGTGCCATATTACTTAAATATTTCATAAAGACACCTCAGCATTTTGTGCCTTATCAACTACCCATCCCTTAACTAGTCATCTTCAAGTCTGGAGAGATCCTTCCAGATACATTTATTGTCTCAGAGGCGTAAGTAGAGGCCTAGCATAACATATCTGTGTGGGGGGGAGCTGGCGGGGAGTTGCAGCATATGGCTTTGATTTGCACACTTTGCACATATCCTTGAGAAATACTGTCTAAGCTTGAACATTGAGGTGTGAGGAATGTGGTAATTTGAGGGTACCTATACAAGAACAACAAACTGTGGTGGCATCTGTCACTTCTCCTTTTGACCCATGCTACAAGGGTTGGTCCTCAGACCACGCAGCATGTGGAAGGAAGGTTCACTACACAGGTAAAATTATGGCACCGTCACCAGTGCAGGTACTTAATTTGGTCTGATGGTTACTCTTAGGGATAGAACTTGCATCTAATTCCTTACTGAGTAAATTCACTTTTCCTCAGGAACAATGTTTATTTTAAACTTGAGTTTGATGTCACCAGAATAGTCTCCAGTAAGGCCAATTTTTTTAAGTCAGTAGAATATACCTGTAGGATGACCAGAATTAGTCTCTAAAGGTTAAGTTCAACAGGAATTTTAGTTTCCAATATGGAAAAAAAAGTACTTCAAAATTTGCACCTCAATGTAATCTTCCACTTGCAACTTCCCCAAGTGTTGCTGCTGCCTGTGCCTATGCTATCATCACAGACATAATTAATCTCATTCTGGATTCTCCCTGTCCTATTCCCCTGAGACGCCAGATCAATTGGATTAAACTCCAATTAAACTCCTCAGATTAAACTTTTTGCAAAAGGTCATTATGATTGACCTTCCAGCTGTGTCCATTTTACCCAGTTGCTAGACCTCTTACCTGGCAGGTAGGTTTTTATTCCTTTTCTTCCTGGTGGTTTCAAAACAAAGACTTGGCCACACACATCAGAACAGGTTTCTAATTCTCCAAATTCTTGGTTTTTTCTGTGACAATTAGCCTGCATCTTTCATTTTTATATTATTTCAGTTAATTTATTTAATTATTTATAGAGCCAGAGAGAAAACTTAGTTTTTAGGGCTCTTGGTCTAAGTACTGTGAGAACTGAGAAAAAAAAGAGTAAAACTCAAGTTGCTGTTCCAGGGTTTAATGAAACATCCAAAGCAGAGCAATTTCCATAGAGTTAGTGAGTGCTGTGCATCTCTGCACTTACAGCTCTTCCTTTCATATACTCTTTCCAGCTCTTCAGAAAGTCTGTCCTTAATGCGCAGAGGTTTCTTCCCATCCCCCTTGAACTCCCTCACCACTAGCTGTGTACAGATTCTGCTTGAGGAAAGGTTTGTTTTGTGTTTTCTGTTGTTTTTGTTTTCCTTGCTTTGAACACTGAACTCCAGAAGAATCTTAAACAGCAGCACTAAGCAATTCTGGCAAATTTTCTCTCATTTTGTTGCTTTTATTCTGCCTAGACTTTTCTATGAGGTATCAGGCATCAGATGCTCATCAAGGTTTGCACAGAGCAGAACACTCAAGGGTTAAGCATTTCAGCACTGAGCTCTGTAGTCCTGAAGTTCTTTTGCAGATTTATCTTCAGGCAGGCTGAACTCGAGTTCCCTACAGCCTTTTCTAAAAGGCTATAAAGGACATGCAGTTTGTGAGATTCTGATAAACAAGAAAAGCTGTGTACTAAAACCTGAGCCATGAGGAAATATGAATGGAGTGGGAATACCATTAAAAAATAAATCTAAGACAAAAACCAAGCAGTTCTATAATGTTAAGATATACGTTCTCTCAACACAAATGACACTTCTTTTTCAAAGTTCTGTTTTATCTTGGTCATGGTCTTCTGTAAGAAACATCTGAGAAAGAAATACCACAAAAATGAGGTTGTCTCTGATGAGCTAGAATATGGAGATACTGGTCCCCTGTTCTAGACAGTCATGCTTTTAAATACACCTGCTCAAACAATTCTTTAGTACAAAACAGTACAAAAATTTTCCAGCAAGCTCTATGATCAGCTAGAAGAGATGAGGCACAGTGATTTTAGCTGATGCTACACAAAGGCACTGCTCCTGCTTCTCATGAGCACAGAGCCCGGGCTGCTGCACAGCTTTGCTGATTTGGCTTCCAGGTGGAAGCAAGGAAATATTTCTCCCTCAGAAGAAACCCCAGCCACTCTCATTTTAAAACAAAACACTCATTAGTAAGCAGATGCAGAAAATCTCTTTGCACTGAGTTTTGGTGACTTTCCAAAAGAAATTCCCAAAACTTTTGAGCCTTGCCTCTTATTTTTGCCTACTTTGAACAAAACAGCCATACATTTTACTTTCAGACAGCATTGGACAGACAAACAATGCACAGGTCAAAGCCAAATAACTTTTCAAAGTATTTAGCTTCTGTGTTGCTACAGCTTGATGCAGAGGTCCCTCTGACCCCACTCAATTTTATCAGCGTATGGGGGACACACAGAGGAGAGGTAAAAAGAGGGGTCATGACCTAGAGGCTTTCCTCCACCCTGCCTCTGTGCTCATTCATCCCTCTGCAGTACTTTGTTCTGTCAATAATTTTTTCTATAAAAGAGATGAATCAAACTAAAATCCTTCCAGTTTGCCTCCTTTCCCTGCCTTTTTTGCATCCCAGATTTTTACATTTTGAAAGGACATCAAGAAGAATCTTTCATTCGAGCTATACTTCAATTTTTAATGCTTTAAAACCTAATACTTCAGGACTTGAAAGAAAATATTTTGAATTAAAATGGAGGACTCAAAGTGAGTATTCCAGTTCTTGCTTCTCCTCCCATTTCTTTTGAAGTGATGCAGGAATAACTCAAGGGGAATGGAGCTGCATTTTATTAAAGTTAACATAAAAAAGGTCAGAGTCAGAAGGTCTGAAACAAATGTTTAATTTTGATACATTAGCGCCTAATGTATCTTGGAGAAACTGTCCAATGGATTCAGGTTATTACAGCAGAAAGGCCTGTGATGACTGTAGATTGTTTGTAATAGAGAATCTGTCGGAATTCTGTGCCATGGTTTTAAAGTGTCAGTCCTCTCTTTAGCCTCTACTTGTGTTCCAGCTGCCTCTCCAATCACACAAGTGTCCTCCTCGTCATAACACACTCGGTAGTCAAATAGTTACTATTATGTATTTCAAACTCTGGGCCCAAACTCTCTGCTGGAAGTGGGATGTTTTTGTGATAACATCCAACGTGAGAGAAAACAGCATAGCCACAAGGCCAGAAGGACCCCGTGGCTTCAAACCCTTCAGAACAAAACAAAAAATTTCATTTCCATGAGCTGAACTTGAATAAAACAACTCTTAATGGAAGGCTTATTTCCACACATCTCCGATTTGTAAGTTGATGATGAAGCCTGTTTCTTCGAATTTTTACTGTCATACATACATGAGATCAAAGGCAGAATCTGACCTTTAGATGTTGATTGAGATAACTGTAGGAATAGGATGTGATCTAAATGAGCATCTTCATTATTTCTTCTGCTACAAAGGGTAAGGCAGACGTGCAGAAATATTTCTGCTAAATGTTGATCCCTGGTGACACTGAACAAGCTAATACACATCCAAGATAATTCTCATATCCCAGACAAAGCTTTTATTCACAGCTGTTATTTAGAACCTGAGGGTTCCTGGGTGGGGCTTTTTGTCCTTTGCCAGGAACCTTCTCTTGAGACAGAATAAATCTGAACTCAGAAGTGCCAGTTATCTAGCCAGGACTGAATTCTTAGTTACTTTTCATCTTGCTTGCAAGAAATTTGAGATGTCATACCTTCCTCAGGTCCCCTTACACAGGCAGGGATATTAAAGGCACCATAGAGTAAATATGAATCCAGTCTTTTTTTTTTTTTTTAATAAGTGCATTCCTTCTCACAGAAAAGTCATATTTAAGGCAACTCAGACACGCTTCACTATGCCTGCCTCTCCAAATGCCCTCCTTTTCCCTTTCTCCTGCAAAGTTCCTAAATGCACTATAAATACCTGCTGCCTTTTTCTTTCTATTTTGTCCCAGTGTCTCTCCAATCCATCTTATTTCAATAACATTTAAATCAAATTATTACTGTCAATAGAATCTGCCTAAATATCTGTTTCTCAGGGGTGGTATGAGGTAGGTGTCTAGGTTCCCATTATAGATGATGAATCGAATTAGTACAGTCAGTGGAGCCTAGAGAGAAATTCAGCTGAGAGGAAGCATAATTCAGTTGACTAAAACATAGGTACTGAGTGCTATTTTAGATGCCCTAAGGAACTTGAGACATATTGTCATTAGGCTGTCAGATATGACAGAGTACCTACGGGATACCCCTTATATCCTTGAGCACAAGATGGGAATCTGGTAAGACACCACAGAGCATCTCAGAAAGCCCTCAGATTCCAACATCTAGGCAGCTGTATCTTGCCCTTGGTGTGTGTTTCACAGAGAAATATGTTTTTAAGCCATAATTACAATTTTGGTCCAGCTTTTCTGTTTTCTTTTAGGAAAAAAATATTTCTGGTATTCTAATTGAATTTCTATGTTATAATATGTAAGGAGGAATCCCTTCACATTAGTGAAGAGTTGCCTGAAGGAGGCGGGAAGAAAATGTTTTGCCAGGAAAAAAACTAGAGAAATCCATCTGACATCGGTTATTCAGAAGGAGGAGAAAAGCTAAATATTGGATATCAAATGCAAACTCTGGGCAGATTTGTTCTAACACAGGATGGTGAGCACAGAACCATTTACATCTCTTCTGAAAAACAAAGCTGCGTCCTGGTCCTTTAACTTACTGGTCCAGCATGATCATCCCCATACAGTATCTTACCATGCATAGCAGAGTAACTCCCTCTAAAATATGGAGAAAGTTCCTGTACTGTGTTACTTTCCAAATGATGCCTGAAACTGTGGGAATTGCTGTCTGACTGTCAAAACCAATCAGACACTAATGGTTTAAATGTGATCAAGTTCCTTTGTTTAACTGAATAGTACTAATGTCCAAGGCATAAAAGGAACACTCAGAGATGACAAAACCATTTCAAAGGATCCCATCAATTTTTGCATAGAAGAGGAATTAGGTACATTCCCAGCTGGGAAACCTTGTGGCGGATGGAGGGACTGAGCCGTGAATTTCTGTGAAATTGAAGGAACAAAGGAAGTGAATATGGTATAAGTAAGCCAAATGAACTCAAATAATTCCTTAAAACCACAGATACTTCATAAGAGTATTTTAAAAGATCTGAAGGATGAAACAGCTGAACTACTGAGAGCTGTGTATAAACTCTCACCTAAAACTTCCTTGAAAACTGAAAATGGAGGTAAGCAGACAAGTGGCCAATCTTTAGATTTTTTTGAGAAGGTTAGGAAAACTATGTGCATGTTAGATGAGAACTGAACAACACAGAGCAGGAGAAGCTATAATAATAATAATAATAATAACAGAAATAATAAATAAAAACATGTGAAAAACCTCTTCTTGTTCTTTGAATGAGTCAGCTGAGCTGGCACATGGATAAAGATGAATTATCTGAATTTCTTCAATCCTTTTAATAAAGTCTCTCATCCAAAGCTTTTAGAGAAATTAAGTAGTCACAACAGAAGCGAACAGTTGGTAGGGGAAGAAAAAATGTGCCAGCTATATAGAATGGTTAAATAATCTCCTAAAAGATAAGAAAGTGTTGAAGTTTTTTTAACAGTGAAGAGGGGTCAACAGTAATAGAAGGATGTGCTGTCTACTGTTTTATTTTTAAAAATGGAAAAACAAGTGAGCAGAGCCATGAAAAAGTTTTGTGAAGTTGCAAAGTTTTTCATGCTTGGAAGAACAGGATCTAATTATGAAGAATTACACAGGCCTTGAAAAATTTACAATAGAATTCAGTGTACGAATAAAACTGAACACACAGGAAAACAATCCTAGATTCTCAGAAAAAAAATAACAGGATTTGAGCTGAGCATTACTGCTCAGGAGTGAGACCTTGAGATTATGACAGATAGTTCCATTAAAACATCATCTCAGGCTTAGTGACAGTCAAAAAAAAACAACCCAGACCAAAAAAAAATCCCTCTCCAGATGTTAATAATTATTACTAGACAAATACAACTATGCTACTATACAAATCCATTACTCACTCATCGTGTATGTTTCTGTCTTGTTAGCCCAATGAAGGACATATTGAAGATCGAAAACTTTCAGAAAAATTTAAAAAGCATGATCAGCAGTGTGAAAGAGTATCCATGTGTAGAATAATGGAGTAGTCTGGGGGTCTTCAAAGCTGGAAAAGAGATTACCTGGAAGCATATGACAGAGATGTACAAACCATACTTGGCATAGAAACAGGGAAGCTGAATTGGCTGTTTAATATCTCTTCATACAGTGTTTAATCCCAGTCTTTTGGACTGAAAGATTATACAGTTTATATCAGACAAAAGAGTTAATCACTGTAAAAAGAGCTGCCTAATATTCTTGAATTATTTTGTCTTTTTAGATCTCAATTTTGCAATACTAGAAGATGTCCGTTTTATTTTTGTGGAAAGATAAAATTAACATCTAATCCTTTGCGTATTTCTTTTATATAAAGTCAAATATTGGGCACTAAGGATCATAAAATGTGCTACATCAAGCTTTTGTATGATGGAGGTCCACTGAATTATACAGGGAAAGGGGAATGATGAAGAATTAATGCTAAAAGATAATAATATTTCTTCAACTTTTCGTATTTCGCAAATAATTCTAAGTGTAGAAATAAACCAGCAAGAAATGTTATATTTGAAAAAGAAAAAATACTGAAAAAATACGTAGTACAAGAAAAGAGGAAATAGTATGTTGGTGAGTGTGCACATCTGCCTGTGTGGGTGGCTATAGCTCTGGTATAGCTGTGGTATAGCTGTGTCACAGAGGGACTCTTGGCAAGGCCGTGCAGTGATAGGGCAAGGGGAAATGGCTCTAAAGAGAGAGGAGCGATTTAAATTCATTATTAGGGAGAGATTCTTTGCTATGAGGGTGGTGAGGCACTGGCATGTTGCCCAGAGAAACTCTGGATGCCCCATTCTTGGAAGTGTTCAAGACCAGGCTGGATGGGGCTTTGAGCAGCCTGATCCAGGGGAAAGTGTCCCTGGCCATGGCAGGGGGCTGGAACAAGATGATCTTTAACGTCCCTTCCAACCCAAACCATTCTATGATTCTGCTGCTGTATATGTGATGCTCCAGGATAAAATGATTACAGACAGATCCAATAGTTTTTTATTAGACCAGCAGGTATGCTCGGGAAAAGGCAGAAAAGCTTTCAGGTACACAAGACCTGTGGGTGCAAAAGAAGCAGACAGGAGTTGGTTTCCAATGCTTTAATAAAGTTTTGACTTCCTACAAGCTCTGCCTGCTAGAACCCAGACTCCAGCCACACTTCTGGAGCTCAGCAGATGTACACAAATACTCTAGGGGACAGATGCTCAGAGTAGTTATTTCCAAAGCCATGACAAAATGTGAGGGTAAAAAGAATGATGATTTCATGAAATGGAAGGAGAATCAGACAAAAATATCTCCTCAAGACCTCCCATCCTAAACTCATCCCTTCCACACTCTTTTTTTCTAGCAGAAAGTATCTTTCATTTTCCCATTAATCTCTCCAAGATTGTCCTGAAGACTAGGGACACCCACTCTCTGCTCTTTCAAATATGAATGTGCTGGAGAAGACACAAGAAACCTGAACACTCTCTTAAACAAATTGTAGGGTGCTGTGGTTTAACTCCAGCCAGCAATCAAGTACCATGCAGCCACTTGCTCCCTACCTCAGCGGCAGGATTGAGGAAAGAATCAGAAGAGTAAGAACTGGAAAACTCATGGGATGAGGAAAAAACAGTTTAATAGGGAAAGCAAAAGCCACATGTGCAAGTAAAGAAAAAAAAGGGATTCTTTCAATTCCCATGGGCAGACAGGTGTTCGGCCTTCTCCAGGACAGCAGGGCCCCATCACATGTAACGGGGACTTGGGAAGACAAACACCATCAATCCAAATATCCCCTCCTTCCTTCTTTACCCACCCTACCCCACCCCTCCCATTTTATATACTGAGCATAACACCATACAGTCTGAAATATCCCTTTGGTCAGTTTGGGTCACTTGTCCTGGCTGTGTCTCCTCCCACCATCCCATGTGACCCCAGCTTCCCCTCCAGCATGGAAGTGCAAAAAGCAGAAAAGTCCTTGGGTCTGTGCAAGCCCCGCTCAGCAATGACCAGAATATCTTTGTATTATCAACCCTGTGTTCAGCACAAATCCGAAACATAGCCCTATGTCAGCCACTGTGAAGAAAGTTAACTCTATTCCAGCCAAAACCAGCACACGGGGAAAAAAAACCCAAAATACAAACAGGGAAAAAAGGTAAAATAAAATGTATTTGTGCTCAAGAAGAGCTATACACCAGCTTTGGATTTTGTTACAAAGACAGTTGTAGATGAGGATTTAAAACTCACAAATAGATCTGCATGAAATCTTTTCAGAAAGAAGCATCACTTGGTGATTTTAATGTTCAATTTCATATATTTCTGCCACGGAATTCACTTTTTACTACTACAAGTAGTCATAATATTCATTTCTAAAGCTAATCCTTTGATTTAACATCAAATGTATGAATGCACATTGCACACAAGCATGGAAACTCCTACAAAAAAATGCTTGCCAAATGCCATGAGAAATAAACAAGAACATCATAATTTTAATACAGATTTTCAGCACAATTATTTCTCATAAGATTGTCAGGTAGGATGATGGTTATGTCACACTGATGGAAAGGGAAAAGCATCATCCCGGATCTGAGGAACTCAATGTAAGCACCACATTTTCACTGTGGGTAAGTTGTTTAACTTTTCACTGCATTAAACTGTTTAAATTAACCTTTGAAGTTTCTTTGCACATATTTGTCCATAAGCTGTTTAAGCTGCTACAGCTCAATGTTGCAATGAAAGGCAGAACTGTAAACAATATATTTACTGTCAGCATTTTCACTTCATCTAATCCTGTAAGTTTTTGTTACCTTTCATCCATGCGAATAACAAAGATTTAGCCCTTTCAGAATTACATTATTCTGTATAATAAAAGCCATGTACTAAAACCCAGACAGCAATACTTATTGATTTTTATTACTTCAATGCTTTCATTCAAAGTACAAAATTTACATTATTCCAGATAAAGAAATTTTGGTGCCAAAATGCAAGCCTGAGGAAATCTATTCTTTATTTTTTGTGCCAGCTTTCTTAACTCTCTTTCCTCAGCCAGATGGTGGAACAGGCTCCCCAGGAAAGTGGTCACAGCACCAAGCCTGCCAGAGTTCAGAAAGTGTTTGGGCAAGAGTCTCAGGCACATGGTGTGATTCTTGGGGTATCCTGCGCAGGGCCGGCAGTGGGACTTGATGGTCCTTCAGGGTCCCTTCCAACTCAGGACATTCTTACGACTCTATGATTCATGTAGATGAAGACAAGACCTTTCCATAAGCATCATCTATATACTGCAAATGAAGACAGACTTCAAAAGGAAGTCTGGAAAAATAAAACTCTGCACACCACTTTTGATAAAAGTTGAAGCTCAATAACTTTAAATAACTTGTCTGAGGTCAGAATGAACTGAATTTGGAAATAAGGCTACTGAAATGTCAACCCTAATTAGAGGCTGTCATTAAAATAACAGCACCACAGATGAAAAGTCATATTGAAAGAGTTCAGTGATAAATGTTAACCAGGCAAAATATATATGGATACTATGATGTTTTGATTATACCATTTAGTGATAAATCTTGAAGAACAGTTGTTTTCAGAATAATTGTCTTGAATATTAAGATTGTTTTATGTAAGTATCACTAATGCCACAACAAAAGATAACACAGAAGATAAAGGGGCTTCTTGCTAGGAGCAATTTGTATACTAAGTGCTAAAATTAATTTCTAAGTTTCCATTTTTCGATTGTGAGTAAAACGAATATAGAAACAGTGAGCAAGGGCACTGCCATATTTGTTTAAAAGCATTTTATTTTATCTTGATTTTCAGAGCAGGCTAAGAAATTAAATCAACAAAATGTTGCAAAAAATCTCAAATGGCATTTTGTGTTGTTCTGTAAATGTATGCTTTCATGGTTTATTTTATATTAGGGTTATTTCAAAGAAGAGTCATTGCTTAAATGATTGAATCAAATGCCCTTGAATTCTATGCAATATTCTGATCCTGGTTTTTTAATTGCAGATTTATGTATATAGCTCAGGAATACTTTTCTGAAAACTGAACCTGAAATATCTAATTTGGTGCCCTGGATTAGCTGATAACCAAACTGTGTCCTCAAGCATCACATCTTCTTGAAAGCTTCTCATGCACTGACAGGTTCTTCCATTCATTTCAACATTAATCTTCTTTCTCAAGAAGATGAGTAAAGACAGGAACTGAGATGGTCTTGGCAGTCCTTTGAGTGCTGACAGTCTTGCTCATTTCTTACAAGTACAGGTAAGGCCTTGTTCACCAATGTCAGTAATACAGACATATCAACCCAGAGGCTTCTCTTGTTAAAATATTTATTTATTTATTTATTTATTTATTTATTTGCATTATTGGAGAATAGAGGTGTTAAGTAGAAATAACTTTTGTTTCTGAAATGCATAAATATAATATGTGAGATCAAAGACAGAACAGAGCTAGGCTGAGAGCCAGACTGAAATTTCGTAAGAGGCTCGCATGTAGTTTGAACCTGATACGAAAAAAAATCCATTCCTCTGGTATTCGAGGATTTTATATTCAATTATCTCTTTTACATCTAAATTAAATTAAAATAAAGGCATTCAAAGCATATTTAGATGTTTTTTGATTGAATTTGCTTCTCTCCATTTGAAAGGTGGAAATATATCTTTAACTTTAACTTGTTTCTTTTTTATTTACCTATTGAGGGACACTTATGCCAACAGTGTAAAAGCCAATGCTTACTTTTCAAAATGATCCCAAAATTGTTCCTCGAGAAATGGGTTTTGCATCATTTCAGCAGCCTAATCTTAGATATATTTTTAAATGAGTAGTATTGAAGAGGAGAAGGAGAAAGAGCAAGAGAACAAGAACAGGTACAAAGAGAAATGTCTGAGGGGATACTGTATTTCCCTTGTAACCCAACCAGAGCCAGGTGTGCACACCTTTCCAATTAGCTATAACAAACCATGGGAAGAAATCTGGTTTTCAAGCTCACTGAGAAAATTTGGTGATCCAGGTATCCTCAACCACATACTTTGGGACAGAGCTACAAACTGTGAGGGTAATTGGGTGTGAAAAGGCGGTCACATGTCGAGGGAGCTTGGGTTACTTTGGGATGTCACACTCTAGCCCAGAATTGGAGCACTGGATTACTGAACACTGACAGTTGTTACTTAACAATGAGGGTTTTATAATCTGGGGTGGGCACCAACAAATCAGCCATGTGTTGGTGTTAGATTATGTAAAGGAAACTCTTTAACCTCCAGTTGCTGTAGCATATTCCTCTTCCATTTCATGCAATGGCTTTGCTAAAATGCTTTTAAGGATAAAATTATTATTTGATAGTACAGACATGGGCTACTCTGTGCTGTCCTCAATTGTTTATTTTCCTAATAAACTAACAATGTAGCCAAAAGATCTGCTTCTCTCCCCCTCCTCCACATCTTGCTAGATAGGTGTTTATTTTTCTTTACATTTAACTCCCTCCCCTTCATTCAAAATCTCTTCTGAAAGTTGTCAAAATGTGTATTACCTGTTTAAAAGAGCCTTGAGACCTGAACTCCTCACACTGTGGTGAGTTTTCTTAAAATGGCAAAATGAGTATGAACCAAAATTGAAGGAAATGAGCTCAATTGCTGTTGTCATGAATGGTGTTATTTGACACACCAAGCAAATTAATCAGATTATGGGTAAAACTTGCATGGAACAAGATAAATCTTAAAATAGGTTATACTCTTTGTATATTTCATTTGAATAAAGTACACTATATTATCAATATGCATTGACAGCATTAATAATACATGTGCTATTAATAAGAGATGAGATTTGCATTAACATACTAAGCAATCCTTAATACTTTTAATGGGGTTTTTTTCCTCATTTGTTATTTTCTGGACTTAGAAAATATAACATATGGCTAAATCAACTACAAAAATATTTCAAAATTTGGGAACAATTTAAAAGGCTGTACTAGGGAGTTCCATGGAATAAATATTTCAAAGATCTCCAAAAGAGAAGAAACAGGATTTCATTGATCTGAACTCTATTATGCTGTTAAATTCTTTAGGGAAAATCTTACACTGCTGGTAAAAGACAATCTAATATTAGCAGATGGTTCTAGCTGTGACTTGCAGACAATCTCTCTTAAAATGCATATATTTTTCCAAGTCTGAATTTCTCCACCTAAAATTTCAGTGTGATGAGTTTGTTTTGCTTATTTTGCATCTATTCCACAGTAAATTTAAAATATTGAAATAATTAAGGCAAAACATACTTAAGCCTGTTTTAGTGTCTGAGGTGTAAATCTAGACACTGAAAATCCAGCTGTGTAGATTCCCCTTGACATTAACAAAACCTATACCTGCAACTGGGAGAGTTGAGCTGAACCTTTGCGACAAGAGGACAATTCATATCTATATGAATTCATAGAATTATAGATTGGTGTGGGTTAGAAGGGACCTTAAAGATCATCTTGTTGCAACATCCCTTCCATGGCCAGGGACACCTTCCACTAGATCAAGTTGCTCAGAGTCCCATCCAGCCTGGCCTTGAGCACTTTCAGGGATGGGGAATCCACAATTTATCTGGGCAACCTAAAGCCAGTGCCTCACCACTCTCTGAGCAAAGAACATCTAATCTAAATCTCTCCTCTTTAAGTTTAAAACCATTCCCCCTTGTCCTATCCCTCTCTGCCCATGTAAAAATGCCCTGGCATGCAGCCTCCATTCAAATGAGAAACAGAGGTTTTCATTTGCTAGTGCCTGTCAGCCTTCCACAAACACAGATAATGCCTTTAAGGATAAAAACACTGAATTATTTAAATCTAAGAAACTGGTTACCAGTTATGCACATTATTAGATTATCGGTAATAGTTTCACTTACATACATTATGTTTACAGTGGATATCTGGCAGCTGCTTCACCATCACCACCAGCATCTCCATTAATTCTCTGTGAAGTTTGTTCTTCAATTACTGATTTTCCAGGTGCTCTGGAAAGCAACTGCAAGTCCAACAGCTACAGTGATATTTCTAAGGTGCTCTCTTCTATTAATAATGTCAGAAAACAAACCACAAGACTAACAAATTCTTACAGTCAACCTGGGGTTTTTGCATTGTCTTTTACTACAAAAAAAATTACTTGAATTTTAGGATGGAAAGATTGGAATTAAGGCATTGCTATTCATTGCATTATCTGAAATGATATATCATAGATAGGAAAAAAATTTTGATAGCCAGGTACAAATTTTGTCTAGTTTCTTTCTCTAAAAGTTTAAAAATCTATAAAGCACTAGGTAAAGAGCTTCTCGCTATGATCTATTGTACTAAAAAGTTTCCAAAAACTTGTGGACAACTTATGGCCATTTTAAAAGAAAAGGAAATCTGTAGTATCTCTTGCATTTCTATGCCAATCTTGCTCGGTAATATTTTTTGCAATTTCCATGAGAAAAAAAAGAGAAAAAATGATCAGAAAAAGCTGAGAGCTTCCTATCATGCTAGCATAGGGCAAACCAATTTCCAAGAAAAAATTAGAACTAGAGATAAAGCTGGCAGGTTAACCTAGTTCACCCTTTTTCCTGTGCTACAGGGCAGGGGAGAGGAGAATGGGTGTAGGGGATGAGAGGGAATAGACAGGAATGTTGCAAAAGCCAGGCAAATTACTGTACATGCTGAGCACCCGGATCTCAGACATGGATGCAAATAAACAATGTTGTGGGTCTTTTACAGTCTTCCTGAGCACTAGTTAACAAAACCTTAAAAGCAAACCAGAAAGAATTTTGATATTCCCAGTGCCTTTCCTTGATGTTAAACTGGAAGAGTTCTTTGAAAAGCTGAAATTTGATGAGGCAGGATCTTTTGAGTTTACACCATGGATGAAAAGTTAACATCTGGCTGTGTTTTTCACTTTTTAACATGCACTGATCAACACATCATTTCTGCTTTAATACAAGTGCAAATATATGATGAGTAAAAACTGAGGTTTCGGAGCAGGGAATTACTACTTACAGCAAAACTGGAGCGAGGGAGTAAGGTAATTCAAAAGCTTCAAATGATAACTCTACACAAGTTAAGAATGGGTATAAAACATAACCTTTATAAAATCTCCCTGGTTTCACATCTTTTCATGATGTTTAAGAACTAGTGAATATTTACATATATCTTCACCAAACTGGATTCCAGTATATAGATAACCAGAATGCATCACCATAATTATCTGAATCAGTCTTTTCTCAAATCACTCTTATCAGACTGCACATCCCTAAGGACAGGGGCTGTGGTTTCTGCTCCTCATTTACTTCTTCAAGACATAGAAAAATATAGTCCACACACAGTTCTACTACATTTCCCTTCTATTTTCTCTTTTCAGAGGACCACCAAGGTTTTCTTTTCCACTTGTGCTGGCTGTGCATCAGTGTTAGTTCCCTGGAGTTTGGTAAGTTCTGGGTTGCAGTGGAGTTAGCCAAAAGCCAGGCTCGTTAATCCCAATAAACTGTTTGAGAGAATCATTTCTCATACACCAAGACAGTTCCTTCTGTTGTTATAAAGACACATTTTAAATGTCTCATGTAACATTTTATTTTCATGCAAAATATGAAATTTCAGCAGATATACAGGATCTAATAAAAACCTTCTCTAATTTAACTCACCAAAAGCTCACTAAAAGTTAATTTACTTTTTGTCTTAAAGTGCTAGAAGAGTTTGGTGTGATTACATGGACTTACATCATGGGAAAAAAAGGTATCAAATTATATAAGTAAATTACATGTTTTTTTCTTGCATTTTAACATACATTGAATCAAAAAGCAGGTTTTAAAAGTTTGGGCTTTTTTTCCAGAAAATACTAGTTTATTAGAAATGAAACCTTTTTTTGATAGGTTTTTTTCAGCCCTTTCTTTGGGACAATTTTCACAAACAAAAATTTTCATTACACAGCTCACAACATAAAAACCTATACAACACTTAAATTTTTATTTATTTGAACACTTTTTGGAAATGTTAAAAAATCCACCTCGGTTTCCTTAGGTCATCTGATGTTACATCTACATGAAAGAGGATTTGGTCATGGTGTCTCTTTTTTCCCTTTAACACAGAATGAAAATAACCTGGGTTTAATCATAGTGAGGAACAGGACTCTTTTTGAAACACCAATATTTCGCCAGATGATTTTCCACTGAGACCAATAAGCAACATGAAAAGTTTCAAAGAATAAATTAATGGTACTACAAAAACACACATACCAATATGTGGAATGTGTATATTGGGGGAGTTTCTCATTCCTTTCACCCATGTAGTGTGTTATTGTCCATGGAGGATAGTAAGCTAATTGGGATCTCACCACTCTTGCTGGCTAGAGATTTTTTTTCCCTTTTAGCAAAAGTTTAAAATGTATCATGGGAGCAAAAGCCTTAGACTTGGGAGTCTACGTTTTACATATATTCAGTAAAATACAGTAAAATGGAAAACACTGTATACCTTCAGCTTGAGACAGGAAAATACTGATCAGGTTCTTCCTGTATCTTCGAGTCAGAGAAGATTTCCACCTGTGCAACATGGAAATTTCTTGCACTAGGAATGTAGCCTCAGAATTTCAGTATTCATGACATTGGTATAAATGTTTGCAGAACTTCAACCAAAAATTTTCATTTTCCATTTTCAGGTTTCTAAAATTCAAATGATTGTAGTAGACAGACAACTGGATAATTATTTGACCAACTTTTTGGGCACCTGTGCTGCCTCACTATAGAAATTAAATATATAGCTAAATCAAAGGGAAAATATGGGTTTATTTTAGGCTGTTTTCCTCCTAACAGCATCAGTATATATCTTTTCTGTGCATTTTATTTACTGAACTGGGTGAAGAATTACCATATAATGGTTGCTGGGCCATACAGCCCCATATATATAGACACATATATACTCTCCCAACAGCAATGCCCAGACCCAGGGCATTGTTTGATTTGCTTGCACAGATGTAACTTCTGTGTCTCAGTCATTCTCAGGATCTCTGTAAGTGGTGAAGATAAAACCCCAGTAGATAACTGTTCTATGCCAATGAGTGGTTTTTGACAGTCAGCACTGCTTTTGTTTAGAAACATTCTACTCCAAAACTCTGTATAGAAACAGAAGAGAAACCAATTTAAGCAGAAGCCAGGAGAGGGAACAGACTTCTGCCACCTACGCACACATTAACCTTGTTACAGCTCTCTTCTGACTCACTGATAATTGACATGTCTCATCTTATATTCTAGGATTCCTTTATAACATGGAAACTCATGTCAGAGAAGTTCTTGGAAACAGAGGTTCAGCAGAAGTGCTGCTTTTATGTGTCTGTCCCTCTAGGACCTCACTCAATGCCCACCTGATTACATTACACATCACATTAGTACAGCAGGTCCTTTCAGGTGAATTGGGACTCTTGCTATTTGCAAATAATTTCAGGAAACAGGTTGTTCTTAACTTCAAAAGAAAGAAAATCATCTATCTACCTAGAACATTTACTACTACTTTGCAGCCTCTTCCAAAATTACCTGATTAAAAACCAGGGTATGATAGATATGCCTTTCACCTTTTCATCAAAGTAATGTTCATTCATCCCTTCACAATCTTCCAGCAGTCCCAAGAGTACAGTATTAGAAAATGAAGTATAGCAGCATGAATCACAGTGAATGTAATCTGAAAAAGAAGCACAGCATGCTTAGGAATTTTCCTTTTGTTTCAAGCATTTTAACTTCATTTATCCAAAACAAAAGGTGATGGCCTTGCTGATTTCTTTCAAGGTCTCTTCCAAGGACAAAAGCAAAAGTAAGGGCTTCTGCCTTTAGAAAGGTGTTTATAGTGATATCCCCACTTACTTCTGGTGATCTTTTCAGGAAATTTTTAATCCTGCCCAGCCAGGAGCTGCTGTGCTTTACATTCACTCCCTCGACTTTCTACTTCTTTTTTGCACTGGAGGAATCAGGGCTTTTCTAGGAAGAGTGAGTTGCCGCATTACCATTTCTTTGGTGATCACTTGGATGTTTTTCCTTCTCAGTTTTAAATTACCTTTCCAGAGTATTATTTTAAAAACAAAAGCAGGTTTGCGTGTCTGAAACAAGGGCATTCAGAACTTAAAACTTACTAATTTCTCAGAAGAAAAAATTATTATTAAAAAAATGATCCAGTCGATTCTGGGTTTGAAGCAATTCTTTTAATACCCATGATATCTTGTTTGGAACCAAATTCACAATAAAAGTGTATGCTTAGATATCAAGGGCATCATGCAAAATGAGAGGGCTTAATTGCTGCAACTTAGTGAAAGTGCATAATGCGAAAATACAAATTTCATGATTAAAGAGTGAATCACTTTCCATCTCAGACATTTCCCATCCTTAAAAATAATCCTTTGACCTATTTGCTGTAATGCTCATCTCTAGCAACTTCGTTGAGCATCCCATTGTATCCACTGCCTTTCTCTACAGAATCTCTATGGCTCTTTTCTCTTCGACCCATTTTGCTCCCTCTCTAATGCAGTAGATTAAAAAATAGTAGATAAAAATGGTAGGTTTTATTTTCTTGTCACCTCTTCTGCCTCTTACTTCCATGCTGGGCTCTATTCCTGGGATAATGATCAATGGTAGTGAGACAGGCTCTCCATTCAAAACCTGGCACTAAAGATTTGTTTATAGCAAAGCTTGCCAAACCCTAATTCATATAAATATCACCTCATCAATTACAACGTTTTCAACCAAGCACTATAACTCTTCTCCAAGAGCTTTTCTACTTCTTGATGTAGGCAATGAATCTATATGTGTGCTCATGGTGTTATGCAGCTCCCTGCCATTGCCTAAGAAATCCAAGTAATTGATAACATGGAAGAGTTAGACATTATATTAATCTCAGCTGGCTTTAGGCACTTGCAGTGGTTCAGTCAGGAGTTTGGATGCTGCACATATCTCCTGAAGTCAACCAGACATATAGACATCACTGGAAGCAAATCAACTCAACTACGGTTTGAATTGTCCTCTGGAAACTCGTTTTTGATTCAATGTCTAAATAAGGTTGGATGAATCTGGATTTGTGCGACTGTTTGATATATTAATTGGCAAGTTTATTGGGAAAATAAATAAATGAAAGACTAAAGTCCCTCTATCTCAGTTCTTGAATCACCTTGCGTTTTCTGAACGGGTTGAGCAAACCCTCCGTGTCAGTCCTTGGCACTCAATGGAAACCTTGCTGACTAAATAAGCAAGAGGCACAATTTAAAAAAAGAAACTAAGACAAGTTAGTAGCTAATTCTTGTGACAAATAACCTGCAAGGACATAAAATCACTGACTTATTTATATAAATAATAGAGATAAATGATTTCACTATTGGATTGATGACTTCAAATACAGAAATAATTTTTATGCCTAGAAAATTCAGTGGGGGAATAATATGTCTAACATATTTTGCTTTCAAAATAAATTGTATCGAATTGAAATATTTCACCAGACTTTCTCAGTTGCAGCCTAAACCAAACTAGACATAAAATATAGTAGACATCTTCCTTTGATGTTAGAGTTATCTACAGTTTTGCACATATCCAGGACCCCAGAATTCTAAGCAAGTCCTGTTTCCTGCCCAGGGTTGCTTCAGAATTAGATTTGGTCCTGCTATACTGTAATGCAGCAGACACGATTATGCCTTGTTTAGAGCACATTTAACACATATGCTCAATATTTAGGGTCTCAAAAATGAATGTATGGCCACTTGGCAAACCAAATCCAAAGAAAAAGCTGGAGTCTGTCTTTTTTTATAGCGACTTCATTGTATTTGGAGCACTCACACAAGATAGGCTCAGTTGCCGCTTTATCCTAGAAATCTGAATCTCATACAACTCAGCCTCTGCTCATTCCTGGAGTCGAGAATGTGACACTATGCAGAAGAACCTGGACCAAAAAAAGTGCTTGTGAGCAGCAATATCACAGCACTCAACATAGAGTGTTATTTGGCTCTGAGCCCAAATCAGGATACATTTCTCAAGTGCACTCGCTCCTAATTTCCCAGCTGAGAGAACTTTTTCTTCCTTTTTTTCCTGCTCTGTTATAGTGCAATTAGTTTCACTTAAAATCACAGTGGTTTCAGCAGACAAGCAGCACCAATACCTGCCATTCCCAACAGAGTTTTTTTTCCACAAACATGCATTTGTTCTAGTGGTGGAAGTCAAATAGGTTTCAGCTGCAGAGGAGTGAAAGGAGAAACCCAGTTAGCAGGTCTCTTGTGGAAGTCAGGAGGACTCATCATCTCTGCTGCCACCACCAAGCCAATAGTGGTGTGTGGCAGCAGGAACACTTTTCTTCCTCTGCTCTACTTCAAGTTAAACAGATAAATATATGAACCAGCTACATGAACCATAATGACACAACACAAAAATCCAACATTGACTCCATCTGTACCAGTTATAGTTTCAACACCCCATCTATAAAGGGATACCATTTTACAAGCTTAGAAAGTTATCTGTGCAAGGGCATGAGAAGTCGTATCATCCTACTTGGACTCAGGGAAATGTATGGTGTAAGTGTCCCTGGGGTCTGTTGGCTGCCTGCAAAGAGCTACAAGGTTGTGTTGTGTGCTCAAAAGATATAAATACAGTTTACACATTCATAAGTATAAAGATAAATTGTCCTGATGCCACAAAACTCTGTGTTGGTTCTATCCCAAATACCACTGGGCACTTATAAAATCCAATGAGAGCGATGACAGGATTGAATTCAGACTCAAGAGTTTAAAGGATGAAGTTGTGGTTTAGAAATAAAGGTTCCCTTATGTGGCAGAGCTGAGGACACCTGAGAGCAATTAACTCTTCTGAGCCAACTTTAATGTCAGAATGAACACATACATTGCTATTTACTATGCCAGCACCTAAGCAGATCCCTGGTGGTGAGACAGCATTTACAGGAATCATAAAATGAAGTTTAATGATTCTCAACACTTCCAAGTTAACTGGATCAGCTAAAAAAAAAAATCTATTTACAATACATATAACAATGAGATTTAAAAAATTATCCTTGTATCTTTATGAGCCAAGTATAATAAAGTAGGGGAGAGGGGAGGAATTCAAGAGCTTTCCTTGCTCTCACAGCAAGGAAGAGAGTGACCAGCAGCTTATTTGCTCTCCTCACAGTTCATTAATCCTCATTTGTAACTCTCTGAAGAGAAGGAAGATACATTGTTTTGGTGATAGGAAGCTGCGTCTTTACCATGTTCTTGAATATGAAGTATTATGCTGCAGCCCACAGAACAACCTCAGTTCAAAGATAATCCCTGTTAAAACTGGTCCAGAGGAGGCCACAGAAGTGATCAGAAGGCTAGAACACCTCTCCTGGGAAGACATGCTGAGAGAGTTGGGTGGTTCAGCGTAAAGAGATGGCTGCAGAGAGATTTTATTTCAGCCTTTCACTATACAAAGAGGCTTATAAGAAAGACAGAGAGAGACTTTACTTTTTACTAGAGCCTGTAGTGGCAAGACAAGGGACAAAATTTTTAAACTGAAAGAAGTTAGATTTAGATTGGACATAAAGAAGACTTTTTTTATGATGAGGTTGTTGAAGCACTAGAACACGTTGCCCAGAGAAGTTGTGGATGCCTCATCCCTGGAGGGGTTCAAGGCCAGATTGGATGGGGCCCTGAGGAACCCTTGCTAATAAAAGATGTCCCATGGCAGGGGCATTAAACTGGATGATCTTTAAAGGCCCTTTTTTACCCAAACCATTCTGTGATTCTATGAAAGATCACTGATGTTTATGCAAGTTATACTGGCTTTAGTACTCTTGGAGTGAAGCCTGTATTTCCACTCTGCATGATGACCTGGAAAACTGCCCTCCTGCAGCGACAGGGATTTTCAACACTCCCTCACACAGTCCTCTGCACCCCCTATAGGGAGGGCATCTCAGCTAGCAGGGAGAAGATACACTTTAGTGGATGGAGTTTGTTCTCTGCTCCTCATGCTAAAACCACACCTTGTAGAGGGAAGATACTGAAGAAAGGCAACAAACACTTCCATCACATCCATGGACTTGATGCTTCTCTTCTATCCTGGAGAAACTTCTAGGGCTATGAGCAGCATCCATTGAAATATTTTTGCTGTTTGCAAAGGGACGAAGTCACTGTTAAGTGCCAAACGAGTAGTTTGGGGTCCTTTTGTTATGTGCTTCTTCCTTCTTCTGTTCAATTTATTTGTCTAATGAATTCCCACCTGTAACTGCTCAAACCTTTCTCTGATGACTTACACCTGGGTGTAATTTCACGTGTGCTAACAGCTTCTTTTTGAACCACGCAGTGAAATGTGAAAGTCTCTTCGCAACTGAATACAAAACCCTGGATGTACAGCCTGGCAATAGGGGTGAAATGAGCCCCTCCCAGACGCATCATCCTGCCGCTAAATGAGAGGTGCACCTGTCTCCCTCAGAGCACTTCTTTCAAATTTACCTGGATAAATACTCAAAGCACAGGAGCAGCATTGTCTATACAAAATTTTTGCATTTAAAAAGGTATTTTGGTTACACTAACTAAATTAGAAAGTTTTCCTGCAGTCAGCTGAGGGAAGTGAGGCACTCCTGCTCTGATTCAGTTTTCAGACCAGTAAAAAAAAAGGAGTAATGTAATTCTGCTTATCTTTTTGGCACCAGGAGAGTGGTGATACAATGGCTGAGCCCAATGAAGTCAGAAGTGATCCTAGAAGCCATTTGGTCTACTGATTTTAAAGGAGCTTAAAATATCTTTTTAAAAGGGCCTTCTGGATCACTTACTAAGCAGAGCCAAATTGGAGAGGCCTGCCTGTGCTATTACTTGCAATAGTCTTGAAGTCTAGTGCCAGGCATTTCAAGTCTAACAGTTAAATATGTGCCTGAAATATGTCACTGAACTTACACAGGATGCCAAATAATTTGTGATCTTAAGCACTGCCACATTACTACACTACTACACTGCTTTGCATGGTAGTGCTTTCCACAAATGTAGCTGAAAGCCAGAGCTCCAAAGTACTCAGCTCAATGAGAATTAAAATTGCAAAATCAAAGATAAAAAAAAATGTTTGCCCGCACTGAAGAGTGAGGTTTCTGATTAATTTTGAGGCAATTTAAAAAAATGATGTACCTTAATCATAGCAGAAATAAGGTTAGATATCTGAAGAATTGTTCAGATCTGTACTGAATCTAAGCAGCTTCTAGCTTAATCTGCAGTTCTCCAGCTCGTAAATTCTCAACGTAAGTCCTCAAAATAAGAATATGAAAACTTTGTTCAGAAGAGGTAGGAGCTGTCACTCATAGCTCATAACTAAGTCAACGGTGGTATTGGCTGAAAAGTCAGACCAAGAAATTGGCCTGATCTTTATTTATTTTTCTTAAAACTTGACAGTAGTGACATCATCTGAACAATGAAGAATAAGATTGTTTTATTTGAGTTCTATCACCTGTGGGCAACCCTACCACTCCAGTGCAGCCTATGTCTGATTTTCTTGCCATGGTGTTACCTAGAACATTCCTTGGACCATGGCTCCAGTTCTGTGACAGTGTTTCTGGGAATTTAATACTTGTGGATTCCTAGACATGAATTGGGCACTTAATAAGAACATTAATGAGTGCTATATGAGAAGTACCTTAGTTCAGCCTCTCTTTCATGTCAGGAATAAAATGTTATAGTAAATCTGCAGATTAATAAAGAAAGTGCAACTTAAATTCCATACATCATAAAATTCATTTATGCTCTCCAAGTATGTTTAGGATGATTTAAATAGTAACCACTTCACAATCTTAAAATACTCAAGAGGTTTCACTTTGAATTCTGAGATCAATAAAAATTAATGATATTTGGTGCCACTATAGCCCAGAAGCTTTTGAGACATAATGTTCATTAAAAAGGAAGCCAGAAGTTTACTGAAGGAAGTTTGGTAAAACTGCCATATCTTACTAATGCAATTTGCTTATCAGCTTCTCACCAAGCTTTTAATTTTCTAGAACAAACAAATGTATTAATTGCACAATTAATTTAGATTTGGTAATTTTAAATGGCAAGATTAAAATCCAAGCTCAAAGAGATACCATTTGCAATTTTAACTACAGAGAGTGAGTGTATCATTAGAGTGTCCTCTAGGCAAAAGAGTCTGTCTTATATCAGCATGATATATGATGCTGAATTGTTGGATTTCAGTTCACAGGAGAAGGTATTCCTCACTGCAATGATGGGCCCTGAGACAAATGAGAGTTCAGTACGTGTTTAATTTTTAATTCTCCCTAGTAAGAATGTGAGACAGATAAAATAAAACTCAATTATAACTGGTAGAGTGGGATCTCCCTTTTAAATTAGCCCTTTCCACATTAAATGGAGGAGAAACAGGATAACGTGATGACTTCATTTAGAAGTACTTGTTGCTATCCAAGCTTGTCTAATAGCTGTTAATTCTTATGTCACTGTTGTTTCTGAAGTGACACTTGGTCATTGCTCTCTGCTACATGTTGAAAATGCGTCCTCCGTGAGGACAACTTTGGCCTACATGGGGTTTATGTTTGGGGTTTTTTTTCCTTTTTAAATCTATATCCAGGCATCAGTGTATAATTTTCTTTACCCCCTGCTGTTTTTAAATGCATGTCCCTATATCATCTGCATTGCAAATGATTGCTGTAGATCTTATTGATTTTAGCTGATGCTGGTGGGTTGGTTTGCCTTAGTTCCCAGTACAAATTAGAGAAATGTCACCCACGCCCTGCAAAATATTTGTCATAACATCTCTACATATATAAATACAGGAAAAACAACTTTTATATCAGCAGTAATATCAGGAAACACATTCTTCTTTTTTGTATTTTTGTTGTTGCCTTTTTATTGTTGTTTATCGTTCTTACCCTGTTTCATATAAAACAGTTTCTTAATATGATAAGCCATGCCTAGCATTGAAGAAGTCTGCATTTCAATTAGTCTGCTGTTTAAAATGTTAACGCTTTCAGCCTTTTGATTAGATCGGCTTTAGCAATTTTCTTGTGGGTCTGCTGCAACTGTTCACATCTTCAATTAGGAATACCACTGATAACAACTATAGCAAAGTATCTTTTAAAAACTCGGCCAACTTGTTCTCAAGGTAGAGGTACTATATATACTTGTGCTGGACATCTGCTTTACCTTGAATTAAACTGAAAAGCACAGTTTCATTTATTCAGAGCCTTCATTTTAGATGCTGTTTATGCCTGAAAGAATGAGCAATGTTGCAGCAGGCAGAGGTGGTGAAGATGCCGCAACCTTCCCGAAAGCGTCTCCGGATCTGGGAGCCGCTCGGCGGTGCCACACTCACACACACACACACTCACTCACTCACACACACACACACACACACACTGGCGCCGGATAGCTGTTGTTATAGAAGCCGTCAGCAAAGAAACACGGGAAGGGTCCTCGTGTGGAGTTCTATGGGGAGGTTTATTGCAGCCACGCACACAAACAGGTCCACGGACGAAGACCCAGGAATGAGGGAGGGTCCAGGGCTTTTTCAAGGGGAAGGCTGGGGCGGAGAGAGCATCAGGGCCAATGGTCTGAGGGTGTGGGGGCGGTACACAGGCAGAGCCAGGGTATGGGGGCCAATGCGGGAATAGCAGGGGAGCGGCTGAGGTGCAGGGGCCAAGGGGGAAACGACAGGGCAGTGGCTGAGGTACAGGCGCCAATGGGAGAGGAAAGAAGGGAGAACATCCCAGATTAGGGACCTATAGGGTAGAAAGGGGCAGGAAGGCCAACGGGCCAACCAGGGAAACAGAACTGGGGTACACGTAACAGAACTGAAAATCCTGGGAGAGGCTTTTTCCATCACCCTAACCGGGGGCGGTTATCAGGGCTCCTCCCTCCATGGGACTCCAGTGGTCTCTGACCCTGGAGGTCCACCCGCTTCAACAGAGCAATGTGGGAAATATGTCTCTCAGCATGTGAGACCAAATCAGACGGATCAACCTATTTCTTTCCATAAGAGCAGACATACACATTTTAATTTTCTTTCCCAGCAGACCGTGCAAAATGCATTATTTTTTTTTCAGATGCATCTAACTTTTAGTGACCACAAAAATCTCTGCCACACTCAATGTAACTAGCACCTGACTCATGTCAGATATATGGGGCAAAATGTGCTTTTCAAAATCCACTTTAAGCAGCTGGCTAAATCTAATTCCTTTTCTTTTTTTTTTTCTTTTCCCTCTAAGTGCTGAAAAAAGTACCTCTGTGGATGTCAAGCCACCCTACTGTGAGTAAGTGGATATCAGCTCAGGCCCAAGGTCTCAGAATGAACACACGTCTCTCTGAGGGGCCTCTGAGATTTGATCTGCAAAGTTTCTCAGACCATATCAGATGCTGACAGAAGCAAACACCCTGCAGGGCACATTTGTTACAGTAGTATCTACCTTTTACACTGCCTTTTCTGTTTGAAGTGGGATGAATTCTCTTTTCGGACTTAAGAGGTCAAATCTCCATCTCCTAACCACAACAGGTAGCTGTTCCTGAAGGTGGAATGAAGATGGAGGATGCTATCCTAGTCTTCCCCACTGAAACAGTCTCACCATGAGAAACCCACTCAAATTTCTATAGACCACAGTGTTAATAACATTAAGTAAAATTATGTCTAGGGGATTTGTTTCAAAGCAGACTTTTGTCCTGCTCTACTATCTGACAACTAGTTGTGTATTTTTTAATTAAATATGAATCAATTCTAGGAACAAAAACTAGACCCAAAACCCTCAGTGGGTTACTTTGAGTTGAGTGCCTACTTATCAAATTACTTTAAAAATAATAATAACCATTATAAACCCTTCCTTTCTGGCCCAGTGAGCTCTGAGAGGAACCTGTCTTCCTACACGTAAAAAGGAGCTCCTCAAGGCTGGGAAATTCTCACTATTACAGTATTTTCAAGTGAGATGAGAAAAGCTGGTTTAAATCTAAGTCAAAAAACCAAATGGGAATGTTCTTGTTATCTTAGTTCTGTGTTTATGCAGGTGTATGTATGCAAAGCTATGTGGCACCACATTCCAATTTACATTTATTGAGCTGGGAGGAAGGTAAGAGTTGGTCTCTGGGATCCTGTCAATGTACCATGACAGTGGTCGTGAGCTGTACCTTTCCTCCTTCAGCCCTGCTGCCTACTTTGTGTGGATAAAATATTTGCTGCACAGTTGATTCCAGAAAAAAACTCTGGGAACCTCTTCCCAGGCATGGAACAAAAAGGACAAGGGTGATCTGTAAAGCCATGTGAGACATCTGAAACCAAAAAAGAGGGCCAAGACCTAAGAGGTGCCCTTATTGTCAGCTTTTTCTCGCCAGCTCTAGGTGGTTTTGCTTAGCATCATAACTGTTTTGGGTTTGTTCTAATGTAACATTTGACAGGAAATTGGATTTTCTCTGAAAAAAAAGATTAACTAATTCTCTTTTAGGGGGAGTTTTAACGTTTGACCAGGGCATTTGCAAGCCCAAATCAAACAGTTCTGACAAAAGAATGTGATGATTCTCTGTAACTGCTAAGTTGCAAAACCTTTTACCTACCTGTCTTAAATTTCATTATGAGAGAGAATAGATTCAGCAGCACCCAGTGTCCCTGTGGCACAGTGAGATTTCAGGAATCATTGCCAGTTCAGCCAGCAGCTCCTGGCATTTGACTAGCTTGGTTCGCAATTCCACAGTGCTTACAGAAAAAATGTAAATGTGAATAAGCTGATTTGCAAGCTTCAAGTCAGCCACCAAAGACATCAAGAAGTTCTGAATCCCAGATGCTGTTTGATTCAAATGAAAATTATCACAAACGCACTTTCTAGGTCCAGGGCATAGCTCTGCTCAGTGAGAGTGATTAAAATAATAGCAATTTTTTCTCCTGTTCTTTTTGTCTTTCCTCTCCTTGTTCTCAGTGTGTTGGGCATGACAAAGCCCTGTGCAGTCCTAGGAAAATCTCACTGCCAGCACCTTGAAGCCTGATGATATGCCTGCTCTGCTAAGGAATCTCCCATCTTCTCCTCCTGTGGCAGAATTTCTCCCCGTGTGGTCTCTGTCCCTTCCTCCTTGACCTTCAGAAGTTTTTCTCATCCACGAACCCTCACTGTCTTCTTAGGAAAGAGCAACCTCACCTGTCTAGGGAGATCCTTTTGAGGGTGAGAGCTACACAAAGATGAGCTGTAGTATCCCCTTGCTGCCCAGATACCAGAACAGATTATAAATTATGCCTAGGACAAAATTCCAACAAAAAGTAAAATACTTTGCTCTTGGAGTGAAACAGTGATGATACACAAGCTTGAGTTAGCAATCCTTAATTGTCCCCTAGGGTTCAACTTGAACTTTTAAGAAAAGCTTAAAAGCAGCTAGTTGTTTATAATAAATAATAATTAACTCTTATTTTGAGCCTGAGTTGAAGCCATTCCTTGTTATGTAATGCTGACGTGCCCTTTGTGTGCAGAGGTTTCACTTTTTGGCTGAAATGTGAAATCAGCACAACTTTCTTCTCTAATGCTCTTCAATTCCTTGGTTCATTCATTAATTCCTTAATGTTCCAGTGCTACTCCTTTAAAAGTAAGGGGTTTGCTGCAGTCTCCTGGCCAAACATGAATTTGGCGCTTGGAAAATTTTTCCTAACTCCAGGAAACTCCAACACAGGAGTTTCTCTGTGACACAATTCCTTGCTGCCTCCAGCTGCGGCGTGGTGCTCTCCACTGTGGCTCATAGTGGGCTGCTCTCCAGGGGTGCTGGTAATTCCTCACAGCAATGTTAATTTACAGCACTCTAGTGGGAATGTGGATGTGTGTCTCCAGAAGATACAAAGGTTCTAAAAGGTTGTCTTAAAGTAAGAGAGATCTGACACAGCCAGTAAATCCTACTGCAAATTAGTTTTGGAGAAGTAGAACAAAAGAAAATTGGCTTTAATATGTACAGAAAGTTCCAAGGAAAGGTATTCAGTCTTGACACAATTACCTTTTGGCTGACCTTTGCTAGATTTTGGAGAATGAATATTAATAAATCTCCAGCACAAAAATAAAAGTAATTTAATAAGAAGAACTTACTTAACACAGTATTTTACTTAGCACTGGAAAGCTACTTCTTAGTTACCTAATAAACCTATTTGCTACATTTTAGAGTAAGAGCATAAATGTACATTTAAGGTTAACATTATAGTGGGGTTTTTGTTTCAGATTATGATAAATGGGGAGCTTCAAATTGAAATTGACTCAAGAGAAATTAAAAATATTTCATTCAAACCCCAATATAGATTTTCATTAAGTTTGGTTTACAAATATTGTACCCTGTGATTTTTATACCTTCTAATATTAGTTTCATTTTTCTCACTCAAAAAACCAAAATCATAGTACCCCCAAATAATTTTCCATTTAAGGTATAATTAGATGCTTTTGTTGCTTAAGTAGGAATTATCATTAATAATTTCTGTCATGTTTTCATTATATATTTTTTTATGTTTTAATTACAAGAAGAACTAACAGTTTATTGTTTAATTGCAGCTAATGCTGATTTCACTCTGTTACAAAATCAGTGACAGTGAAGAGCAAGACGTCTAGAAAGAGACATCAGTTATTCTGATTAAACATCAGGATGGATCCAAAGCACACAGACTAAACTAGTGGTGTCCTACTGACTTCAAGAGGCCTTGAGAAGGCAATCAATAGCATCAATCAGAGTTGGAAAGGAATAGCCAAATTAGTTGCTGAATCAAGAAATAGCATTTAAAACATGCTTAGATGGTTACAGAAAAGTCAAACAATGCCAAGGAATTTTGTAAATTAACATTTTGATGAGCTGTGTTCCTGTGCTAGCAAAAAACCCTTCTGGTTGTTTTATTTTTTTGATTTTAGGAAAAAAAAATCTGTAAAATTGGAATAAATTTGTCTACACTATATGAAGAAAGTGTAGAATTAAAAGCCATTTTACAAGAAACATGTTGGAATTGCCGTGGGTTTGAAAAACAGTGGATACATTATAGTACTGCAGACAAAATGATGATTTCTACTGACTGTATTAATAAGATCCTTTTTCATGGCATTTGTTTGTGTATCCTCTTATACTCTCAGAACAATTTTAGGTTCTCAACCTCCATATTACTTTTCAGGATCAAAACCAAATTTATTCTTATCGAGTAGATTGCATTAGAGTATTACAGCTGAAAACAAGCTTTTTAATCTACTGTAAAATAACATGTAAGCTACTCATGGCTCTATAAGAAATTGAAAAAAAAAAAAAACTTTCATCTTAAATTCAAGAATATTTTGTGACATCTCAGGTGAAAATTTTGGTACAATAACCTGCTGGATGATACCAGCTACCTTCACCTGCTCAATACTATTATTTTCTTATTTTAAATGTGGTTTCGTGTGGTTGACATCTGAAGATTGCAGATCTGAGAAGAGTGCAGATCTGTGAACAGATGAATAATTGCAGAATATTCCTCTGTTTTTCTGGGTTTCAGTGTTATGCAAAAAAATATTCCAAACAGCGTAAGCAGCTTCACATCTGCTCTCGGTCGGGAAGCACAGCCTTGACGGTCAGGCAGGTCAGCACACTGCTCTCTTTGACCAAACAGTACACTCAGAGAAAGCACGTATTTTTTGGCAGTTTGGCAAATATGTTGAGTTTTACTCTTCAGGAAAGATTAATAAGAGCCTGCTTTTGAAATCCTATTTCCCTGATATTTGTTTTGCTCCCCTTCCTTTTTTTCAGACTACTTGCATGATGCCCTATTCCCAAATCTATATTGAACAATCTCATCATCTTGTTATTCATAATTTTCAGACAATGTCATTATTCATGGCAGCAATCCTGTAACTGATATGAAGAAACAGATAAAAATACAAAGAATTCAGTACCCTAAGAAAGACAAGTAAGAGTGCATATTCTGAAAGTTCACCGTGGTGTGGGTTCCTGAGACAGTGTTACGTAAATGTTATCACTACCATATTGTGTGGTGTTTCTCCCCAAGGAAAGGCGGTCCTCATTCAGAACACAGCCTTGGAGGGTGCCAACACTGCTGAGGCAAAGTCCAGAATTACTCGCCTCAGCCTGCTTCAACGAGAGACTGAGGACATCAGTACACATAACAATGATTTGGAGATCATTAAATGGACATCATGAATTCCTTGCTTTTATAGAAAAGAACACTCTCTACTGGAGTGTCTTAGATTCTTAGATTCAGGAAATTAGCACAAACATATGCTCTACAATCCAAATAAATGAGAGAATAAATAAACCAGTCCATCTCCCTGAGTTTCTAAGGAAGGGTCCAGATTATGAAAGTGCTTATCAAAACATTCCAGCATAGCTAGGAAGTGCTGCAGCAGCTGCAGTTGCTGCCCCTTTCACCTGGATCATAGCCTTGCAGCTCTCCTAAAACTGGCTTACTAAACTGAGAACATGACAGAGAAGTTTAAAAGTTGTTGGTAAGATTGACAGTAGGGATCTTGACAATCAGATCATTTTAATCTCAGTCTTCATAACAAAAAGAATGCTCTGAGACATGGCATTCTGTCTGATAATAAACAAATTATAATAATTTCAGCAAATTCCAAAAGACAAGTTCAAAATCAGTACAGCTTTCAACTGTGGATACAAAAGCATTTGATACAGACAAAAGAATTTTTAAAAAGTTCAAAAATGTTTCAGTAAAAGTGAACTGAAAAGATAACATCCTTCTGGACAAAAATGATAACATGGAGTAAGAAATACAAGGAAGGGAGAAGTTGAAGCCAGTTTTCTAAATTAATTAAATATGAAGGCAGTGTGAGGGGAAAAAGCTTCTAATGGACTCAGTTAGTATGATTTCACAGAAGGATATAATCCCAAATGCTGTGGTTTAACACCTGATATTGCTGGACTTAATATAAAAAAGAGGACCTTTACTTCTTTAGACAGCTCAGCTCATGAGAGGGGCAGCTTAAAGGAGAGTTGCACTTCTGCTTCAAAACACTCTTGACTAGAGGACTTACCTTTCGATGCTAAATTTTTTCCTGTCACTGAAAGGAAAAGTAATGCTTCGTAATGGGATTTGTTCAACTGACCCTTCATCACCCTAGTCTAACCATTTGGGAAGGTGAGATGGTGCTGGAAGAAAGTTGTGGTTTGAGCAGCGAAAAAGTGTTGCCTGTGAAAATGGGTCGAACCCAGATTTATCCCACAGCTTGGGTTGTCAGAAGAAGCAGTTTAGGCAAATAACCTCAAGCAACCAATGTCAGAGCATCATGACAGTGAGCAGAAATATCATGGCTCGGAATAACATCTGCAGTTTAGTTATAGCTAAGCTTAAGAGATTTTATTCATTTTTTATACTATCAGATTGAAACAAGGAGAAAGTTTTGGAGACTCTCATTAGTTAAGAACCTATTGCAATCTTTTCAAAAGCTTATATATAATTATGATACCAAAATCATAGCTTTTCTAAGCAGATATACTTGGATTTGATTTCTCTGTGGAGTGGATTTCAGTGAGACTGGGACTGAGTACTTAGTTTCACATACTTCAGCTTACAGTTGTCTAAGAACTGAAGTGATCAGTCAGTAAGGAGTGTCACAACTCATTACTAATATCATCATCTCAGAAGCTAATCCTCCTTCCAGAACTGATGCTAACCTGAGATAAAGATGGAGAACAAATACCCTTGGTTGCACAGCTCGTGCTCCAGGGGTCGCTGTACTCTCTGCGCAGTCTGGAACTCAGTGACACAGGAATATAAAAACTACTTTATTACAAACGAAACCGTTTGGAATTATGTTCAACAAGGTCACATGGAGATAACAGCAGTTTCACAGTGTGCACTTAAGAGTAGGGATCTCAGTATCTCAGAACAAGGTACGTGACCACTGCAGTGGCTTGTAATGCTTTCTCGCATAAGTGGTTCCAGTTTCTTCTTCTGAAGCTCTTTCATCTTGTGCGAATATTCATAAAGAGAGGAGAATTCATCAGTTGAGAGTGATGTAACAGGTTACACACACACTTACTGAGAAGGTAGAACAAGCAGCTGTCAGTTCCTATTAAAATAATTACACAAAGTCGAATGTCTGCAGTCGAATGACTGAGTAAAGACACACCCACACAATGTGATATCTAGAACATGCATCAGGCAGGCAGAAGGTAAAGAAGTGATTGTGGGAGGATTTGACTGTAAGCCCCCCACATTTTGTGTAAATGTCCTGATTACTCACTGAGGGCAATATTCCTGGCCAGTTTTGCAACTGGTGCTTAACTTTTAGTGCCGTACTTCTATTGTTTATTTTAGTTAGCACAATCTCCACTGGAAACAAAATGTTATGCTTAACATTGAATTAAATGTTTCCTTGATCCAGAATGACTATTTTTCAGTCTTTCATTGCTATGAGAAAAACTTTAAAAATAAATAAATCTACTACAAAAAAAAATCTTTTAAAAACCCCAAAACAACAAAAATTCCTCCAATTCAGGTAATACTTTTCAGGTTTGACTCAGCCACCAAACAAAAAAATAACCTATTGCACAGTCTTAAGAGAGATCACTTTTCCTGTAAGGAACCAGTATGATATAAACTGTCAGTAACTCACAGAAGCACTGTGAGAACTGCAACATTACAGAGGGGGACAAGTGTGTGAGCAACAGATCCAGCATCCTGCCATGGATCCAAAGTCAGTGCCACAACAGACAGCCTGGTAGTGTCAGCAGGCAGTGGCAGGGTCAGCTTGACAAGCCAGCAGCAGCCCAACAGCAGCAAAGAGCACAGCAAGGATAGATGAGCGAGCAGGAAACAGAAGAAAATAGTAGTTCAAACTTTTAAAAACCCACTGTTTTTTCCGAAGTAAAACCAGAAGACAGCAAGCTGCTTACTAACATGGCAATCAAGGGGAATATTTGTAAGGTCATGACCTCCCTGAATTGCAGATGTCAGTGCCAGTGAAACAATATCAATTGTCATCAAATTGGGAAGCCCAATATCACCTCCTTTGGTAGTCCAGAATAATTGATGATGATGGAAAACCTCTGATACCACAACTCTCCTGAACAAGTTGTTAATATTTATGACAGATTTCTACACCAGTGTTGTCCAAAAGTGTCCATCTGCTGTTACAGAGACATTCCTGAGCTCTTTGAAAGACACTGCCAAGGGCAAAGCCACAAATGACTCCATACAGATTCTGGTGCAAACACTGACAGACTCCTACTACTCTGTTTGTGATTGCTCAGGAAGCATCACATACCTTCCTGTCATATAGACAAGTATCTCCAGGAATCCATAAGGACCATGCCTAGGAACCAGATTGATTTAGATTTTCTCCCGATATTTTCTTAGCTAGAGAAAAGGAGCTTGATACAAAAAAATACTACAAGATTTGGCCCTAAAATCCCTCAATAGCCAAACAACCTCACATTTGACTTCACAATTTAAGAAATCATATCAAAGAGGGACTATTTTCTCTCTCTTTCCCCCTGTTTCCCTCCCCCTCTTTCCTTGGAAGCTTCAGAAAAATAGGAGCTTTAGTTAAATAAGTGGGACTGCATGAAATATTGCTGTACTTGGAATTACTTTGTGCCGTTAATAACATCGTTCATGCAGGTAAAGTTTCATTCTAGAGATAAAAGCAATTAAAATACGATTCCATGTTCAATATTATTAGTTCTGCATTTTAGTAAATGTTAAGATTCCCATAATGAGTCCTAACATTGAACTATTTTTATTCCCTGTATAATCTAATTTCATTAACTTATCTGGAAAATGCAGGAAATACATTATGCTGTTATTATTGAACGTGAAAATACATTCAGCAGTGTGCAGATGGAAACTTGTTTGTATATATTTCTGGGGCAAAATGAAAGGTAGGTGGAGAATTAATATAATGAAAGACCTGATACAAGCTTGGACTGCTGAGTTTTTAATGGAAATTTTTTTAATAGAAGAGCACGAACATGTATTTTTAAAAGCTGGATGAACAAATAGGAATAGCTCTGGGCAGATCTAATCTGCATGGCTTGCACTTACAGTATGCATTAAAGAATTCAAGCTGACGTTGACCTTGGCAGCACTTACAAAGGAAGAATTTTCACAAGGATGAACATGTCATGCGCTGTGTCTTCAGTTTTGTGAACAGTCTTCAAATTTTTTTAAAATGTTCATTTCTCATGGTTCCAATCTTTGTACCCTATAATTATTTTCAAGCAATAACATACTAAATATATGGGATAAAAGAAGAGCAGTGTAGTGTGGCATGCAAGCATAATTCAAGCTTTCATCATTTTCTAAATAAGATCCTCTTCTGAAAAATGTCAGTAGAGATCCTCTTCTGAAAATATGTCAAAACCTGTTTTTCTACAGCTTTCCCCCATCCCAAAAGATTTTTTACATATATATTGATAATGACAGGGATTTTTAAAAACAAGTAATAAAATATACATGTAAAACAGAAACATACATGCAAAAAAGAAAATGAGCATAGAAATATTCACAAACACCTACTTCATAGGAAGCAAAAGCAGAGTTATATTTTAATTCTCACAGCACTCTCCTTATGACTATGGCTCCAAAATCAACATCTTGTTCAAGTTCCCTCAGCCATCACACTCCACAGGTCCCTGGGAAATGAAGGTTTCTGGCACTACTATGTTTTAGAACCATTCCTGCTCACCATCTCAAGTTGGGTGACTCAGCACCGCCAGTGTTAGCACAGGCTGACAGAAATGTGTTGAGGGAAGAGCAGTGAGACCATTCCACACTCGTCCATGGCCAAGGAACCTCTATCACAATGACAGTATTGGACAAGACCAGTAGTTCGTGACAGCTGCTCAGTTCTAGCACACATCTGTGGCACAAGCAAGGTGAGTTCACAACTTTGGCAAGAACAAGCAGATAAGTTTTGCTGGAACTAGGCTGATTGTGGGAAAGTCCAGGCCTATTTGCTTTCTACCGTAGTGGCAGAACCTCAGCAAATTCCAGCATAAAAGAAGTTAAGGAGAGGGAAGAAAGTGAGGCACCAAAAAGTACAAGTTGATATGTAGGATAAGGCACACAAAGAGCTGGCCCAAATGGCACATAAAACATTATTCATTTTCTCAAGGAAAAGTTTTCTCCAAAAAGTGTGAGAATGTTTGGAATGGATAAGAAGAATAAAACTCAAGATCCATCTCCAGACTAATCTATAGGACACTGCATTTGCCATGGACAATTCCCTGCTTGTTGCATACATATAATCCCTCACTTCACTCATGAATCCATCAACATCCTACTCCAAATAAGCAGAAATATTTTAAAACTGAAAGATTCCTTTATCTACCATGTAGAAATAAACCAAAGATTGCTCTCTTTAAAAACTTTTTTTTTTCATTTTGCCTCCTTTAAATATCATGTAACAAACAATAACTAAAGGTACATTTACAGACTGAAAAAAATGAATTGCAAAACCCCTGGGACAGAAACCAAGTCTTTGTTGCAAGATTTTGCAGTAAACAGTGAGTTGTGAGCAGAGATCCTGGATGCCATTTGAATACAAACCTAAGAATAACAGAATTTCAATGCTAGAGAGCACTTTAAACAGCTAACTCTTCCACCTTTAGCTCCAAGTAACAGATAAAAGAGATTTTTCCACTATTGCAGTGTGTTGAGAACACCAGCTGTGGCACAAGCTTCCCCTAAGTCTCCTCACTGATCAATGGAGGAAGACAGTTCTGTCCCAAAGGCAATTCAGATTGCCTTAGGGCCTACCTTACTTTATTCACTGGGGTTTCCCAAGTCAATTCAATCTGTTTCCCATCTCTCCACACACAGTCATAACCTCTATTACAATTTCTGATATCTATCATTGCCAGTATGATGAATTACAGGCTCCAAAATGTTATTGGTGATAAGAAAATATTTTGATTATACTTTAAACATGGTAAGTTATACATGTGCTTATACATACACACACATATATATATATGTGTGTGTGTGTATATATATCCATGCTGATGCATTTTTTTCCCACATTTGTTTGCTAGGCTTTGCATATTTTTGCATATTTAAGCTTTGACAAAGTTCTTTAACAGAGAATTATTCTATGCATCTTTCTTAGTGCGTACACTGAATATAATTTATATTGAATTTTCACTATAGCTCCTGGCTAAAAATATTTTCATTATTGAAGGGGCCTTGTAGCGGGAAAATTTTATATAATGGAGGACACACTTCTATGGTGGCATTGACTCTGACCAAGTACCAAATGGTAGCATGTATTTTATAAAATAATTATCTCCTTAATTTTGTTACTTTATCAGATTATGATAAACTAATTTTGTTCATGAAAATAACCATAACTTGTTAAATTGCTGGGTTTCATAAAGACAACTATCAACCTTTCATCTACCACACAGACTGTCAATGGGCAAATGTTGAAACCAGTGACATTATTTACATTTTCACCTGACCAATTCTTGACAGAAATAATTTTGAACATAATTAACTTCTCATTTTCCCAGATATTTTTAAAATGTACTTCTAGTTTCCATGAAACTCTGTTTAGAAATGTTCTACCCCTGGCTTAGCAGGAACACAGCAGGTAAAGTGACCTCAGTGGCTTGGCTAGGGGACAACAGCAGGTACATTTTTCAGTGCTCTGTGGGAATAAAATGATGGTATGTCCATGCTGGGAGCAGAGAATTAAAATCCAAACTGAATGGGAACTGTAAGAGCAAAAGTGGAGCTCCTTCTTGACCACATGAAACTTCTTGGCAAAGTATATTCACAAAATACCTTGGCACCATCTTCCTTAATGCAGAACCTTTTGATAGATCCAATGATTCCCACCCTTTCTCCAAAGCCTTTCCTGAAATTTGTCATCTATTTTGGTTTGGAAACTGTCTGCCAACAGTAGAAGCAGTAACAGGGCTTCATTATCTGTTTCAATTCAATTCCCTATTAGAGAAAATAGCTATACTTTTATATACAGGTGCTGTAATTAAACTGGATTTTAACAATCTTGCATTTGTTCACTCATTAATCTCCCACATTTATCCAAAATACACTGAGAAGAGCAGTTTTAGTTTTGCATCCAGTCATTCAAAAGGCAGACAAAAAAAATACGTTCAATTACTATTTATTAAAAAATCACATGTATTGGTAGCTATAATGGAATTCCAGGCTTTCAGTAGGCTATAATTGAATCCTTTTGTATTAAACAAGCCCAAGCTATATCTATTGTTCTAGCAGCTGATATAAAATGATTCAGAAATTGTATTTAAGCTTTTCTGCATAATTATTAAAGTATAATGACACTTAACATCTGCATTTCTGTTACAGTCAGCATTAGAAAACTTAGCTAACTCAAATAAAAAATCACCAGATACCGTGTCTGCAATGGAAAAATTCAAAATCTATACATGTTGCTTCAATCAGATATGCAAAGACATATGGCGAGATCTTTGCTTGGCATTTTCCTATGCAACTCCCAAAGTCCATGGAATGGTGCCAGCTTCCATCGCCGCTCTGCACAGCTGAGTGCTCTTGTGCTGCTCCCCAGCAGAGCGAGGTACCTGAGCTTTTCCTGCTGACGGTGGCTGAGGAAGCTGAAGCTGGCAGAGGGCCAGGCAGCATTCCCAGTGCCAACCCTTTCTCTGTTATTTAAGATGAGGGCATGTTGTTAGCAGCTCTCTCCAGCTGAATGAGCAGTCAGACATAAAGTTTACATAATATCTCAGCTGGACTATTCTACTTCTCTGCATGGTCCAATTTTTGTTGTTTTGTTTGACTTATTGTCTGGTTTTATGTATTTGGGTATTTTCCAGTATCTTTTCCAGGATATTCGGGTACATTCTTGCACAAACTGCACCATTAAACACAAGGAAGTTTGCTGCTGAGTATAAATTCAGTGAATTAAGACTTTATCTCTTGTCGTGAAAAAGTAGCCTGTGTACCTCTGTCTTCTGCAGACAAGAGTATTGTAGTATTTTCTTATAAAAGCATCAGATAAAGAGACATATTTTAAAAACAGATGAGTTCATTGATTTAAAAATAGGCAAAAATGTTCTTCAGTAGAAGGATGATTTGCTTTATAAATAATGCTGGGGTCATTTAATGGACTTTTTCCATGGTATTAATTCCTGCAGGTTTTAGACTAATCTGAGTTTCCAAGAATCCTAAAGTTTAGTGTCAGGCAGAATAAAATTGCCAAGGTATTTCAAGGAAAATTTTATTCTTCAGTTTCAGAATTACCTATGTGAATGTTCACTACAGGTATGCGTTAGTGGGGTCACATCATCTCCATACATGACTTTGTATTGATGTAATCAATTTCAGAATGACGAAGGACATTTTCATGGGCCTGTTGGACACTACTAACTAGGAATCTGAGTTATAAAGCCTCCATACTGGGCATTTCAGGCCTTGACCCCTGGACATTGCAAACTTGGATTAGTCTGTGGTGTGGAAGCTGGTGGTAGACACACGTGCTCTGGTTGCCATCCTTGCCCTGATCTCTAAAGTTCTGTGGTTAGTGGCTTTTTAGAGTGGTTGAGACCTGGTATCACCATGCTCTGAACAGTGGGAGCACGGAAGTGCTAGGAGAGAAATTATATACCTATTTCCAAGCCATGGACATCATGTTCTAATTATATTCCCTATGTCATTAATGATCACAAGCCAATGTCAGAAGAGGATATAGGAAAATCACTTTGTGGGGTAAAGATATCTCTCTGTGGGGAATGACATAGAGAGCTTTCACAAAGAATTCATAGAATGTGTTGTAAATACAGAAGCATCACTCCCAAACTGTAAGAAATCCTCCTACTTTAAACATCAAACTTTACAAATATGAGCTTAAGAAGCTATTGATAAGACACTGTGCCTGACAGCCAGTTCTTGTCTGGCAGCATCTGAGAACTGTTTGCCCAGCTGTGAGGACAAAATTCCAGGGGGCATTCCAATGCCTATAGACCAGCTCTCCTTGCTCTGTGCCAGTACACAAGAAACAGCACTTAGCTAAAGGACTGTGATCAGTTGTTTCTTGCTGGGATCCAGAGAAGCCTAAGCTAATGCTTCTTGCAGAGCACTGAGAAACCAGCATCCCTCTACTGACCCTCAGCTGACATTTAGGGGTTGCTATCACCCATAGGACCTTTAGCTGCTCCACAGTCTCACCCTGACCTGTGGTGCCAAGTTACCCTCTCTGAGACAGAGATGTCTGCTGCTGATGGTGAAGGTGCAATGAAGTCATCCATCCATCCATCCATCCATCCATCCATCTGTCCATCCATCTATTCCTGTTCAGCTGCTGTCTCATTTGCATGCTCCCGAGGGAGTTGACTAATGGCCCTGCCCTCCTAGGAGCTGCTTCTGAGCATGTGTTCTAGTTATCCATTTGCTTAGCCCTGTAAAATTTTCCCATAAATTAGGTGTACTGATAAAGGAAGGATAATGTCTTGTCCAGAACTATGCTTTCCATTAGCATGGTCAGTTTTTTACATTTGCATCATCAAATTTTAAGTGGGAAAGTTAGCAACTTTTATTGTTTAAAATTATTTTTAAACCAGGTGCACACCATTTACTATAACTTTCCGACAACCTATGGTCAATAGATCTGTTTAGAAGCTCTTATTTTAGAAGCAGCTGTGCCTAGAAACAAATTTTCATCTGACATTCTTACTATTTCATACAGAAGGAATTATGAACCAAATTATAACTCTTTTTTTAGATTTTATTGTTTCATTGATTTCTCTCAATATTTTGGACTGAATTTGCTTTTCTTATTTAGATTCTTATAAACATACTGAGATGCTTACTATTACGTATGATATATTCTGAATGTCACTGCTGAAGAAATTAAACCGTGCAGTTACTCAATCTTTGCACTGTTGATATAGATTTTATAGAATAATTTATCTGCAGATAAATTCCCTATCAATTCAGCTTGCTCATTTTCCTTGTGTCAGCTGCAACCATGTATTATTATTTGTATTGGGGTTTATCATTATTCCATCACTGTTCTGTAACACTTTTTATACTGGAATTATCTTATCCACTGCAAGGTGAAATATGCTCTTTCTAAAACACTTTGTGCAATCACAGAGGGTTTAAAGCTTTCTTCTGAATACCTGTTATTAGATTTCTCTTGTTCTGACACTTCAGGAATTTTTTTCAGACTTCACTCAGGTTTGTTTCTTACTGTGCTTTTATTCAGTTGAAACTGTTCCTATTCTTTATAACAAAAAAAATCAGTATAATAACAATTAAGAGATGTTCCTAACCAAGATCTGTATGCTTCAGAGCAGCCCAAGTCTCCCCATTTCTTGAGATACATAATATCCAGAATTTGCTTACTATTATTTTGCGTCCATGTTGTATACAATGGAATCACTACCCTCAGAACGAGAAAATGTCTGTAGCATTTATAGCTTTATTCCTTTCCAACTCTTTGTCTAACAGGACAAGTACATGGAACTGAAAAGTACCTCAGAGGAAACAACCTCTGAAGCCTAAAACATAATCTTCCTTTTAGCAATCTAAGCTTAGCTTCCTGAAATTCTCTTCTGTATCACTCTAAACATTTGTAACAAATATCTTTAAAAATACTTACTGAGTTTTTAAAACTGCATAAACGCATGAAGATTTCTATGGATGTGTGGATGTGACAGAAAATTTCAACTGTATATTTTAATAGATGAAAAATACATGGCAGATTTTATTAATATTACATAAACTTTAAAAGGAATTCACCCTTCCATTAAAACTTGTACTAGGAAACATTCATTATAAATCCCTTTGCTATCAAGTATTCACAGGAGTATTCCTAAATAAATCACAAGCAAATACTGCAATATTAATATATAAAAACCCCTTAAACCACAGAGATCAAAGTACCAAAAAAAAAAATAACATTAAAATATTTCAACAGTTTTCAAGCAGAGTGATCCCAGATGTGAAGACTGGTAAAAAAATCCAGTAAGTCATTTCAGATAAGGATGAAGCTTCTTTGGCCGAGCCTTTCTTGACAGCCCAATCCTGATGGGTCCCTTGCATGTTTTAAGAGGCTGTACTCTTATGACATCACGAGACATAAAGTATTCTATATTTAAAAGAAAATAAAAAATAAAACGAGAACCATAATTCTGTATGATATAGACAAGAATTACATCCTGACAATATAAATAAATTAGACCAATATTAATTAAGCAATCCTTTACTACATCCTATCCCACCTCCATTTTGCTGCAGAACATCTAATGGACTCTTCTGGGCTGAAAAGGAAATACTCACAACTCAGTCACATGCGGATTCCTTCTGATTCCTTCCAAATCCTCAACCCAAGACACTTTCCTAACAGACTGGCAAAGGCATACAATTTGATACAAGCTAACATTTCAGGACGGAATGGACATGCTGAGGTGCATTACACTTTAATACTTACAGTTACTCTGAGGGGTTTAGATGTAAAAATCAAAATTATAGAGCCAGGCACCACTCAGATGGTGATAATAATCATGATGTCTTGCCCAGTGCCACTCATTTTACGTAAAGCAGGATAGGAGGATGTCTATTTTCTGATCCACATTCTATTAGGTCAGGTATGCACCATGTAGTTATCTGAAGCATAATTCAGTTATCCTGTAGAAGCTGTTCTGTTTTGCATAAAATAATACTCACAGGGGCAGGATAGAAGACCATGACCTTGTTAACTAGAGATTAGGACAACGACTCATCTGGAAGAAGAAGGGGTCAAATTTCTCAAGATCTTTTCCAGTTCTATTTTGCGTTATTCTATAAAATGATGAAGCACTGAGCAATTAGCCAGGACATCAAATAGTGAGTGTATAAAAGCCTTAGGTATTCAGCTGGTATCCTACAAAAGGGAGAGAAAAAAATTCTCTAAGCCTTTTACAAGAATTTTAAAGGGTGGGAGGAGGAAAAAATCCCGAAGTTCCGTTCTTAAGCCAATGATGAGACAGCAGTGCTGCTATGTCTTTTCTAGACTCCTAATAGCTAACTGGAAGAGGAATGGCATGCACTGAAAGTCAGTCAAGTGTTACGGGTTTATACATAGCCAGGAAAGCATGGTTGTTAGCCACAGTAAATAGAAAAGCTACTGTAGTGTAAGTCTTCTTGTCCCACCTAGGTACCTCCTTTCCAAAGCAGTCACAGGTTCTGTGACAAGATGTGATGGCTCAGAATCCTACTGAAAAATAGAGAGAGAGTCACATATCCCCAAAACATCTGACATTAACTCTTATCAGTACAATAAGTATGTGATTTCCACTGACAAAACCTGACTTCACAATAACCTCCAAGGCAACATGCAGTGTAAATGGAAGAGAACTCTGCCAATGTGCCTCCTCAAGGAAACACAATACTCAACAGTTTCCTATTTGCTATCAACTGAGAAGGAGGATGAGCAGAACATTCAATTTTTTCAGCTTCTTCTACCAGAAGAATATTAGGTTCCTGTTGATTCTGAGAAAACTCTAAAAAATAAGGTATAAAATGCCCTGGAAATATGCCACTGCCCTAACAAACTGCACAGCTCCTCAGAAATCATGGGGAGGAAAGAAGAGTCTCTCATTGCTAAGGTCTGTTCCCAAACATTTCTAGGAAAGCTGAGATGGGAATTTAGAGAACGCTAGGAAGCAATGTAAAGGAAATAGACATAATGGCAACAGAGAAAACTAATTTCTTTTGCCCTTGGCCCTGGAGCCCAAAACAGCAGGGAAAGAAGAAAGGGAAAATGATCCAGGTTCAGTTGTGGGAGGAACAATGTTCTACTTAGCAAGCTTCAATCTCATCTGAAAAAAACTTTCAAGAAGATGTTAATATGAACTACCTTGGTCTGTTATGCACAGTACAGCATTCTGGAATCTGAATTTCCCTAAGCAATAACAATACCACCTATGTAAGTCAGAAACTAGAATCCACATCACAAAAAAATACAAAATAGAGTAGTGAAAAAGAGAAAAGAAGTAAAGCAGAATTTTCTGCAATATTTTGCATTTGGTATATGAAATATTTTCACAAGACATAATTTCAATAAAATATAGGTGAAAAGAATACCAGGGGTCATTTGTAACTGAGTATTTCAGTCTCATCGTTTCCCAGAATGGCCTGAATGAAGGAAACAATTTTCTGGCTTCTGAAACCAGAAGATTGTGTAACAGTTTGAAGAGATGCAGTGGGGAATAAAAGTTGAAATAGCAGTACATTATTCCACTGAGGAAAACAGAAGTTTATCTACAGCCTTTTCATGACAAATTTTTAGTATTTAATTTCAGAATAAACCAAATGCCTTTGTAAATGTTTCCGTATGTTGGAAAAACATGCTTTTTGAAACCCAATAGATCACTTCACAATATCCTTCTGAATTTCCTTCCACAATGTGTACAAAACTGCAAATCTTCAAAAAAAGTATGAGGAATCATGTTCTCCCTGTAGTATATCTTGGCTATATCACAGTGATTGGAGGCCCAAAGATGTTTGTTCCAAATGGCTCCAAAATAAGCAACAAAGGAAACCCCATTTTGTTAAAGTTCTTTTCTTCTCTCCAAAGAACAAAAATGCTCATCAACATGGCTTGTTCTGTGAACCAAGTCGAAGATAGGACACTTTTCTAGCAAGCTACAATTAAACCAAATGTGATTTCTATAGAAATAGGAATAAAAAGGGAAGAAAACAAATACAAATGTTTGAGAAATAAGTCTATTAGCACTGAGATTTGTGGTATAAATTGCAGAATAATAGAACTATTACCTCCTCCTCCTTTCTGTAAATTATCGCTTTGTTCCTTAAAAAGTGTGCAGGGTAAAAAAGCTGGATCCCATGTGTATGGATTTCTATAGGCTGCACCTAAATAGTGTTAAAACAAAAACATAAATACAACATTTATCTTTTTAATTTGATTACTATAAACAAATAACTAAGTTTGTTTCATCTAGTTATTAATTTGTGGTTCTTGTTGACGTGATTAAAACATGTATGTGCACACTATAGATAATATTAACGAAGTTACAAAGTCTCATTCTCAGAGGCTTGGCAAAAGCTATTTCTACATCTCATGAAGTTCTTCTTTGCATAGATGCAATAATGCAGGTTTTACTCCTCCGGTGACATATCAGTTGCTCCACTTGGATCTTCTTATTCCAGGCTTAAGCAGAAAAGTGGTCACTTGCTGAGCCATTTACCCATTATCTGTTAGGTTTTCATCCTCTGTGAGGCATTCAGGTGTAACTTGCAGCACGTTATACTGTTAAAGCTCTACTGAACAGAATTCCTTCTGGCGTTTTTCTGTGACACTTTAACAATGTCTTCCCAAACACTACTTACCTTCATAACCCCTCTGAAATGTTCACTTTATAAATTTAGAACCAAATCACTGAGAAATTTAGCTCTGATCACAATTTTGAGATGGCTGCATTTCATCAGATAATTTACCAAATGTGACCAAAGCATATTCCTTACTGATTTTTTTTGTAGCTGAGAGAACCCATCACTTCTGCAAACTGAATTTCAGGTCCAAAATTTGATAAATACACTGTTTGAAGAGTGTCTCAATAATTTACTTATCACATATGACCAATTAGTAAAAGAAGGTACAGCATTTGACTGATTTTCTTCCCGGTGTCCTTCCTCTACTCATTAAATACCTCTTGATTATGCAGCAAATGGGGTAGGAGCCTTAGAGTTTACAAATCAGATTTCCCCACATACTGTTTGAAGTGGGAATTGAGGTTCTCTAGGGAAAAATTTTATAAGTGTTAAAACCAGCAGCATCTAAACTTTGAACAAACATAATATAGTTATATAAGTTATATGAGTTATGTAGTTATATTCAAGATCAGGTTGGACAGGGCTCTGAGCAACCTGGTCTACTTGCAGACAACCTCGCCTATTGCAGAGGGTTGAATTTGATGACCTATAAATATCCCTTCCAAGATGAACTATTCCATGACTCGTGAGTCCATGACATCAGTTGAAAGGAAACAGTTGTCTCCTTTGTAAACATTGTATCATGTTTTAATTGAGTCTCTTTGTATGTGCAATTCATCGGCTTTTTCGTTGTGTTGTTGACTCTTAGGGAATTTAGAGCTCATTATGGTGAAATCAAAGACAAAATTAATAATCTATAACAGAATGTGCATTAATACATGTTCGAGCAAGCTTGGAGCTGACCAGCTGAATTCTGAGCTACATCTGCTACAGCACAGTGTGCAGGTAGCTGCAGTAGTGTGGGGGTTTTTGCATTTGGCTACTCATAGGCAAGTACATTTATCCAACAAACCTTGAATTCCATGAAAACATGGAATTATTTGAGTTGAGAAATACACCTTTAAAGCAAATCAAGTATTGCCTAAAATTTAAATTTTCTTAATTACATAAGACACAGTAATTCCATGTGCTTACCTTCTGCAGGTGAGTGCAGCAATTCTTCACTTGACAGTCTTGAAGTACAATATTCCTTAGATACTTTCTGGTCTCCATTTTCATTTAATATCTTTTCATTTAATGAACTTTCATTAATTTCATTTATGTGTTTTCCTTTTGTGGTACCACAGATTGGAGAAGAAATACATATTTTCCTTTGAGAAACCCTTGCCACATTTTCATCTATTCCCTCAGCATTATTAAATTCCCAATAATTGTTGGACAAGTTTGTTTCCAAACTAGATAATTTGTTTACATTTTCTTTGCTAATTTCATGAAACATACGTAGCTCCTCTAGCACAAATTCAAATTTTCTCTTCAGTTCAAATTCATGTGTGATTTTACTTTCTAAGGGTAAATACTTATCTTTTACGTCTTCAAGACATCCATTGTTTGTCGTGGATAAAGGCATTTTTAATTCCTCTTCTTCAGCAATGAATGTTTTAGATTTATCTTCTGAATATGACATAATCAAGTAATTCATTACAGTCTCACATTGACTTTCATTAGTTACGTGCATTTGTTCATAATTTCTCTCTTCCTGTTCTTTTACATATTCAAGATGTTTCAAAGTTGCTGGCTCTGAACTGCCTGTCTTATTTGTCTGTTCATGCCCTTGCAGAGAAAACTGTGCTGTTTCTTTAGCCTGTAATTGCAAGTATGTATCTGTCATGGCAGGACTTCCCGTGGATGGATACTGTACCATGGCAGGAATTGTTTCACTCGTCTTTTTTTTGTCTGCACTTGAGGAAATCCTGCAGTACCCATCTTCACTTATTTCTCTGTTGACAAAAGAGCTGCTATCCAATGGCAAAGTGACAGACTGATAAATATTTGAGGAACCAGGAAATAAATTTTCAGAATTTAAATAAATATTTTGGTCTTCTACTTTTTTATTTGCTAAATGTGGGCTACAAGTATCTAAGTCTTTGCAATTCTCATGTTTGTTTGTTTGTCTATCTAGCAACAGGAGAGAATTATATTTTTCTGTGGTTGCTTTTGGCTGCTCAGATAGAATTAAGACATTGTTTGATTTAACAAGCAAACATTGAATCTTTTTTGAACCAGTAACTGCACTTTCTTCACAAAACTTTTTTCTGATAGAACTGTCTTGCTTTACAACTGGGATCTGGTCGAAGTCTTCAGGATCAGAAGCTAGGGGAATTTTTTCATATGTGTCAAAAATAGGAAAAGATTTTTTATAAAGAAAATTATTACAATTTATTTGCAGCTCTTTTAAATTAACACATTTTTCATCAGCATTTATGTAACTAGAGCTACTCAAATACTTTTTTGTGGTATATGTTACTTCATTAGTGAATTCATTTGTAGAAGTCATGCAAGTTCTATATCGAGTTGTTTTGTATTTCTTATTTTCATATAAAACAAAAGGGAAAGCTTTAAATAATTTTATATGAAAAGAACTATTAAGCCTTATGCTTGGTTCATTCTTCTCCTGCTTTACAGTAGTTACTGATAGTTCCTGATTTGTATTGTCCTCATTTACCTTGTCAAATTTCAGTTGTGGATGAGCAGGAAAGAATTCCTGATATCTAAGATTGGCTCCTATCAGATACTGTACTTTTGTGATATTGCAGCAATAGATCTTGTGTAGTGAAGAACAATTAGAAGAGCTCTGTAGCAAGATCAGGCATTTAGCAGCTAAAATTTGCTTTTTCATACTGTTTTTGTAACTGACTGACCTCAAATCAGTGCTAAACCCTTCACTCGCTCTGGATAGGAGGTGATTTTTCCTGACATATCTTCCCTTACATAATCTGCTTTTCTGGTTATGAAAGAGGGCTCCTCTTTGTAGGAAAGTGTACTCTTCTTCACCTAAAGTTCTAGAAAAACATCTTCTCTTGCATCCATTATGTAACTCAAAAACAATGTTTTCCACAAATTTGGAACTTACAAAGCCTGGGTAAGTTTCATTTTCTTTAGGAAATCCTGTGGTTTGCCTCAAAGAATCATCTGTGCATGAGTTGAACTGATTTTGCTTTCTGCCACATAAATACTGTTTCTCCTCTAGCATAGACTTTCCCTCAGTTGTCAATAAAGTATTTGTGCTACTGAAAAAGGAAGCAAGAAGTGTCTTTAGTACCTCCACCTTCAGATGCTTTGAAATAACAGCCAGCAAACACATGAATATTTTATCGTTGTGGTTCCTATTTATAGTGCTCTTTACCAACTCTTGAGCATCACACTGCTCATTTAATGTGTCACGGCAATGAGACCAAGGTGTAACACTGTCATCCTGACACGTGGGCATGTCGTCATGGAAAGACTCAGTCCACGTCCTGATCCATCCAAAAAACATGTTTTGAAATGAAAACTTTAATTTGAACATTTTCTTCCCCCTAAATATATTGCAACTCTCTCTCTTATCTGTAAAATCCTGCACAATGATGCAAGGACAATTACTTTCAAATGCAATATTTTTTGTTACATAACTTTGGGAATCAAGTATTTCCTTTGTGGAGAGTTTTGATTCTGCTTCATACAAACTAATATCCCTGTTGGAATCATGCACACCACAGTGTAGGTTTAACCTATTTTTCTCTAATGCTTCTGTTGTTACTGGAATACTCATCTGTATAGGAAATGTTCCCGCATTCTCACTAGTGCTCTTCCTCCCCCTTCTCTGCAAAAGATCATTAGAGCTGACATATTTCTCATTCTGAACATTTTTAGCACTAATGTAAATGTGAATCTTTGACTTCTGGTCATCATCACCCTCTGAATTCTCCAGCATTTTATCTTTGAAGTCGTTTTCAGCAAATATTTTATTACACTCAATATCAATGCTGTTGCATCTGAAATAAGTTGCAGATACTTCTCCTGCTGCCAAAGCACTGTGCTCCTGTTTGTTAATTGCTGGGCTATTCTTTTCTTTAAATTCAGAATCAACAGTTGAAGCTTTTACACTGCTTTTAGCCTTTTGCTTTTTTTGTTTCCCTATCTCAGACATTTTTTGCACACCATGTACCTGTTTAGATTGCATTAAAGATGGTGTGCTTTCAAAATTCTTCCAGTCTGTCTCCCAAAAGTTAGTTGATGTTTGTTTACTATTTCTTTTATTTGAAATCCTAGGAAATTGAAAATTAGGGATTTCCAGTGGTTGTATACTTTTAAAAGGTTTCAATGTTGGAATTATATACAAGGAATTATTTTTTTCTTTATTATCTCTTTCTGCTGTAGTTTCCTTATCACTACTGGAATAATTTTTATCTTCTGCAGAACACACATTTTTCAGAAAATTACTTTTTTTATTTTCTATGCGTGAAAACATAGAACTGGTACCACTCAAAAATGGAATTTGAAAAAGCTGGTATTGTTGCCATCTTTTCTTGGAGACAGACTTTTGACTCAACAATTCAGTCTGAAACAAGCGTCTGTTTAAGGATGTAACTGAAGAATTTTGTTTGACCTCATTATCCCCATTTCTTTTATTATTTTGTTCTGTACTGTTGTTCTGCTGCTCTTGGAGTGGGTTTCGTCCCTGTAGATTTTGATATGTGTCAGCAGCACTCGACACACAGAGCAGCTCTGTTTCAAGGGGCTGTCCACTTACTTTCAGGGACATGTCATCTTCTATAGGACTTTGGTCTTCATTTTCAGGACTCCATTTTTTGGTGGACAGTTCATTTTCTGACACTCTACGTGCCAATCCTTCCTTACTACGAGTTTTAGAACAGAAAAACTCTCTTGTACAAGTTTTTATTGCTGTATCACAACTCTGCTTTTGTAATGCCTGGTTGTTTTGTCTTTCTGGTAAATAGAGCAGTTCATGTGATGAAGTTTGGTAAATGCTTCCACAGTGTATACTCTGTTCTAGATTTTGTTGCTCCTCTCTCGCTCTGCTTTTGTGATCACTTTCTGCTTTAACTCGCTTTGCATACAGGTAACACTCAGTTTCATCTGGTGATGAAGATAAAAATCTTTCGGAATATGTACTTTTCATGGTCACAAAAATAAGTATTATATTTGCTGAGACAGTCCTGAAAGTTAAAGAAATATTAAAGTTTCAGGAATAAATGATCTCTTAATGATTTCCAAACTGCGTAAGAAAAAGAAAATCAGTAATTCTATCATCTATACATTGCCGCATTGATATTTGGTTTGTATACATTACAGACCTGAGATAAAGGTAGGATCACTGAAAAACATTTAAAGCCAAGATCAAGAACTTAGGATAGAAGTGGTTTGCTTAAGGTGCAGATGTTTGCCAAAATATAATGGATGATATTTTTTGATGTGTTAACAAGCTAAGTAGATTAATTACAATTTTTAATGCATTTGTTACATAGCATTTTTGCCAAAAACCCCCAAATGCTGAGAACAAATATCAAGAAAGTAATGCCCACTGATGAACTCCTGTAAATCTGAGAATATATCCTTTAAAACTGTTAAAATTTTAACAAATTTTCATTGTTAAAAGAAAATGCTGGTCTTGTCTTCACTGCATGATGAGTTGTAAAGTGCAACTGTGGGAAAGGTTATCAAAAGCCCTCAGATATGCCAAAGCACTGTACTAGGTTTTATCCTCATATACAAAGAGGCAGTGGTGTTGCAGGCACAAATCTAGGTTGTTACACGTCCTGGTGCTGGTGATGTTTAGTGTGTGTTTCTTCAAGCTAAATGCACTCATCAGCTTCATTTAAAAAGTGATCTACCTCGTGTGAATAACATAATTTGAATAAAATTAAATTCTATATAGTGATTGAGAGGATTTATCACACTTGCAGTAGCCTGGTTCACCAGTGTCTCTGAACAACTCAGTCACAGTGCAGAGCTGACATCTGAGAGCCGACACGAACATGTTAAAAACCTTTCATTAAGTACATAATTAAGATAATTAATTTTCTTAACCAGGATAATTAATTTTCTTAACCGTGATTCAGTAATCAAGTACTGTTCCTAACTTGACAGGTTTACTTTTTTAATGGCAGAAGAAAATCTACTTTGGCAATGAACACTCCTGTGATTGCGGGAGATACCTGTAAAATGAATCCTCACTTTCGGGGCTTTTCCGCCTCTCTCAAGGCTGCTCTGACCCTGCCTGAGGGGTTCCCCGCTCGCTGCAGGTGACAGGACTCCCCTGTCCTGTTGCCGAGGCGGTTTCCCTCTTGGCAGACACCCACCCTCCTCCCTCTTCTGGGAATTAAATGTGAGGGCAGCAGCCCCTCCCTCTCGGTTTGTATAACCTCTTGTAAGCTTCTCCCTTCAAGCCTTCCACAGCGATTGTTTATCCGAGACCCCCGATCCCGTCCCTGTGGCACTTCCCGGCGGAGCATCCCTCAGGGGCGAGGGGTTCCCCCGAAGCCAAGCTGCCTCCCCCCGCCTCCTCCGCCCTCTCCGGGGATTGTCTCCTCCCGGGGGTCGGAGTGCCCAGCGTGCCCCTGCCCTCAGAGCACGGGGCGCGGGATTCTCCCAAGCTGGAATCCAGGAGGCGCGGGGCAGGGTCCTCCCGCCGCCCTCAGGGGGCTCCCGCCTCTGCCACCGCCCCGGGGCGGGAACAGCCTCGGAGGCGGGAAAATCCCGCCCACCGTGAGGTGAGGCCCTGTCCCGCTGTCCGCGCCCGGGGAAGAGGCCGGCGGCTTCTCCTCGCCCCCGGGCACCGAGCGGCCAGCTGGGATTCATGTGCCGAAGGCTGCGGGTCGAGGCGCCCGGCTGCCAGGAGGCTGCGGTTTGGTTGGAAAATCCTTTATTTTTTGCCTAAGCAAGGCGTGTCACGGAGCGGAGCGGAGCGTCACGCCGCCGGTTATCTCCACAAGCGAGATGTGTTTTTCCAAATTCCCTGATTCCAAAAGTATGAGGTCCTGCGTGAGCAAAAGGTTCCTGCGTTCCTTTCCAGAGCAGGCATTGCTTCGCTGATCTTTCTTTTCACCGCAGCAAGCACTGATCCAGCCAAGGACTTTATTCCCAAAATAAACAGTATCCATATAGCTCCGGGCCTTTGAAACGGACATTTCCTCTCCAAACACTGGAATGCCCAAAAACGTTATTTTTCAAAGTTTGCCGTAAACTAGCAGGTCACTGTAATACCATTACAGATGGGCAATAAAAATAGAAACATCCTGAGGGCCTGTTGCTGCAAATATATGGGTTTTTTTAAGGTTTGTCATCCATACTACAGTGAACAAATCCACTGAAGCCCAACAGATCCATTGTTCATGGAAGTGAATGTTACAGACAGAAATTGTATAGAACTGAGCCTTAAAATATCTTTCTCTTAAATATTGCTGCTTTTATAAGCAAAACTAGCCAAATAGCTGCTTCTAATTCTTAAAAATATTATTAATTAATCAATCTTCAGTTAACAAGATATAGTTCCTATTAAATCAAGATTGCATACAAATCTTAAAATACTTAAAATACCGTATGGAACGAAGGTCATCATACAAACCAGAAATAGGATTTTGAGGCATGTAAGAGAGATTCACCCTGCCGCTTATGTTTTCTACTCCTCTGTATTGGAATATCATCTAGGAGCTATTCCTGAAGCAAAGTATTGTATTTCTCTGAACAGAAATCCTGTAGGTTTCACCACTGTTTCTAACATTCTGAACAGAATATTCCCCCCTCTCCCGCCTGCCTACAGTCCCTTAGTGTGTTTGGCGGATTGCAAGTAAACAGGAATCAGTTTAAAATTACTCAAATGCTTGACCAGTTAAACCAACCAGAATCACATGAAAAATAAAGAAAACTGCCTTTTTTTGCATCTACACAGCTATAGATCAAGATTTTTTTATGAAACCCCATCCAGCTGTTCCACATCCATGGCTTACTTTGTAGTATATAACTTAGATATCTGGCATAAACTGATAGATTTCCACTGGAGCATATCTTGCGCGCTCTGCACTTTCCAATTTGCAACTCATGAAGATTTATTTGTAACACTTGTTTACTGATAGTACAGATTGGATATAGCATATTTTTGGTAATGGAGTAGAAAAAAAGACATCATTGCTTTCCCCACTACTTGGTTCAATAATATATTAGTAGGATGTAAACACCATGCTTTCATTGTAGAATTTTGCTATTTTCCAACTGTTACTTTTTTTAAACTCTTATACTGTGTTTGCAAGTTGATGAAGTGGGTTGTAGAGCAGGCTCTTGATGAAGTCATCAAAGAAGTTTTGGGTACTGATGCAGCAACCAATTCTCAGAAATATTCCTCCTCTTCAACCCATTATTTAAAACTCTTACAAAAGGTTTTGCAGCTCTCATTCTCTTTTTTTTTTTTTTTTTTCTTTTTATTGAAAACTAGAAAACAAAAAACATTGCAAAATATTTAAAAAGAAAGGTCAGGAATAAATTTTGTTAAATTAAGTTAAATATCCACAAAGACAGCACCAAAATGAATTATGCTATTCAATGTGATCCATAAGAGACTAAAATCTGACAATCTTGATTTGTCAAGTGAAACAGTGCAATTTGGCCCAAGTCCTTTGTCTCAATTTAACTGTGCTGGCTTAATGACTGCAGCCTTGTGCTTAGAATTCATTGTAAGTAAACTGCCTTTTCAGAACCTGAAATTTCAAGGCTGAAGGACTGTTGTAATCCATCATGTTTGTATCCTTCACTGTAATGCTAATATTTCCGCCCTGAAAGCAGCTCACCCTGTAACACTGATTCATCAAAGGTCATAATTAATATTCTAGAGGGAATTTACTGTTTGACAAGGAAAAGGTTCAATTTGATACTAGTCTTATGAAAAGGATATTGGTCCTTAACCATATGAAGTTGCATTTGACAAATTACCTTTTTGGTCATCTTACTGATACATCACACAACCATCATTTTTATTAAATAATTATTAAAAGTATTCATAAAAAAGTTGGGGTGTGAAAATACTTTCCATCTTTTATATCACAACTGCTCTGTCTGCAGCCTTAATGCACATACCTCCTATGTATCCATGTAATTTTGAAATAGCTTAAATAAAAGCTTCAGTCCTTCCTTTTGTCCCAGAGTATCCCATATTGTCCCCAATAACTAATACTGAAGAACCTATTTTTTGATAACAAACTTTTTATTTGGTATAATAATTGTAAAACCTCAACTTTACCCGATGTACTTTAAATCATAAGGAAGCTGATTTTTTTTTTCTGGATGAATTGCATGTATTAATTGCATATTCCCAACAGACTATCCATATTGATTAAGAAAGAAAAAACATCACACAGGACGTACTCGTTGTTATGATCAGCTTCTATGTGTATGCAAGAAACAGTCCTGGAGTGAGTCAGTGATATGTTAGTCCTTCCAAGCTGGGCCTGGAATAAAACTGCCCTGAAAATCACAGACTCTCTAAAAAGTTATTTAGTACAAGTTTACTAACAACTCAGAAGCATTTCTTAAGATGCTATTATTTTAACATTTCCTCCCTTTTTTTTTTTTGCTTCTGCCTTTATAAACTCTTTTATGAGCAGCACAAAGTAGCTCTCATAAAAGAAGGAAGCTGTTCCATGTATCTTTTTTTCTCTTGTAGCCCCATACAGAGCTAAATTGAAAGAAAAATACTGCTGTAAAACAAAGGGGTTTTAAAATTAAGTAAAATACTATTTTAAAGGTGAAGGTAGGACGAGATTTTCCCCTATTCAGCATTTTACATTATTCCAACTGAATTTTAACTTCCAGTTTATTGCCCTATCTCATAAGGTCTTCCTACAATTTTTCTGTAGTTCTTCTTCCTGTAATTCTCATTTTCACTCCTCTCGGTAAGTCCGTATCATCAGCAATCTTTGTCACCTTGCTGTGCATTTCCCTTTCCAAATAGTTTTTAGATGTGTTGAATTCCTTTCTGGACTAGAACTGGGACATACAAGTAAAATTACTGTTCCAGAAGCCCGACACAACCAAAGTACAGTACTTTTGCTATATAATTGAATTATGGAACAAAGGGTATGAAGAGATTCAGAAGGCACTGTGTCTAAAGCTGAGAGTAACAGGGAAGTACAAGACAAAGCCCCCTCTTTAACTTTCAGGAAAGGGGCCAGCACCATCTTCTCCCTGCACTGGTCTTCACTGTTGTCTGACTACCACAATGACCAGCTCTGATTTCCACTGGGAACAGACTCTTGTGTTGCTTTCAAAGGGAGTTCTTTTACCTCTTAAGGGATATGAAAAGAACATGCTTAAAAGGAGTTTAGGAACTTAAGCCAGTTCTATTTAACTGTAGGATGAATCATACCCCTCCATGACCCCTTTATTTTGTCCACTGCAATGAAGTCACTGCTTGACTGCCTCATCCCACTCATTTGACAGCTGTCAAGTTGAATAAAAACTGCTGTTTATTGGACTTGATATTTTGGACACATTATCTTTCACCTGATACACTGCTTGATCATACTGCTCCACTGCTGTCACCATATCATTCTCTGTTATCTTGAGTCCCTGTACATCTCAAAGATGTTTTCATTTTCCAGCTGAAATATCTTGTTTGTAGTTTAGTTCCAAAACAGAAGCAGCAAAAAAAGGCCGTTTGTATACAGAGCACTAAACACAGAGATACAAATGTTCTGCATAAAATTTTATCTTTTACTATTCATCTTCTTCATAAAGGGCAGTGAAAATAGTTCTGCCTGCCAGACAGTTCAAAACCTCTTTGTTGAAAATCTGCAGTGCCACTGAATTCAGGTCACACACATCTAAAGGCACTGAGACAAAGTGTTCTTTTTTTCATGCTAGCAGGGCAATTAACTCAGTCCATATGATCCCTAATCCTATTTTACTTTTGCTCTAGATACTGCATAGAACATACAGGCTTGTTCATACAGCCACAGAAAAAAATTTCCTTTGGAAGGGACCTCTGGAGATCATCTGGACCACTCTGCTCAGAGCAGAGCCAGCTTTCAAATTGCATCTAACTTCAGTCCTTCATCAGGCTGCTCAGGGCTTTTCTAGCCAAGATCTGAATATCTCTGGAGTTAGAGATTCCCCAGAGCCTCTGGAGTGCTTGCTACAAAAAGCTGGTTGTAGTGCTAAATTTTAAGTAATCCGTCTTCCCTTTTCTTTTGTTGCTGTCTTATTTTACTCTATGCTGATCACATATAGACTAACTAAACGATGTGTAATACATGAGTGACATACGTAGCTCTTCACTTAATCTTATAGAATTACATATTTCTGATAAAAAAGTTTCAGAATAACAGATTACATTTAAAAAAGAGCTCCTTTTCTTTAAACACGTCATGAAGATGTAAAATATCTGGATTTCTTTTTTTTTTCTTGAATACTCTTTAAAGCTAAGAAGTTATGTTTCAGAATGAAATAGTAAAGCTTAGTGTTAGCCATATCTGCTTATCAGTAGTTTTTTATCCCCTTGGAAATAAGCCTGGTTAACAACAAACACGGTGCCACTTCTGCCATTGCTAACCTGATGTGTTGTAGAAGTTGCAGGGCTTAGCTGCTCAAGCAGCTTCTCAGAGAAGTGGAGCCATTTAAGAGCTGATAAAGTAATGCAGAAACTCTCAGGAAGTATAGTTTATGTTGAGAGGTCTGCAATGTAAAAGCTAAGTATGAGCTGTACCCAAAAAATGTTCCTCCAAGGCATATAATCACAGTGCAAAATATTCATGGGACAACAGAGGAGTTTCACAAGGTACTCTTCCTTATATCCATTGACTTCACTTTCTGTGTAAGAGAAGGACAACAAACATAGATACTCTACTGCCTTGAGGCAATAAAAGCATTGCAGGTTAATGACTTGGGTCTCAACTCTCACAAAAAGGTATTTGGCAAAAGTGTATTATGCATCATTTCATGATAGTTTGGGGCTGTATCAGAAGCAGCAAAATAATAAACTCTTCTAGTTCTCTTATCAAGGGAATTCTGAAGTCTTGTTCAGCCACTTCCCATTTAGCTTCTGAAAATTATCCAGATTATAATACCTTCTTTGTTGGCAAGAATAGACGAAAATTAAGTGTGCAAGATGAAAGTGCCTTTTGAAGGAGAATATAAAAAACTGAAGTGCACTTTTGAGGAGTGTGTATTTAGTTTACCTTTGAGCATCAAACTTCATACGAAAACAAACTGATGAGCTTGACAAAGACTTTATTTGTTCTCTTTTTATTTCTGAAAAACCTGTGCTGAGAACTATGCTGTTTCACATACTCATAAATTACTTATTATGTAAGAAAGATCACAGGTATTGGAGGTACTCAAAGATATATATGGTTGGAAAGAATCCCAGAACCATCCTGCAATACTAAAAAACTGCAAAATAATAATACAGATGAATTTCATTATTGATAAATGAGAGTTAATATATAAAAGAAATATAACTCTGTCTGTACAGGTACATTTATTATATATTTACTAGCTACTTACTACTCTGAAAAAAAATATGGGGCATTCTACAGAAATTTTATGAGAACATTAATTCAACATTTACAAGCAGTGAAAAAAAAGAGAAAAAGTAAGAAATTATTGGGAAAATTATATTTCTATAATCCACAGTATGTTCAAACCTTTAACAGTGAGTTGCACTCCAGTCATCCCACCTTAAAATAAAACCCCAAATGAATAGAATTGGAAAATGTAGAAAAAGCAACGGTTATAAGCAGTATAAAAGAAATTTCCTATGGAAAAAAGAATATATACTTTAACTGAATGTGTAACTTTTAACTGAAGAAAGGACATCATTAGTGGTGAAGAAGAGATGAGTCTATGAAGTCTTTAGTAGTATAAAACAGGAAATAAGGAAAGAAGTATTCACAGAGCTGAAGAGAGGTCATATTGGACCGTAGTCAGGTCAGTCCAGCCCAGCACCCTGACAGCTACAAAAAACTCAGGCCCATGTAAAGAGGGTAAGACTGGGGTAAACCATGTGCATCTCCTAAGAGATCTCAGTCTGCAACCATTTCTAGTTAGGTCACTGTCTAGATAGTCAGGATTTCCATGGATTTCTTTTCTGTTTTCAACAGACAGACATAGAGATAGAAATAGAGGGTTGTGATTATTCAGCCTGGAGAAAAGAAGGCTCCGGGCTGACCATATTGTGGCATTTCAGTACCTGAAGGGTACTGCCTGCAAGAGAGCTGGAGAAGGACTTTCACAAGGGCATGTAGTGATAGGAGAAGAGGGAATGGCTTTAAGCTGGAAGATGGTAGGTTTAAGTTAGATATGAGGAAGAAAATTTTTACTGTGAGGGTGATGAGGCACAGGAACGGGTTGTCCACACAAACTGTGGATGCCCCGTTCCTGCAAGTGTTGAAGGTCCAGGTTAGATGGGACTTTGAGCAACCTGGTCTAGTGGAAGGTGTCCTTACAGGGTGGGAGGATCTAGATGATCTTTAGTCCCTTGCAATCCAAACCATTCTATGATTCTATGATTTCTTTCTAGTCTCCCTTTAATTCCACATAAACTTTTAGCACCCACAACATTTAAGATCAAAGAACTGCACAGCTAACCTCGATAATTTTATGAAAAATCCCTTTTTTACTTACGTGGAACCAGTGCTCTGCTTTACTACCTCACTGTCTTGCATTGAAATACAAAGTGAACACAATCCCTACAGAACCCTGACATGCTATGCATGTTTCTCAGAACTGCATCATATCCTGATCAGGCAACTCTTTACAGATTGAAGTAGAGCCTTATTTGGTTGAACCCACTACAAAAGAAATTCCACACTTTTGATCATCCTTGGTGCCCTTTGCTGAGCCTTTTTTAATTCTACCATACCATCTATAAGATGAGGGATCAGAAGTGCATATCAGGGTAAAACTGCAGGTGCTTCACATATTTAAGAATCAGCATATTAATATTATTTCATTTTGAGGTTTATTTTTTCCCAGTAGTTTTTAACTTTTAGCTTGGTTTCTTTACTGCTGGTGATCGCTGCCATTTTAGGTGAACCATCCATCATAACTTGAAGAGCTGGCTCCTCTGCAGAAAGGGTCATTTCAGAGCCCATCATTTTACATGGGAAGCTAGGACTATTTTTTCCTCTCTGCTGCATGTTACATTACTTCAAACAAAATTTCAACTGCCAGTTTATTGCCCCCACCTCACAAGGTTTTCCTTCAGTTCTTCACATGTGGTTCTCTTTTTCACTACTCTAAATTGGTCAGTATCATCAGCAAAATTGATCACCATTCTATCACCATTCATTCCAGATCATTTCTGGATGAATCAAATAAGGTATTCCTTGCAGGACAAGAACTGGGACATATCACTAAAATTACTGTTCCAGAAGCTTAGTACAACAAAATATGGTATTTGTCATATATAATTAAATTGTGGAACTCATGGTAGCATGTAGTTATGAGGATCACAGATATGAGAATTTTAAAAACCAATTAAAATAAATTCAGGAAAGAGACCTCCAGAACGTATTAAGCACAATGACTTGACTGCAACCTGAGATTAAAAAAAAAATTGCGAAATGTTGATTGTCAGAAGCTACAAGGTAGTAAGTGAAGGATTATTTTATATTTGCATGATTTCTTTTACACTTTCTCTAAACATCAGCTACTGGTCAGTGTTGGAGACAATAAACTGTGCCATCTGTATCCAGGGCAAACACAAACAACTGATCCAGTACGGCCATTTTTACTTTTTCTTTTTTTTATTAGATACAGATTTCAGATTGTTATTTATGTTTCCAAAATGTGCTGTATTTTTACCTTTTCAGAAGATACTGTACAATGAAATATGGTACTAATGAAAGGTAATCAAGCATAAATATTTATGAAATAATAAATCACTGGCCTTACAAACTCAATGCCCATTATACAGGTTGAATATCAACCCTTTTTTAAATCTGTTAAAGATTTTTAAATGAGTTCTTCCTTGTCTTTTTGATCACTCCTGTTTGAAATTTCCTCAAAAATGTATTTCTTCAGTGACAGAAAGAAGATATGTTGATCTTTCAGCAGACAAAACAGCATAATGGTATATTTTGTTCTCATGATAGAAAGTTTTGACTTTCAGAACAATTGTCTGGAATATGAAGAGCACACTACTCCATGGCAAATGTTTCAGAGGGAGCTTTCGTTACATATTAGCATCCCATAAGTTCTTCAAAATTAAAATCTCTTATTTGACTTCAGAAACTGTTTCTTGTAATGGGATTACAATTGAAGAAATTGTATTTCTTACCAAAATTTCTACTCCCAATTATTCACATATGCAGTCCATGGCTAAAGCTCTCCACCAGACACATGTTCCTTTGTTCCTATATATTAGCAATGACAAATAGGTTCTGAATTCTTTAATTCAGGGCTTACACTGTAAGGGAACAGGCACATTTTAACTGATAGATGCATTATTTTTCTTTTTTATTCTCTCACATCTTCCTGATCTAATACAGAGTATTAGTTGCAGGCATAAAATGTGAGCATAAAACACATTCAGTAAAGTACATCTTTTCATGAATTTAATATGGAACCATTGGAAGTATATTATGGCTTACTGGAATAAATTATCTTCTATATTTAAAATTATGACTAAAAGATGAATGATGCAAATGAAATTGACAGAGTTGAAACTTCCTTAACTTCCTTGAGCAGGAATACTGTTGATAGTATTTGAGGAAACTAGGTTATAATGATGAAATACTCTAAATGGCTTATAATCAAAATCCAAATGTTTTTTCCTGTGAAAGCACAATTCAGAATAATCTGTCAATAATAATACTGCGCTCTTGTGCAGTATTAGTAAGGTGAAACTAAATGAGTTTAAAATGTTTTATCCATATCAATTTTAAACATAGTGGATGACACTTTTCTCTTAGCATCTTTTAAAGTTATCTTGATATGAATAAGATTGTCTAATTATAATAATATATATAAAATATTTTAGATCAAATTGCACATCTTAATTTGTTTGTATGCAAGACTGAAAAGTCTAGGAAAAATTAATAACACTATACATTAAGGAATGAGAATGATGATAAAGATTGTTGTGTGACCATTAATATAAGAAATCCTTTACCTGTTAAAAACAAATACAAAATAAATAAAAATAAATATAATCTATTTTCATTTTCAAGAAGTGAGTAGTGTAAAATACTGGTTATACAACATTATAAAAATCCATGTTTTTTTGGTTTTATTTCTTTAAAGCAATCTTTTCAACACACAATAGGTTATTATAAAAAAAAAAATCACTTCCTCTTTCTCATTATCTTGAAAAAATAGCAGCCCTTTGTTCTTGTGTTTTCATGTAGAAGATGCTTTCTGATATATACCATGAAATCACAGTGTAGCTGCAGTGTTAATTTATACACATCTATTTATTTACAAAGATCTTCACAGACACAGAAAAACGCTGGAAGACAGGAAAAGTTGCTGAAGTGGACAAAGACAGGGATAAAATGTCCAGTCATCACCGCTCAGTTCTGCTCATCTGTTGAGTGGGCTGGATGGGAGTATAGTTTCCAATGGGAGTATATTTTCCTGTGATCCCAGGCATTCCTGGCACTGCTGTAAATTGCCAGAGCCTTGTGTCTCTCTTTAGCAAGTCCCAGGAATCAGGCGGCTTCTACAGGTAGGTAGGCTGTTCCTCTCCACTCTTTCACAGCATGCAGTGATTTGATACAGCTGAAGGTCAACATTATAAATGAGACATCCTAGCAACTGGTAAATGGTTTCCACACTGACTGCCTGCTAAAACAACTGCTAGACCACTTTGATTTAATAAGCAGTTCACTTTTAAATTCAGCAATTATTCTTTCTAATCTATTTTAATCTATTCAGGTGCTGCTAGTTTGAAACAGACACGGAATTTCATTAATACTCATGGTGTGAATAGAGATCAGTTAATTATTTAAAACAGAATCTCCCTCTTAAATGTTTTTCATGGTCTGGGGGAAAAAAAGTATGTGTGGAGGAAATACAGGAAGAATTTAATGTTCTTTTTTCAAGAATATGAATCAGAAATTTATTTGTTGAATAAAAGCCTTAGGGGGGTAAAATGCTTTAAGAACATGGAACTTTTTCTTGGGGTTCATGCTGAACAACTGCAAAATGAAATAGCTTCTGGCTCCTGCTTGGCTCAGTCTTAAACGCGGTCAATTATCAACATGAAAAAGGCTGTAGGCATTTATTCTAAAGTATCTTGTAAACTGATCATCACTGATCTCACATAAAAGATTGACCAATTACATATATGTTGGCTTTATACCTGTATGAAATTATCATATATATTTTTGTATATCACAGTTATGTACATTTATACAATTTTATATGAGGCATTCTTATGTCTAAACACAGGTATACATTAAAAATGACACTTCAGCAAGTCTTTACAAAACTCCTACATTAACCCCCATTTCAGCTGTGGATAGAAAATAAGAATAGACTCAACATGAGGAAAGAAAGCTGATTACATATCTATGAAACAGCTCAGATGTCCTGTAAAGCATCTTTGAAATAGCTCAGATATTTTGTTAAACATCAGCAAATTGGTAAAAGAGATCAATCCATAGGAAAGCTAATTCTTATAGGAAGGCCTATTCCAAATTACTCAGCTGCCTAAAGAACAACTAAGAGGCAGGTAAGTAGTCAATTAAAAGAATTCTAAACAAATTTTGTAAAGAAGACAATAAATCATTTAACACGTGAAATTTGGCAGTGAATAATGTAGCTTTAATGTGCGTGTGTGTGCGCGTAGTTGCATATACACACACAAATTATGTATATACACTAACCCACATTTAAACAGCTTGGCATAGTTTGTGATTCTGTGATTCTCTGAACTCATGCGGACCATGAGATAAATTTTTCAAGAGAAGCAACAGAATCTCAGTTACACTACTGCTCATGTTAAATTAAATGGGACAAAACACTTATTAGGACTTTCACTAGTTTGAAATGGCATCTGAGTTAAGGATCATGAATGCATCTGTTTTGTAAAGACAAATAATCTAGAACACCATATGACATTAAAACCTAACCCACCTTTTTCTTACGACATTGCTGCTGAAAGGGATCATTCTGGTAATAAGCAAATGAGCTGTAAACTCTGGGCCCTTTCACTGTGTAGCTAATTACCACCTCACTTCTGTAATTAAAAAGTTAAATGTCCAGTGTGGGAGATTCTTATCTCGGTGGTGATTCCTCTAAGACAGAAAAGATACATTGCCTTGTGGTGATATGTCCCCAGCTATAGAGAGAATGTAAAATGACTTGTAGTAATGGCAATCTCTTTATAATAAAGATTAAATTAAGTACAATTATTTCCACCAAAATTTCTGAAATATCAACATGCTGTAGGTCCAATAGGTAAAACTTCATTTGACCTATTATCCATTTCTTACTGAGTTTATCTAAAAGTTAAGATTAAAATCAGAGTACTGATTAAGAGATTATTAGATTCAAATGTTGGCATATGGACTGGATCTCCCTATGTGTTCTAAAATACATTATGTCTGCAGAAGATGAAATATAATCTAAATTAATGCAAATTCAACAGTGAAGCAACTGGGTCAGTGGTGTAGATCCCACAGATCTGAGCACCAGGACTGCCATTTTTACAATTAACAATATTTCTTGTCAGTCTGAAAACTACAGGGTGCTTTTCATGTAACCTAATTTAGGACATCTGCATCTGAGCTAACCACTCAAGGTTCCCTTTACAGCCAGTGGGAAAAAATAGGCACTTCTGGGCTGATATTAAATATCAAGTGATTTAAATGCTAAGACTGAGATAAAAGATTAAACATGCTTGTTTGTTTCAACTGACTATACTGGCAAGACAGTGTGTCTAACTGAAAATGCAGAGGGCTACTCCAATGTCTAAATGTCTAAATTCAGCTAAGTGAATCTTAGCCAAGGTATCAGCAATTAGATGGTAATAATTTGAGAAATTGGTAAACTTGCTTCAGAAAAGGCTGAAGAGAAAATAATGCGAGAAAAGACTGTGCAATGAACTGCATTGCAGAATTCAAGGTCATGAACTTTTAAAAAAATTTCATATAGGAAGCTGTTGGACCAGGGGCTAAAAAAAATCTGGACTCAGGTATGCATCAGCATGACTATCCTATTGCTGGAACCTCATTCAGGATTAGGTGTCTGTCTGGAATAACATTATGGAGCACAGACATATCTTCATAGAACAATAGAATGGTTTGTGTTGGAAGAGACCTAAAAGATCACCTAGTTCCAACCCCTCTGCCATGGGTGGGAACACCTTCTACTAGACGAGGTAGCTCAGAGCTGCATCCAACTGGCCTTGAACATTTCCAGGGATGGGGAATTCACAGCTTCTCTGGCAACCTCTTCCAGTGCCTCAACACCCTCACAGTATAGTATGTCTTCCTAATTTAAATCGAAATCGAAATCTTTCCTCTTTTAGTTTAAAAACTGTTCTCGCCTGTCCTATCACTATTTGCCTGTGTAAAAAGTCACTCTCTTTTTTATAAGTCCTCTTTAAGTACTAGAAGCCCACATAGAGGTGTCCCTGGAGACTCCTCTCCTCTCCTCTCCTCTCCTCTCCGAACCTCTCCGAACCTCTCCGAACCTCTCCTCTCCGAACCTCTCCTCTCTGAACCTCTCCTCTC
>VZTE01001010.1:1309043-1426698 GCA_013397775.1 Eulacestoma nigropectus
TCCCCCGCTCTCCCCACTGCCCCCACAAGGGAACGCCTCCCTCCTCCTACCCCAGCCGGGCGGTCCCCTTCCTGCATGAAGCCACTTGCAAGGTTCCCTCCACCCCAACTTCGCATCCTGTGCCCAATGCCATGAGCCTTTCCTCTGCTGGGTGCCCCTCCCGGCACCTCCCCGACTTGCCCCAGCCCGGGCTGGCTGCTCTGGCCTCCGGCGTGCGGAGAAACCGTCGGAGATTGGGAGGGAAAGGGGAAGGGGGAAAGAGGGGGTTGATCTTACGCAACTGCAGACCCTCCACTTCCCCGCCCCTGGAGGAGCCCGTTCAGGGGCTTTTCGGAGGTGGGACGGGGCTCTCCGCCTTCCTCGGGCGAGGGGCAGCTGGAGCCGGAGCGGGCGGAGCTCCCGCCGCTGCGCAGATACCGCGCTCCCGAATCCCGCACGACCCGGAGCAGTGTAGCAAGGCGGGGAGGGGGCTTACCGGCACCGCCAGGCTTTTCGGCTGACAAGGAAACGTGCAGATAACAGGGTGATGAAAACACCTGTCTTTTTCATTAAAATTGAAAGGTGATTACTTCGGCATTATAGCCGTAGCCAATTATCAAAAGGCCAAATATATGAATAAATTCCGTGTTCTTGTACAGAAGATGTTAATGTAACAGATGGATTTAAGAGATGCAGGTACTTCTCCCAACAATTCTGCTGGCAAAATATTTTTAGCAATGTTTTGTTATTAGTGTGCCTGTGGATAGGCATTCTCTTCCTTCATATATTGGAAAGTTCAGATCTCAGAGGTATCACCATCTCTTTATGAAGAATAAAAAGGTGTACATATTTTGTAACCGGAATATGATATGCAGCAGATTCATCACAGAGAAAAATAAGTGTATGTGGAAGCTCAGTCTTTGTAAAATACATCATCACTGTCCCCTTCAGAATGCGTGCTTACTAGTAGTTGTTTCTGTGGCACATTTTCAGAGTCATTAGTTTTCACTACTACCCTATTACTTGACAGAGTGCCTTTCCTTTTTAAAGAACATAGTTCATTTAAGAACATCAGTTTGCTTGAAAGATCTTTTTGTACAGTGTTCAAACAGCACAATCCATTTACAGCACAATCCATTTCAGATTTGTGGACTGCGATCAATTCTAATTAAAATTTTAATTATGTTTTTCTCCATTCAAACAAAGCATGAAGTAGTCTGGGCTAATGTTGCTGTCAAGGAAAAGTAAGGAAACATGTTTTTCATCTTGGTTATGTGTTATCCCTGCATTTTAATTAAGGATGGAATCCTTAATCTTATTATTTATCCACGAACTTTTACAACATAGGGCTGCAATATTTAACCAGTTTTCTAGGTTGCCCTGTCTTCTTGCCTCATACAGAAGTATACCTGCACACATAATTACACCCCTGATTTTTCAACATGCTCCTTGTTCTGATAAATCCAGCTATTGGCAGCACGTCTTTTTTTCAACATGCTCCTTGTTCTGGTAAATCCAGCACATCAGCTGTGTCGTCAGGCGACATCTACTCTGGTGTATCACAGTGTTATGCAACCCACAACACAGAGCAAATGCCAGAGATGTCTTCGCCGCTGTCAGTCCTGTTATGTGGTTCCCTCTGTGCCTTGGCCTGGTATATTGTGCCAGAAGAGTCATAGTTGTTACCACCTCACAGCACCAGCCAGAAGGAAAACTGCTCTGGCCAGAATGATGAGGCCAAGTCTACCCGGGATGTGATGGGGCAGGGTAGGGCAGAGCAGAGGAAATCAGGCTGGCTGCGCAGGATGGAAGCGGTGCAATGCCGCTGGCTTTGGTGCTGTTTGGAAAAGGCGCCACGTGTCCCAGGGTGTGACATCCTGCTGACTGCAGCTTGTCTGGGGGGATCCCGACGTGCCTTCCAGCAGGGTCCTGCTCGGGGGCTGCAGCACCATTGTGATGCTACAGGCCCCTTGACTTTTCTTTCCGTCTATGCACTCAGTATAGCTTCAGGAAGGCTCTGAATCTAAGAATATACGTTTCCTTAACAAACACATGAACATGGTGAACTTTGTTTCGAGTGATTCCATAATTGTTTATGTTTCAAGCTGTTGTCCTAATTCTGTTTTTCAGTTTTGGAATTGTAATGTTATGTCTGTCTGCACAATGGATTCCTAAGCTTTCTTGTATTGTATCTGTGCCTCATGCTCCCATTTTAGGTATTCAATTCTGTCAACTTTTTCAGATTCTCGTAGATTTCCAGAATTTTATGTCAGTTGGCCCAAAAGTGCTGGCTCATCCTCTAATTGTGAATCAAACAGCAATGTACACTAATTGAAGATAGAGTTAGAAAATTTAAAATATGGTAGACAGATTTGGTTTTAAAGTCCCAGGAAGTGAAACACATAGCACTTACCCTGAGCAGCTGTGCTCCTTGTCTATGATGTTAACCATTGTCAGCACCGGTCTTCATCCTTTTGTTTTTAATAAGTATTGTTTAACAGCGTGCATTGGGGCTAAATGCTCTTTGTCATTTGAGTGGTCTGTAAAGAAGCTTGTTTCTTGGTGGTTTTGATTGCCCGTGGATTCTTTGCTTTCCTTTAATTTTGTCTTACATTAATAGAGAAAAGCAACTGTGTGATCTTCCTGCGTTATTTCTCATGCCTTATTTTGATTCAGACTACTCTGTAATGAACCTAGATCATTTAATCTGTCCTCATTTTCTTTTGGATCACTGTTACCTGCATTTGCACACCTTTTGCCATTTTCTATATCTTCGGGATTTTTTTTCTTCTTTTGGAGTGTAGTTTTGTTCCTTCTTTTTGTGTGCGTTTGTTGCATCTTTGGATCACTTTCTGCCTTATCAATTATCTTCTTTGCTGTTTATTTCTTTCTTGGGAAAGACCATGGTTTACTCCAGAGCTTCTCTCTGTGGCATCTCTGAAAGCGCTGTGTGGTACAGGAATGCAGCACCAACAGGGAAGGCTGTGAGCATTTGCTGTGCTGGAAGATGTAAGGATCCACATGGGCTCCTATCACAGGGCGGCGCTTTCTTGCCTCAGCTCCAACTACTTGTCTTTATTCATAGAGAGAGAATCTTATCTTTTGAATTTTATACTACTGGTCTGAGAGTAATAGTTATAAACCTTTTCAAAGGCTATTAAACAAATGATAAAAGGATACTTGTTCATGGAATACAAAATCCCAGGGTAGTGCTACAAATCCATATTGCTTTTTAAGTTATAAAGTGCGAAGAATATATATGCATTTTTTCTTTTTTCACTATGTGGATGTTATGCACAGGGTCTCTGTTTTCAAGAACTTTTCCACATTTGGATGTGAATGTGACTCAAAGGACAATAATACACGTGTAGGAAGTTAAGGCAGATTATTAGAGATGGTCTCAAAGATGAAAGTTGAAAAAAGTAAGTAGTTTCAAGGAGACAATTGAAGGAGAAAAAGATAAAAATCACTTGATAGACAAATTCATTGATGTGTTTATAAAAATATCAAGCTGTTTTTCTTTGTGATTATTCCCCTGAGGAAAGTAAGGAACATAATATGTTCTGTAAAGTGACTTGTAAAACCACAGCTAATTGAAATAAATGGTTCTCCTTGGGAGTGAAAGGACAACTGCATCTTTTGTTGGACTAAGCATGATGTATTCTAAAGTTATGATATCAAGGACAAAGGAATAAGCATTACAGATACTATTGAAGATTTTCTCCCTGAAATAAACCCCATGAAGTCGTATTTTCAATCCCAGACTGTAAAAATTTAATGGAATGTATTATAACTTTCTCAGTTTCACTCTTCTGAAAAAGCAGGAGTTTGCTACGAGTTTGTCAACAACCTATGAGCTTTGAAGTAATGAGAGTGATAATTTGAGATTACCAAGTGAATCTTTTAAGATAATTATAATAAAATAATTTCTTAATAGGAAGATAAAGAATTTTAAAATCACTTTATCATCACAAAACCATTTGAGGAAGATTGGCTACACAATCCGCATTAAAAAAGTCTGAATTGATGTGTAGGAAAAAAGATGTAATGATGATTCTTATAGCTTTTGCACTAATATATATATGAGATACTAAACTTTTTGGTTAAAATGACCTTTAATCACTTTTGGCTAAAAGTGGTTTTAATTTTAAATAATTGATGATTTCAGAGAAGCATCATTGCTTTTATGCAGCACTATTAAATATCAGGGAAAAAAATTACTTATTTCTTGTTCACTAACTTAGACTTTCTCAAATTTAATTTATGAAAATATTTAAAAACTGAGATCCATAATGGTAAGACTTAAAAGTGGTGCTGAAATTTTTTTTGGTCCTGTCAGAGTATTTTCATACAGTACTTAGGCATAAAAAACAGTATAGTTTTGTTTTGCCTCCTAATGAGTTGAATCAACCAATATAATAACAACCAAGGGGATTACTTTGGTTGTTCAAACTTTGACTGTACAAGTCAAAATGTATATTCAGGAAGAAAACAAGTTGTGACAGTAATTTACAGAGTTTTTAGACTAATAAATATAAGGCTCTAAAACTTTCAATGAAAATTACTTTTATTAGTTTTCACTTCTAGCTAAATAGAAAGTTGTATGTTAGAGATGAAAGCTCTTAGATTCATAAATGTTTAAATCTGCAAGGGAGATTAATGAACATTTTAATCATGTCTAACAGAGGCCATAGCATTTGACTCAGCAATGCCTCTACTCTCCTGTTCATGAAACACATACAAATTTTGAGGGGGAAAAGAAAATCAGTCTTGATTTAAAGACCATGGAGAATGGAAAATGTAGCTCTGTTATCTTTGAGCTTTTTTAGTAATTAATTATCCTTAGTCTTAAAATGTCTTGGTTCTGGATTTCACTACAACTTCTTGAACCAATCAATCCCCAAAGTAATTGAAAAAAAAATCTTAAATAGATCAGCTGTTCAGCCAGGTGTGTGTAGAGTACCTATGACTAGATTTTAATATCTAAAAATAATTTCACACAGATAATATGTTACTGATTTTTTTTTAAATGAAAATTTAGAGTTCCACTTCATGTAAAACATTTTTACTCAAAAGTAGATATTAAATCATTCACTGTAAGATGGAATAAAATAGCACTGAGGAGACATGAATATGATCCTTTTTGTGGACTACATTTGAGAGTATATGTGATTTAATTAGACTTTATTCAGAATGGAGTAGTTCTAAAATTAGAAAATCTTGTTTATAAAAGCTCTTACAATACACCATATTTCTCTGTACTCTTATCTGCTATATTTAGAAACACAAAGTAACTGAAAACTCTTAGAGAATGTAATCTGAGATATTAGTTAGTAGTTGGAATTAAAATGCTTTTGTTTTTTAGTAGAAGTTGGTATGTGTAGAGGAAAAAGTTAAGATTTTCTACAGTTAGTGAAAGTGAACATTTTAAAAAGTTATTAGCACTGAAAATAAAACCAGCTCATATAATGAATAATGCTGCAAGAAGTTATTTGTGCAAGTATCAACATCCAACACATATCCAGTCAATTTCATTATAGTTGATGTTCTTTCATTACACCAGAATATATACTGTATTTTTTTAAGCAGTCATTTTTCCGTTTAAATATACATTTTTAAAAACCATTCAAATGAATACCAACATTCATGAATGTTCTTGAAATTCATGTTTTGAATGGCATAGAAGGCTTTCAGTTTGGAAGTTTGATAGCCTGAAAAGGGATTTTAGTTTGATGCATGAAACATCTGATGATACTGATGATTTTTGCAAACCAGACTGACTTATACAAAAGGACTGCATCTTCAAATGTCCAACAAAGTTTGACCTGCATTTTTCAGCTCTTTTTAATTTTTTTTATTGGGCTTTTGTTGTTGTTGTTGTGTTGGGGGTTTTTTGTTTGTTTTTTTTTAATCTGACTTGGATATGTCTCATCAACCACTAGTAAGGTTGAACAGTGCTCTACAAAGAGCTCCACTAGGCTTGGAATCTGGTCCCTGCCATCCATGCAGAATGAGAAAATTTAGAATAATAGTATGAAATCAGTATGTTACATGTTTAACCTTGTTTAACCTTTATATCATGCATCATTAAATAAAGAGAGTCAAAATCACAAACCATTTTTTCCATATGCATAAATATTCTTGCCTCCTCCTGTCAGTGAAATCCTAACAATACACCGGTATTATTGAAATGCCGAAGTGCTTAACAGAAGTAGCTTTAAGACTCCATTTTCCTCCTCAGGTATGGTAAGAAGACCACAAAGTAGCCTTGATCATTCTTCATAAATAGTTTTTGTTTGCAAGATTTGTCTCCCACACTGGGTGAGTTCTTAGCTGTTTAGTTCCATGGCTATTGTTTATTCATTTTAATTCCTGTTTGGGAAAATAGGATGTTTAGAAGGGGTTATGATGTTTTTACATTTTTCTCAAGTGTCTGCCACAAAGAGGTACTACTGGAACACAGATCAGTAAGTAAACACATTTTTCTACATGGTTTAAGAGGTGAACATTACTCAATTAGACTTCTCACTCTGTTATATGAGAATGGAATCATGAGGTGTCAACAGGTACTCACTGCCTCGTGTCTTATCTCATCCTTAGCTTTTACTGATCCCTTTTTTCCTCCCTCTCTGGCTCTGCTTCCTGTCTTTGATTCTGCTCCAAAGGTCTCCTGTTGCATGAGAGCGTCCCTCTCCCTGACAATACTGAGTGTGCGTGTTTAACCATGGTAGATGCCTCCTTCATCTTGCATTGTAGCTCTGGTTTTGTGTTTGTTTTTTTAAACTGTGAGCTTTATAAAACAAGGATCTGGCCTTTGCATATATTCTAGAAAGTGCAGCTGTATGTACAGTGGTATAAGGGTAAATACTTTTATTAACATTTTAACAACATACAACATATATACTGTACCTACAACCTGTGCAGAAAGATGAGGTGCATGTACAGAGATTTCATACAGTGACTTTGAGCCAGTCCATGTCTGATAGCAGCCGCTGGGTTTGCCTCCTGCAGAGCTAATTGGGATACATTCATACACGTTCTTCTTCCCCCCCAGTGAGGCTGTTCGCAGTGGCAAAGCCAGAGAGTTGGAAGCTGGCTGAAGCACGCACCGTTCTCCAGCTGTTGGGCTGTAGTGTAGATACATCCAAGAATATGTCCTAAACAGCTGGTTTTGTATCTAGATATCTCTAGATATGTACCAGGTGTCTGGTATTTTCAAAGATAAGTCTGTAAGAAGTACAATGTAAACAGATGTTGAGTACAGCTGTGTTCTTTCTGTGTGTCTGTCTGCTTTTTCTGTTGAATTGCTCTCTTCAGTGCCTTAACTCTGTATCGTAGTGCAAGAGCCAAGATGTTCTTGTAAATCTGCAGAATAGAAACACAGCCTATGTATTTATTTTTCTTTTTTTTTTTTTTTTCTGGGTTGTGGAATGTTGGGGTAGGAAGATTCAATATAGGAAACTGAAAATGTTACAATAACTTAGCAAAACATACTCTGTGGTTTTTATTCCTGCATAGTGCTATAAATAGTTCTACTGTATGTACCTGTCATCTGATGCTGTAACATCATTGTCAATTTGGTTAAAAAAATCTATTAGCACAAGTCCTTCAGTTACAAAGCACTTTGCTTTCTTTAGATGAGAATAAGCGAGAGAACTGTTGGCTAGTTAATTCTATTGTTTGTGAGATACATTATTTTAGATTATTACCCCTTCAAAACTTTGTAACCAACCACAGATTTTTTTAATAATGTGCAACTATAAATAAATGAAAACAATGTAACAAAGTTTTGAATTGTTGCATGAGAAATCCATGGTAAATATAAAATACAAGAGAAATTTTTATTTCATTATCACACGATCCTTTCATCACTTTATACTGCTGTTTTAATGTTGGTGAAATACAGCTAGTCAATTTAAAATAAAAAAATAACCCTGGAACTTTGTATGCTTCAAATATATGAAAAATAACTGTCTGACTATGACTTGGGTTTTAATGGGTGTCTTGCATTGCACAGTCGTCTGAGGAGGAGACAGAGATATTTTTAAAATTGCTCTTTCTTCCATATAAATTGCAAGGTCTTGCAATATGTGACTCATTTAAGCTGCTAGCATCTCCCTGTTGCCAACAGGAGTGTATTAGTGAAGACCAATAACAATATATCAATGTCAGCTCATCTCCAGATAAAAGAAAGAGTTCATGAAATGTTCAAGGTTGTTCTGGTGTTAAATGTAACAGAGATAGCTGGAGATAGTAATTTTTGTATTGCCCAGTAAACCCAACCATTTACTGTTGACAGCATTGATAGATTCAGAAGGTCATCAACATCTGAAGCTGTGTGAGACAACTAACATATTCCCTTATTTTTGCAACTCTGCATTTTATCACTCAGTAACTTACAAGGTTCTCAGTTCTGTGAAGACCTACACAGCAGCTTGCAGCCATTTCAGTCTTGTCCTTCTGTTTCCCTTTGAAAATACCTTCAAGAAGACTACAGAAATTAGCATTTTTGGTTTGTTCTGGATGAACAGAGTTAGTGGTATCACTCTGGGCACTTGACTAATGAGGTACTCTTACATAAACATGGAATCTGTGAGAAAGAAACAAACAAAAAAAAAAGTAGCAAATTCATACAAGTTATAGGAGCAAAGTCACTGTCTGGGAACTGTGCTGTGCTAGTTTGCCAGGTTTCAAAAATTAAATGACAGTAAAAGTGATTAGATGTGGTTGTACAGTGAAAAGAAATGTGTGCCATCAGTGGGCAGTGGCATTAGCAGCACTGTTGACAAACACTGACATCAGGAAATATTTAGGAACACATGGAAGGATGGCTTGATGGTCATTACTAAAAATTCCCATAGAGTTAAATGTGAAGTGGAGATTTATGGATCAATCCCATCCTGAAGTAGCTGGACCAAAGTCCAAGGCCATACAAATGTAAGGACTCATTCTGTGAGTTGATCTGTCTGATCCCTACTGGAAAAAAATGGATCAAGGAATGGATTTGAATAGTGCAAAGCACACACTGAACCACCAAAACACTTCTGTGAGTGACTAGATTTAAATACATAGGGAAATCTGTTGCTTTGAACACACAGAGTTGGCTAGAAATGTAGGTGTAAGTGTTCAGCAAGCTGAACGGTCTAAGGAAGATGAGACTCAGGGAAAAGGAGAAGGTGTGATCATGAATCATGTCAGATGTAGGCAGGATCAGGTCTGTGAGGATTTCAGTGCTAGGGAGATTCATTTTAAATGAATCAAAAAGGAATGGGGGAGTGAGGAAAAGGAGTAGGATAACATTTGAAAATAGCAGAAGGCAAAGGTGTCAACATCTAGGAAAGACTGAGGAGTGGAGTCTCTCACAAAAAGGGTGATTAATATGAAAAGTACTAACAGATTCACCACTTTTCATGATTTTTTAGGTGTTGTGAGAAAACTTCACAGGGAAAATTTGAATTTGCAGGAAACATTGAATTTAATGATAAATCCATCTGATTCTTGCCACTTTTCTCTGAACTGCTTCTTCAGATGCAATGACCGACAAGCTGTATCAGAACTGTACTAGGGCAGGAGCATCTGAGTTAGATGCTTAGAGGAAGCCCCTGCTCAGCTGCCAGTGACCACCTGAGCTGTGATAGCTTTTACTGTGTGTCAGATGGGTGATAGATGTAGCTGTTGGAGAAGAGGAAGGAGAATTGAGATGGTTTTAAGTCACATACAAGTCCTAAAAATGACCAGAGAAACACCCCCAGTGCAGGCTCTCTCTGGCAGTGAGCTCTGTGTGGGTGAGGGGGAATTTGCTCATCCAAAGGCATTTGTGACATGAAGCTAAGTGGGGAGAAGGATTGAAAAATAAAATGTGAAGTATTTGCATAAGACTTTATATGTTCTCTCATCATATGATTCATTGATCTTATGACTGAACAGCTGCTCTTAAAAATTCTGCTTTTCTGAAGTAAAAACCTGTTTGGAGAGCTGATTTTGGAGTGTTTATGTGACAAGTTGCTTATTGTTTTGCATTTTTATTTATGTGCCATGTAATTTTTCACTGCTGATGTCAGTTTTGAATGGGATATGGCAACTACAGTATTGGCAAATTTACAGAATTTAAGAAGATTTTATTATTTAGTGTTACATGATGATGCAGAAGGCAGAAACATACCTTGTCCAAGAGCTTTTAGAGAATTGATGGCAAAGCAGAGGATGGAATCCCAAACCCTTATTCTCAGAGAACTGTAGACCCTATTTTACCCATTTGCTTGACCGCAGTGCTATAAATGAAGTTCCTGTCATGGGAGGAGCTCAGTTAGCACTGATTTGAAATTGAAAGAGGCTGTACAAAAAATTGAAAGAGGCTGTACAAAACCTCAAAAATTTTGTCGTTGTTACAAGTCAAGGTGGAAAAACATTTGGCAGATGTGTAAATTTTTCACCTCTAAGTATTTCAGTGCCATACATCAGTAAACGCCAATCTCTGCCTCAAAAGAATTGTCCATACAGTTCAGATATCATTCCCATATTGATGATTGTCTTCTGTCAGAGAGACAAGTAGTACAGGATTTGCTGGGGGAGTGACCACATCTGGGGTTTTAAAAGAATGAAGATGCAGGACTAGAAATTTGGATGAAAGCAGTGTCCCATTGGACTTCCTGGTGTGGCACTGGTCTACCTTGAGTGAAATGTGATGTCTGATTGCACCAGCACCAGGTGATCTACATTCCTGCCAGCAGGAAGGGGAACATGGCACCAGCTTGAGCTGAGCTCTCCATCCAGCCCAACCCAGCCTTTCCTGGCAGGGCTCTATGGTCACATCTGCTAGAAAGGGAAGTTTTCCCTGTTGCCTCACTTTCCTATTACCCTTCCTATTTTTTTTTTGTGGTTTACCTCACCTAAATGACCCTTTTTTCTTTTTCTGGGTGAAGAGGCATGACCAGTTTTTTCTTATCTACCTTGGACATGGCCACACAAATCCTGGGATATACACAAGACATTGGGCAAGGAGTTCTTCCCAAAGATTAGTATGGTTCTTTGGAGAGTGTAACCTTTTTTGGCAGCAGAACTGGATTGTGTCAGATTAAAATCGGTGTGTAATCATCCCATGGTGCAATGGGAGCAATACAGAGCTGTGATCATTGTCTGCCTGTGACCTGTTCCTGAGGCTTGTCTTTCCTCTTGGCTCTCTGAGGTACTTGGTAGGAAGCTAAACATTGCAGTTTAGTAATATTGGCAAACCTTACAAATTCTTACAGGAGAAAGTGATTGTGTGTAGTTGATGAACTAAAAATTTAAAAAAGTATTAAATTAGTAATAATAAGTAATAAAAGTAATAAATATTGTATACCTTAAATTTAAATCATTAGTATCAGCACCAGTCTAATTTTGGAATATTTATAAAGTGGAAATAAGAAGGTATTTACATGCCTCCCAGTTTCCCATACTTTTGCTGGTGAGATCTGTCAGGTGGTGTTGTGATGATGATGATCCACTTGGACTAAACCTGATGAGGAGTGAACTGCAGGGCAAGGACTGGGCTCATTAAGTAGGTAGTGAAGAGGTGCATCTCTCCATTATCTCTGGGTTTTAATTAATTAATTATATCACTATATTGTATTTATGTACAATTCTTATGTCAGTTTTAATTGTTAGTTTAGCCATAGTCCTTGACATATTTTTTCTTTTTAGGCTTTTGCATAAGAAAATACAGATGTCAACATGCTCATTGCACATGCACACAAGGTTGTCAAAGTACTATGAAAAAATAAAGTCTGATCAGTTTCTCATTTGGGTTTGAAGTTATTCTTTAGAAAGAAGCATGAGACTGACCCCTGTGCTTTGTGCCATACAGCTAAATGGTAAAGCTTTCCTATAATGTACAGCCAAATTCCATTTTAGCTTTTACATAGGCTTTGTAGCTTTTCCCCTTGGACATATGAAGCATTACCTGGAAATCATTTTGAGTGTGAATGAACAGAAAAGTGAAGATTTCTCAGTCCAGTGCAGAGAACAGGCATAGCCAGTTACATTCTGCTAATCCACGGGCTGTGCCTGAGATTTGTCACTGCAGTAAGCGCTGGCAGGAGTGGCTATTGCCTGCTCTTGCTTGTTTCATAGGGGCATGGGTGTGACAATGTAAAGACCAAGACCTGGTAAAAATAGTATTTTTAGAAGTACTAGAGCAGAAGAAAATAAAAGGTATGTATTTTATGTGGAATTTTCCATAAGTTGTGTGCTTCCTGTTTTTCCTTTGAAAAATCCCTTCTTTCTTTGGCCAACTGTAGGTGATCATTACTTCCCATTTATGATTATGGCAAAATAATTAAAAATGGAGTCATTTGAGCACCAATCATGCTGGATATAAACCAATTCAACTCCATCAGGCTCCAAGTTGTTATTAAGTGCTGTCAGCCAAGTCCACATTATGGAAGACAAAAGAAGAAAATCTGCCATGTGTAAGAGTTGGTTGTACAATTTCTTTTCAACACATCAAGACTCAGGAGCTCATACAGCAAACTTTCCACCTTAGGTGTGTAGTCTAAAACTAGAACTGCAAAGTCTGGTTGTTTTTCAACAAAAGAACTTGCCAGTTTTATTCTACTTCTGTACCTTCAGACTGTTCAATGGGACTTTTTATCACTCTAAATGAAAAATTTAAATGTATGCTTCAGCTGTTGTGGGACTTTGCTTTGGCTGGAACAGCCCTGCATCCCATGGCTAGCTGAAAGGTCTCAGTCACTTGATACTTGACTTATTTTTTCTGCCAGAAGCACTTTGACAGCACATGCCTTAATGTGTCACTGCAGTATAACTTGTTCCCAGGGGAGCAGATGAACAAGCAGGGAGGAAATGACCATCCTGCCTCTCTTCCCAAGCAGCTTGCATCGATTAGTAGGCAAGGCTGCTCCCTGCACTCTGCCATTCCTGCAAGGATTTTCCATATCTATCTTCCACTCAGCCAAAATGAGAACAAGCTGCAAGTAGTGGAAAGGCAGAATACGGCTGGTGGGAAGCGGCAAGCAGCCCTTCCTATGGTGAGCAGATGAAGTAGCTTTTCAAAAAGATTATGATAGGAATATATTCACTAGCTTGAAGCTTACTCAACCTGTCTCAATTTTTTCTCTTTAGTTTATCAGATGGTTTCTTCTAGTTTTGTGTCAAGTGTAATCTCCTGTGCATCTGCATTGCATATATTACCTTATGTCTAGACTGCTTTTGACTGAAATAAATATTTTCTTGGCTGGGGAGTAGGTGATGTGGAGTGAAGCACAGAGGATGCTGCTGAGGTCCTGTTTCTGCATCTGGTGTGGGCACAGCCAGCCAGCATCAGGTCTCTGCCTTGGGCAGGCTAGGGAGAGCTGTCCTGGGGACAAGCCCAGGAGCTGGGGCAGTCCCAAAATCCAGTGCACAGCTCACCTCAGCACCCACCATTTAGTGACAACTGGCACCTGCCATGAAGGTACTCCAAGAGAATGGAAACCTGAAGACAGCACTGACAGGTTGAATGATGACTCATATTTTCCTAAGATATAAACATCCCACATCAGTTATGCCCAGGTCACAAATTTAACCTTGCATTTCCCCAAGGTCTTTGTGAACCTTGGAGGAAAAGTTTTGTGCTTGTCTGGGTCACACACAGACTCAGGATATTGTGCCATTACCTCTGCTCTGTAAGTTGGCTCTGGGAGACCCTAACGTACACTTACCTACACTATTCATGAAGGAATTTGCAAATCTACCTTCTACATCTGTGCAGAACCTCCATATGGTATAGTATGGAGTGTATACATTTATTAAGTATTCAGCACCAGTGTGCATAGCTTGTGCAGGGATTTAGGGATCTGTGGGGATTCTTTTAAAGTAGATTTAATTTAATTTAATTTAAATATTTAAAAAATGATTCTACAGCTTACTGCAAATCTTTAACTTTTTTGATTATTTTTATGTGGTAATTCTCCTTTCAGTGTGGAATGATTTGGAGTAGAACAGACCTTTCCACTAGACCAGGTTGCTCAAAGTCCCATGCAGCCTGGTCTTGAACTCTTCTAGGGATGGGACATCTACAGCTTCTCTGAGAAACCTGTTTCAGTGCTTCACCACCCTCACAGTAAAGAATTCTACTACTGATTATCCATTATAAGAATTAATAAGTAATATGAAATTTATTACTGTTGTAATCTAGGTCCATGTATCTTATACCTTCTATAAGGGAGACCTTATAGCAGCCTTCCAGTACCAAAAGGGGTAAAGCTGGAGAAGGAGTTTTTACAAGGACATGGGGTGATAGGACAAAGGGTAATGACTTTAAACTGAAGGAGAGCAGATTTAGATTGGCTATTAGCAAGAAATTTTTCACTATGAGCATGGTGAGACAATGTAATAAGTTGCCCAGAGAAGTTGTAGATGCCACATCCCAGGAAATGTTCAAGGCCAGTCTGGATGGGGCTTTGATCAACTTCATCTAGTAGTGTCCCTGCCCATGGCAAGGGTGTTGGAACTGGATAATCTTTAAGGTCCCTTCCAAGCCAAATTATATGATTCTATGAAAAATGAGAGCACCCATTTTTGTAGTAAATTAAATAGTAAAGAGAAGTTCTCCTGTTCCTGATGTTCTTTGGGAAATGCTATTTCAAAATAGTTCTATTTATAAGTACTCTTAGTCTACGGAATTATTATTCACTGGAAACATAATTGTATTAACAAGATGCTTTTTGGAAGAGTAAGGAAGGAATGAGAATGTCATCACCTTGAATTTCTCAGGAGTGCCTTTTGTAGTTCATATCCACTGCTGATTTTAATTTGAACTATTGTTCAAGTATAGGCATGTTCATAATGATCGAATCATTAGAAGTGTTTGAAGGAATTACAGAAACTTGAAAAATGCCAGTTACCAAGGCAGTAAAAGTAGTTCTCTATATGTAAGAATAGAAAGCTAAGCCTGTGTCTGAAACCACAGCTCCATAAATGGTCTTGCTGCACATCATGTTCCTACCCACAAAATCCAGGATGCAATTACCTGGCTTTATTAGGCACAAAAGAAGGGCTGTCCCAGGAAAAAATTACCTCATCCTGAGGTTGGAACTAGGACAAAACTCCCTGATCCTGAGAAAGGTGTATTTACCTTTCTCAGGGTTTCCTTGCTGCTCCTGAGGCAATTGGTGGTTAATTGGTGGTTAACATCTCCATTTTGTCTCAGTGGCGCAATCAGCCTCCTTTCTTTTTCCTAAAGCTGAGCTTTGTCTGAAATGCCACTGTGTGACCCGTGGAGCTTGCTGCTGGTAAGCGAAGCTTGATGGACAGCCTACGCTGTTTCCAGGGTGTAGGAAACATTAGGAAATACTGACAAGATCAGTGTTATTAAATAAGTATTATTCTCCAGCTGCTCTTCATCTTACTTTGAAAACATTACTTTTAATGGCCACAGATTTTCCAGTGGGAAACACTGAATACAGTTCAGGACCAGCTTTATCTAGGCTTCCACTGGTCTTAACTCCAAGAAACTATTTGTCTCCTTGTGCTGTAACGGTGTTAAAATTAATTCTGGTTTCTGACAGAAAATCATCCTGGAGGTAGCGCCTAAGGCTGCTAATGTTAGTGCTGCATTAGAGATCCACATCAGCATTTTTGATGCGTAAATAACTTGCATTACATCTGTATCTGATATCCTATCTCAAGTGTAGCATTTGTGGCACATTTAATGGTATTTGGTTATCTAAAAAGTGCTTTGTCAGAGCATACCGCAGGTATCCAGGTGGTGGATGTAGTGTTGCTATTTATATCATAGTGCTCTACAAATATTAATAGCACTGTGATTCAGAGTGAGCTATAGCCATAAACCTGTAAAATAACTCCCCACAGTTCATCTTGATAGTCTGTTGAAATTGGACTGCTCTGACTATACCCCCTTCAGGCTCACTGCCAATCTCATATTTTATCCTGAAATTCCGCAAGGAGACACTCAAAATAAACACTACACTAGCAACTGCTTGAATTATACCTAAGGCAGTAGCAAGCATCGGTTTCATTTTAGCCTCTCTGTGGCTTTCTTGAAAATCCATGAAGTTTGACCTTTTGAATACATTTTGCTCTTGTTTATCCCCCTGTTGACTACAGTAGGAACTGAATGAGCATAGCTGAGAAGGGAATGGGTATATCACAGATGCAAACCTGTTAGGACTAAATTATCCCTGTTAGTCCCACTTGCCCAGCACCAGGAACTTTATACAGTGCATATCTCCTCATGAGCTTGCTTTCAGCAAAAATACAGCTATAAGATTTGCTTTTGGGTTTTCTTAGCAGGGGAAAAAAAAAAAGGCAAGCTAGAAATTACACTATTATTCCAGGCACCATTTCAGAGATGTCCAGCTTTTTGTTCTGCAAATGCCTTTTCTTTGCTTCTTTTGAAAATAGCTGATCTTGTAATTCACTATTAAGGCCTAAAGGTGACCAAAATAGCCCATCACCAAGGTCAGTGTACCCTTGAATCAGACAGGTTTGCAAATTTTAAACTTAAGTGTTTTTCAGAAAGTAGTGTGTTTAGCAAGAATAAAGAGGTAGAATGTGGGATTGGTACAATATGAATGTTCACACATTGCTGCCAATGAAAGCAGGGCTTACAGGTCTAATTTTAGGCTTTTCAGCCTTGGTGTTGTTCCTTACAGCACAGTTATTTTCCATATGATACAAAGCACTCCTTTTTTTTCCAAGTTTTATAAACTGCTTTAGAGAACAAAAGCAAGGACAAAGTGAGTATATGTCATGGTTGAAAGCAAATCAAAGAAGCTTAAGTAAGGCTGAAGTTAGCGATGCTTGCATGTCAGCTCTGTATTCAGAGCACAGTTCTTTAAGAAAAACAAGAATCTAAAGAAACGTGTCACAAAACCTGGAAGTAGAGGTACACTGTATCTGAACTGGGCCCTTGGCTGTGACTGTATGTGCTTCAACCCATTTATTTAATTTACACTGTGCTTAGATGCCTAGTAAGTTAGTCCTCTTAAAAAATGTCAAAATGACCTGTGCTCTTTGGAGAAATAGGACTTTCAGGATACTTACCTATCTCTCGGTGCTCCAAACTAAGCATTGTAGATGCAGTGACTATGTTACAACTAATTCCTAATGCAACACCAGATAGATGGTGTTTTCTATAGTTAACTTTTACTGATGCATTAGTACAAAACTATTTTATAGAATTATAGAAATATATTACTGTAGAAATGGTTGTATTCATTCCTGTAGATTAATTACCAAGGACTGGAACCAGTTGATATGAAGTCATTCCCCATGGAAGTGTCATTAGCAATGGTATTAACCTGTCAAAAAGACCTTTAAAAAGAATTAAGTTAACAAAGTCCCCATTTTTCATCTAAGAGAAGCTTATTAACCGAATGAATATATGACATGACTCAGAGAAATCAGAGAACATAAAGCTGTGTGATTTTTGTTAGTTAATCTGCTGTTTGAAACTGGTTGGTAACTGTCTGTATCAGCAGAAAGAGTTCCTTGGGTAGAGTCTGTGCAGGGGCTGCTGTGATGTTGAGCAGGTATTTTGTCCCACAAGTTCAGCGAAGGTCCACTGCCTCCTTACTGGGCTTCACCAGCCCAGGCAGTGCCGAGGCTGGGGTCACGAGGCTTGGAGCACAGTTTGGCTGAAGGCTCTACAGTTGTCCCCGAACTGGGAGAGTCATCTCAGTCTGAGCTCTGGGGGTAGAATATTTTTTCATTCCATTCTAGCTGTCTAGGAGTTAAATGTTTAGTCTAAACTAATTGTGTAGACTTTTTTTGTTAGTCAAACAAGAGTAGGCATTTCCAGAGAGCAATTAATCCCAGTCACCTTTTATATTTACTTTTAGCACGGAATGAATTACTTCTTGCTGAATTGGGTGCCTGTTTCTCTCCATTGCACATTGGAGCCTTGATGACTAGTTTAGATTAGATATCCAACTTCTAATGGCTACCACCCAGGTAGAAATAACCTGGATTAATCAAGTTCCCTGCTACTGACTATAATAACTTCCCTGTTATTATTCTGTGTATGATTTATGGATGCTGTGTTAGAGGAGAAGAGTCTTCTTTTTTTTTTTCTTTGCAGTAATTTCAAATGGTTTGTCATTAATAGTACAGTTGCTCAGTTTTCTGTTGTTCCTGATCATATGAAAGTTTTAAAAATTGTAGCATTTTTGTTATTTACTGTAATCATTAATAATATTTTAAAAAACCACTTTAATTCATTTTCATGATGGAACAGGTTAAGTTAAAGGCTGGTAGTTTGTTGGTTTTCTGGATTCTGGCCAGCTTCTTGGAGTCAAAAATCAATGTGACTCTTTTAAAGTTAAAGAAAAAAATGTTTCTCAGAAAGTTTGGAGCACAGATACTGGAATAGGGTGGGAGCATGACATTAGCGAAGAATAAGCCAGTTGTCAAATGGCTTTATTTGGAGGCAGGCACTAATTTGATGGAAACTTCAAGGTGGTAATTATTTGGATATTCGGGAGATTGTAGCTCCTCAGGGATTTCCCATGCATGTCAGATCTAAGTTTTTTTTTTCCCTTTTGGTGGGTTTTTTTTTAGAAACAGACCTATATGGCAAGCAGAGCAGAGGAATAAATTGATTGCTCCCCTTTACACTAAAAAAGGTTTTTCCTAGATGTTCTGAAAGGGATTTTTTGAGAAGTATAGCTAGCTTTTAAAAGGGAGAGTACAAATGCTAGTGACATGACATCTCTGGCCTCAATGCCTTTTCCTTTTTCATTATATCCTTTGATCTGGGGCAGACTGGCATCACCAACAGTCAGGTTCATTTCTGCATTTGTTCTGGGAAAAACAAACAAAACCAGTTAAAGCCTCTACCTTGGCTCTCTCCTTGCGTGTTTTCTCCTCTGACCAGTCCATGGTGCTTTAGGGTAGTTGGAGATTGTTTGCGCACATGTAAGGACAACATTTTTATCAGTCTTGTCCTCCCTGCTGCATCTGCAACCCTTACCTGTAAATCATGGTGTTTCTTCCATGGCTTCTTAGGCTTTACACAACATAATTAGAAGCTGCATAATTCACTTATCTTTTTAACATAAAATGCTCTCCAATATTTTATAGTTTCCAGTATCATTTAAGCATGCTGTGTCCTGCTGCCATGCCTCCCATTCAGCCTCTGCCTCTCTGAATGGTGCTGACAGCCCTGCTGGCAGCCTGGGCATGCATCCCTCTCTGCTCTTTGGGAGTGGCTGTGTTATCTTTCTGCCTGAAGATGCCAAGACTGTTTAAATGTCAACAAGATGTTGCCCAGATGAATTCCTCTGTAGCTTAAACAAGCATACCTCTGGTTTTTTTCCCTTGTGCATCCACCTTGCTATGAATATGGCTGCTCTCACTGCTTTTGCTGATGGAAAGTCAGAATAGGAAAAGACAAAGTACAGATAAAACACCAGGGGTGATGAGAATTGGCATTGGGTAGGGAGTCAGAACCAGATAGGAAGGAAGGAGGGAAGGGAAATGGGAGAAAGAGTCAGGAGGAGCTGGTACAGATTTAGTGGGACGGCTTGGCAAGCCAGGGAGCCAAAATTACAGGGTAAAGATTGGACAAGGAAGAAGAGGTACAACATGGGCCTGAGATTTACAATCGATTTGCTGTTTACCCAAGTGTCTGTCTCACAGCAGAGCCATGGTAATTCTGTTTAATTTTTAATGCTAAGCACGTCTGCATAATATAACCAGCTTAGCCTATATTTATTGTGTGTGTACATCTCTATATGTGGTGTTGTTTCTCAGCAACACTTACAGCACGTGCTGTACCCCACTCTGTTAGTGTGCACTCACAGCTTGGCACTCACAGTTACCCAGGACTAACACTGATATAATGCAGGATTATTCACAGGCCTGGCTATTTTTATGAAGAATCAAATGCCAACCTGAATTTTCTCAGGTTCGCAGTGGCAGTGTGCGAGAAATTGGGACCTTCAGAATGTTAAGAAGTGGTACCACATGAGACAAGGCATGGATTCACAGCCTTATGAAGTTCTGTGTCTGGCCTGCTTTGTATGCTGGTGTTGTATTCTTAGAAAGTAAAGGTGACAGAGTTTAAGTTGCATTTTGAGCAGGGAATGTAGCAACTAAATACTTGAGATGAGATTTGCATAGCTATTTAGGTACCTGGTGAGATTTCTGAAGAGCACTCAAGCTGCCGGAGGGACGCTTGATACATTTACACTGAACATCACCTTGATTTACTTGAATAGAAATGAACCAAGACAGTTAGACAACAGTACCTACATTAGCCAGTAGTCCAGACCCATAGAAGCACTTACATATTTTTGTAAAGCTGGGTCTTTATACCACTTGCCTTGAAGTCTGCATTTTTCCTTTCCAAGATACGCACATTTCCCACAAAAAATAAATAAAAAAAAAATCTCAGATTTTTCTCAGATTTTTATAAGTGAGAAAAGAGATTTTTGTTCTTTTTTCTTGAATCTATTTCTTGACACACATTTGCTCCCCTCCCTCTTTGCTTGGTCGTAGTAACAGGGCTACTCTGATCAGGAAAGATAAAGAGATTGTTTTTCACCATGAAAAAGCAGGTTTCCTAAATACCATTTGTTCTGTACTCTCTTTTGTCTTGGAGATCGAAAAATATTGCTACCAGAAGCCCATCATTTGGAGCCCTGTTCACTTCCAGAGGGCATTCTGTAACAGGTTCTTTTTATACTGAGTCTTTTGGGAGTAGTTCAGGAAAAAGAAAAAAGAAAAGAAAAGAAAAGAAAAGAAAAGAAAAGAAAAGAAAAGAAAAGAAAAGAAAAGAAAAGAAAAGAAAAGAAAAGAAAAGAAAAGAAAAGAAAAGAAAAGAAAAGAAAAAAGAAAAGAAAAGAAACCCTGCTACATGTATAACTAGCTCAAACAGTGCTTTGCCTTCTGGCAGGGAACATTTCTTATATTACGTCCTCTGATTTGACTTAGTAGGTGTTCCAAACTCCTGGAAAGTGCCACAATAGTTTTTAACATTACTTTGTTTTGTGATGCTGGATTCTGAGGATTTGGAGATTTTTTTGTTATTATTTTATTTTATTCCACTGTTTATCTTTTTCCTAAACTGCAGCCTTAATTTCCTTTAACTTTTCCCCTGTATTGTCACACCAGAGAGAATTAACAGCTCTACCAGCACAGCATTTAATGTAAGCAGGGCCTGATCCAACTGCAGACGTGGTAGATTATCTGTTGCTTTCAAACTTTGAATCAAGACCAGGTGTCTATCCAAAATCTGTATTTTTGTTCAGTGACAAATATGGGAGATTAATCAGGAATTTGTGTGTGAAATTGTACTTTTTCTGCCCTAAATGATCGCAACACTTCTTCCTTGGTTGTTAAAATACAGGACTCCATGAAATATTTTATCAAGGTTTTAGCCTTTAATGATAACAACGTTTAAGGCATTTTCTGTCTAGTTTTGAATTTTCCAATTATTTGTAGTACTTATATACCCATAATACGGTGAAAGGTAATAGACTTAAAAACAGTTATCACACATTTTTGCAAGTTATGGAGAATGGGAAAAAAAAAGAAAAGTATTCATAAATTACTTGTGAGCTTGACTAGTGAAGTGAGAAGGTTTGTGTATGATTTGAGATTACCCATAACAATTGCATTTAAATCTGACTATAAATTGCTGCAGCATGATTATGTAATACTGCATATCGGGAATATAAAATGCCAGGTGGATTTACTGGCAATAAGAGGAAGGCAATGCCTGTGAGAGATTGATGACTATACTCTAACTAGTAGAAATTGGGAGAGGAAATGGAAATTAATGATGATAAGATGTCTGAAATTACCAATTCATATCAAATAGCAGCTAAAATATCTAGGGACTAGTAGGACAGCAGAAACATATTCTGTTTTATAAGCATGTGGAGCATTCCATCTATAATTATAATCACTTGCATGATAAAGAATTAGTAAATTTGTAAAAAGCCTAGAAATAGGGAGTAAAGTTGTTTAGAAATGTGGCACATAGGCTGGGCAGAGTCTGGGTATTTCATGCCTGATGAGGAGCAGGTGCATAAGAAATAGTCATTGTTTCTCACAGTGCCAGAAAAAGGGTCACCAATGAAATTATTGTATAATGTTTAATTAAATTACGAAACTGATTTCCACAGGATGTTGTAGAGACCAAGATATAAATGTGGCCAAAAAGGGATCAGACAAATTCAGGAAAGCTTATTTAATCAGTGATTATTAGACATGATAGTCTGGAGAATCGACGGAGAGAGAACAGCACCTCCAAAGTATGACTCATCCCATCCTAGGAGAAGTATCTTAGATGAACTTGCTCTACCTGGAGATGACTGTGTCTTTGGTGGTCTAAATTACTAGCTTAGTACAGACACCAACATTTGAGAACATTAAAGCAAGCTGATTTAAATCCTACTGTAGATGTTATTTTCCTGTACTAAAGATGTGGGGCATTTTTTGCAATTGAAAAAGCTGTGGATGCAATTCAGTGGTGAAAGGGATGTTTGATTATAAAGAAAGGATATTTTCCTATTTGTCAGACGTATTTTTGTTCTTTCTTAGCATCAGTTTAATTTGTGTGCTTTATTGCAGAAGTATAATATATATGAAAGAGATTATATCATCCCCAAAGAGATTAAGTCATTCTCAGCCTCTGGAATCATTAGAGAGCGCAACAACAATTTTTATCTTAAACCTTTTTGCCTCCACATTCTCCAATGATGAATGAAGTAATCATGAGGTAATGCCAAGGAAGGCAGTGTTTGATATTTCTAGCTTTCCAGAATCTACAGACTTAAATAGTCCAGGGTAGCTGCCAGTGCAGTTCCTGTTTAGTATCATGGTTGGGAATAAAAATATTTCACCCACTGCTGTCTCCTGTCACCTGGGAGTAGCAGTTGCTGTGAAAGGCACAGCCATGTGAAGGCTATCCAGGCTCTTTGCCATTGCCTGTTACCTCCAACAATTCCCCCTCAAGTTGGAGAGATCCTCCTTGATCGGCTTTGGTAAGAGCTTTGAGGTTGTGTCTGCAAATGCAGCTCAGCTATAAAATGAAAATGTCTTTTTATGGTTACTTTTCCTTTTTTATCCAGCACCTTTGTAGTTCAGTTCCACAGACTTCAACTATTCCCATGGACAATTCAGTGACAGACAGCCCTAAGTTAGGAAAAAACATCCTGCTCCTTGAGAATTAGAGTTAAATGTCATGCTTCCCAGGATTCGTTGCCTACAATAATGTCTTTTTCTTGCTAGGTTTGCTAAAATAGTTTCTTCAATGGGTCCTTATCTACCAGTGGTGGACAATGAATCGGAACAAAATCATATTTTCCTAGACAATTTAATGGAACTATAGGCTGATCTTCTAGATTTGCAATTTTGAGACCTTTGGAAAGATTTCTAAGTCATCTTGTCTGTGCTTAGCAACCTCCATCAATTGCTTTATCCTTGTGGTTGCTAAACTGAAGGAATTCAGACAACATTTTTTGTGAATTTCGTAATAATTTGTTTATATAGCTTTAATTTGTTTTCCTCCATATTTTTATCTGCCTCACCATTGCTTTTTTTTTCTTTTTTGTCGAATTTATTACTATGGCCTGTCCCAGAGCTGTTCCTTCGTAGCAGCTTTCCAAGTACTTTGCTGAAGGAGTTCTGCATGCACTGATATATCCAAATCAAAAATGTTGCTTGCCTTTTTATGTCATCACTAAAAATATAACTCCTGAACTGTGTGTCCTAGAAAAACAAGCATTTTAGAAAGTGATCTGAAAAGTAAGCATCTCTTCAAACTAAAAAAGCCCAAAACACAATAAACTTGTTGTCCTTTGCAGGATGAGGCACGGAAGCTGGGTGAAGATGGATGATGTGGTACTACAAATGTGTGGTGTGTTGTATTGGTCTCTCCTCTCTTCTCCTCTTTCTTCAGTATAGACTTTATTATTCTTGGCCATGGTAATTGCTACTGAAATTTAGACTGTATCTCTCTCTCTTTTTTCTCTTTGTATACCTTTTATTATTTCACCAGAAAAAAGCATGTTTGCACATACATGGATTCATCTGAGCAATTTATCAGTTTTATTAGCACAGCGACAGTAACCTGTTTTATAAAAATTTGTTCCAGTAGAGCTCTCACTGAAAAACAGTTGGAAGAAATTGTTCCAATTACTTTTAATGTATGAAATGATGAAATTGTGCTGTCCTTTAGCATGAGAGGCTTTCTCTCTCTCCCTCCCTGTCTCCCTCTGGCATCTTTTAATAGAAAGACCATATACTGGGATTCATATTTGGGACCCATGGAATGTTGTATGTTTTACCTTGCTATCTCACAGAACTATTGTCCTGTAAAAATGAAGACAAAATGAGAAGAAATAGCTAACAGCTTTCAGTTGCTGCATAGCCGAGATTTACTGGGTTGTGTTTGTAATTAGTTATGAAGGACACACACAAGGCTCAGGGGCTTGCCATTAAGGTCATGAAATAATAATGAGGTTCCTGTACTGGGGACATAGAGTCTCCTCCGAGACAGCCAGCATTCCTTTTGCTTTGTCCTTTTTGCTCATTTTGCAGTTTCTATCAATATTAATGTCAGAGTGCATTCTTTTTTCCTCTCAATATATAACCTTGCTAGTAGCTCTGTCATCTGTAAAAGTACTTACATTTTTCCAGAAATAAGGGTTTGTGAGGTTCATCTGTATTATCTATGAGTGATTTCAAAGTGTTACTAACATGTGTTAATTAATGGGGGAACACAAATGGGGTAATGGTATATACATTATTGCTTTTTGATGGTGGGCTTGCCCATGTAATGGAGTCAGTCTGCACTAAAGCCATATTAAAATTTTAATCAATTTTGTGCTTTATGACAGAAATTGGATTGGCAGCTCTGGAAAGGGAATCTCCTAGAAGAGGAAGCACAGTTGTCAGTGAATACTTCCAAATTCAGTCCTGGTGGGACCAGTTCAGTTTCACACATTCCCAGCTTTGACCTTTTTGCTCCAGTATCCATTAAGGATACCAGTCAAGACTGAAAAATGAGATCAGCTGTGATTTGGACCTCTTGTGCATTCTATGAAATAACAGAGGGGACTTGGCAGTGCTGGGTTAATGATTGGACTCAATGTTCTTAAAGATCTTTTCCAACCTGAACGATTCCGTGGTTCTGTGGTTGGATCTATGCACAGGCACAAAGAGCAGGTGAGTTGGCAGCTCTGCTTTGGGCACTGCTGACACAGCAGCTGGCTGCAGGTGTCCTCTTTGCTGGTTGCGTGTGTGCTTGCTCGAGTGGGCAGGGAGGCTCACAGCTTGCTGTCTAACACAGCAGTGCACAGCAGAGCCAGTATGTTAAGCAACATCAGAAACACTTTATTTCCCTCCCAAATTTCAGGTGCTGCCTGCATAGCATAAGTGGGGATTAAGGGAAGGCAGGTATTTTTCATGGACTCCAGAGGGAAAGCCTACAGATATAAGCTTGATCAATTAATTTCAATGAGCAAGGTTTCTCTGCAATGACTTTTCTCTGGTATAGAAACAGGGCACTTTAACTGGTTTGTTAGGTTCAAGTTGGTGGTGGGAGTCAGTCTCTTCTCCCAGGTAACAAGTGACAGGGTGAGAGGAAATGTCCTCAAGTTGCATTAGAAGTTTAGATTGGATATGAAGAAAAATTTCTTCACTCCAAGGGTATCAGACATTGGAATAGGCTGCCCAGGGAAGTAGTGGTGTCACCATTCCTGTAAGCATTCTAAAGGCACAGAGATGTGTCACTTGGGGATATGGTTTAGTGGTGAACACAGTGGTGCTGGGGTAATGGTTGGAAGTGATCTTAGAGGTTTTTTCCAAGCTAGAGATTCTATGATTCTAGTTAGCTGTCAAAGTCTGGAGGGTAAGATCTCATTTGGCTGATCCATCTGCTTAAGCAGAGATGTCTAGTGTCACCTGAAAGGACCTAAGGTGTCTGAGACACCCACATGGGACACCCTCTGTCTCAGCAGGTGAGTTGACTGGAGTGGCTTAAGTCATACCAGTGGGTTCTTATTAGGGCATCTCATCCTTGTTACCAACCTTCCTGCTTAGAGCTAGATTGAAGGAAGCAAAATGTTATTTCAAATGAGCCATCCAGCCACTCTGACTAAAATTTTTACATTTATTCTAAACCGTAATATCAAAAGTGATGGAAAAACCTTGCATTTCATAGTAGTGCAAAGAAAGAATTTTTATTTGAAAGTTCTACCTTAGGAAGGCATTTTCAGGTTTCCTTCTGTCTTTCTTTCATAGTCAGTGCTACTTCTGATCGAATTTTAAGTACATTTTTCCTGTTCAAGCTGTGTACGTGATTCATCTGTTCACTCATTTGTATGAGTAACATTTTTGATCAAACCTCAGTGTCCAACTCAAAGGTGTAAAGCCATTGATTTCATTCTGCAGAATTATGATTCATCTTCGCAGTAATATATTTCCTCTGTATTTAATCAGGCTCCATCTGAAGCAGTCACAAGGGACAGTTCTGAGGATTCATTTATAATGAATTCGGGGCGAGCGTTGCGCCAATGGATCACTAACCACCATGATACAAACACTTTATTTTGACTTTGAAAGGTTTTTAGTAAAATAAAAAGCTGTAATCTGCTCTCCCGCTAACCACTCCCGTTAACATCGGACATAATAGAGACATGGTTTTTAGTAATGTAGTGTTCAGCCCATAGGTCAAAATAGTCTGTTGAAATCAGCTCATGCACAGCAGTCATGGGCGTGCAAAAGCCAGCTAACACTGGAGTCTGGGGTGCTCCTTTTCATGAAGAAATGGAGTGGAAACAAAGGTCTGTCTATATGTGTTAGCTTATATTTATTTCAGTTATCACAGCACTACTTGTAGACCATGTGCTGATATCACTGCTCAGAGTTTTACTCCATCCTTTGTGAGTCGCAGTTGTCATCACAGGACACAGGAGCGTGAACAAGATGAAAAAGAGATCCTCTCACTGCTGTGTGAGTTGGGAACAGAGAGAAACCAGTCTGAGCACTGATCTTGGCTGCTGTTATTCCCAGCAGAGACTGGAGGAGGGCCACACCATGCTCACCATACCTGCTTCTCCCTGAGAATCCAGAGCAGTGAGACAGGGCCTTGCACCACTGGACGTGGCTGCTAAAAGGACTCTGTTGAGTAAATAGGGAGCTGGATATTAGAGATGAGTTGGAGAAATTAATATAGCATTTAGATGGTCAGAGTGAAATTTGTTGCAAAAGAATATTGTATTTAATAATAATAAAAAATATTTTTCTTACAGGCCAAGACTTTACTTGGTTAAGAACTATAATGAGGGAAAGGCAGGAAATGACAAGGGCATAATGAAACAATCCTGAACAGTTTGATCTCTGCAGTTCAGCTATTTAAAACTATTTTGGTTTGTGGGGGCCTGGAAAAGAGGGGAAAAGAGTTTTTCCACTGCTTTGATGGAAGTAAATAGCATTTTAGGAAGGACTGCATTTGGTACACCAGCATGTTGCACTTGTAATGACAGTAATCACACCTGAATAAGTGTTGTGATGCATAGGAATAACAATCAACTTTAGCAAATGTATGTTTTTCCTCGTGAGAGCAGGAACAACATTAGATTATCCACTGCCAATGAGCAAGGTGGGATTTTTCGTGTGTCACTTTAAACATTTAGAAATGCAGTTTCAGATCTAAGAAAGTTTACAGGGCTGCCTCTACAAGCAGCAGAAAGAAAGAGATGCTTGCTGATTCATTCTGTCTTAATATACGCATGCATGTATTCATCCTGTCTCTTTCAGATATCTCTCTCTATGCACAGAGTGAATCACTGAAATTTCTGACCATCTCCATTGACTGCAGAGGGACCAAATCTGTTTTTAAACAGCAAAGATTTGATTAATCCACCTTTACAGAAGGCAGGGCAGTTATTGTTTAAGAGTTGTGATGAGGAATATGGATATAAATGAAGACTGAAGCGTGTATTATTAAGTAAAGCCAATGACTTATGAGTCAGAGATGCGGTCCTGAAAAGGCACCTGATGGATTCAAACTGAAATTAAAATAAGGCTGGAAGGTGAACAGTAAAAGTACTTCTTGGTAAGCATGCTGGCTTAGGGAATTTGGCTTTGCACATATCAAACAGAGGAGTACAGTGACATTTCAAACTAACAATAAAACAAACTGATAGCAAATAAGAAGACATCCTGTAACTCAAGGAGAGAGAAAGCACATATTACTTTTTTATAGCATCATGGCAGAATAAATGAATATTTATTTACAAACAAATGGAAACTAAGAAAAAAAATTGTGCATATATGTAAATGAAGTCAAGGCAATGGCTAAAGTCTAAAAAACCTTATCCCCAAGCATGCACATTCGATAATCTTATCTCAAAGAAAAGCATCATTTTAATTGACACTAGAATTGACACCAGTTTCTACAAATTGACAAAAAAACCTGTCTCTCAGGCAGAGGAAATGTTGATACAGTTTGGCATAACAAAAGTAGATGGATGTTTACTGTCCACACGAATGTTGTCCTGTGGTTCCAGAACACTGGAACATACTCAGGGAAGCTATAATGTTCAGGCACGCCTTGTCAATCTTCCCCCCAGAAAGAAATGCTTCCAGCAACTATCCCAGAAAAGGTGCAGTACTAAATATTGGATAGATCTCTGAAATAATCTAAAATTGTATAAACCACTGTTTTGAAATGCAAGGCTCAGAAAGTGCCCTTTGCATAATGCTGATGTGTAATTTGTTCCAGAGGCCACTTTGAAATAGTAATGTCCAGGAGGTTACAAATTTCTCATCTCCTGAGGGAAAGCCTATTGCAAACCATATTCTAGAATAAAACCTCAGAGAAAGCAATCAAAAACTCTTATATTTCATACAAAGTACAAAACAAATTTCTTACAGCAATCAAGGTTCTGATGCTGGAGCATTCTGGATAATTAGGTGATTGCAATGGTGTTCATCATATGAACTATTAGAGAAAGGTAAATGTTTTGCAGGTATTTTAAGATTATTATTTACAAAGACAAAATTTACTGGACAACAGTCCAGTGAAGAAAATACTCATTCCACTGTTGAAAAATGAGTCTTCCTCCTCAAATCACACGTCCTTGTTACTTACTGATCACCACTGTCAATAGACACTGAACCAATAGCAAAATGAAACTATGGCAACAGATGTTCTCACGTATGTGTCTTGACACTCAGCATTAACAAGCTGATTGTTCTCATCAGAAATTAGTCACTAAATTCTGTAGAACATATAAATCATTAAATTCTATTGAAATATTGGAAAAGAAGTGGGCTTGGAAAAAAAATAAACCACAAACAAGTTTGTGATATGATGTATCAAAGCAAAATAACGGAGGTAAGTAGGAAGCAAAAATTTTCTTAAGGACATCTGATCATTCAGAGCCTAAGCTTTCTCCAGAAATGTGGACACTCCTTCATGTGATTTAAAAGAGCCTGAGAGAAAGAACAAGCAAAATAAGGATTTTTGTCTATATCTTTCCAAGTCTAAAACTAGGTGGTAGAGCCTGGAAGCTCTTCTGAGCGCTTGCGTCTTGTTGAACAACTCAAGTAAGTCTCAGCTTTATACTATGTCCTGTCATCTGTGTCCACTTGCAAAGAAGAAAAGCCAGCTATTGCTTTTTGTAAGCAATTTCGCAATCTAAATGAGAAAAGGGGGCAGAAATAAGACCCTGTCATGTCGTTCAGACCATGTGTTTCCAGGTTTATTTCTACCCAAGCTGCTGGCTTCAGCACTGGGCTTTGAATGGAGCCCTAGTGTGACTCACAGGGCTGCATCAACGGTGGAGCTACTTGTAGGTCTGGTATTGCCCTTGATTTTCATGTTGAAAATGTGGAGAAAACCCTTTTGCTTTATTCCAGACTTAACAGAAAACAAATCTATATTTTTAATGAAATAAATCCAATGTTCATTTTCTAGTCACCTAGAGAAAAAAACCCCTACGTATCAGTCATTGTTGTGTTAGAGCATACTCCTGCACAGGTTTTGCCCTTTCAAATGTTTTTTTTTTATTGCTGGAATCTAATTGAATATCCATCTCATTTCAATTCAAATATAAAAATATATCTCTCTTCTTTTGCTTAAACATCTTTTTTCCATTTATTATTCAATTTGGTTCGATAATTGCATTCCTTAATGCCATTACTCTCTATTTTCCTCCATTTCTTTTACACAGAGAGATTACAGGCCTGAGTCTAATATTTGGTAAAGCCAGTAAAGTAATCTGAAATCACTGGATTTATTCCAGTTTTTGTTGTAGTGCCACATAATTCAGAACCTAGCCTATTTTTTTCATGCATAGTTTGAAGTTTATGTTATCAGCAGTAAGTCATGACTGCTTCTAATTTCAGTATGGTGTTACACAAACACAGAATCACAGAATGAATCAGGTTGGAAGGGACCACGTTGGGTCATCTGGTCCTACTCAAGCACGGTCATCCCAGAGCACATGGCACAGGATTATGTCCAGATGGTTCTTGAATATCTCCAGTGAGGGAGACTCCACAGCCTCTGGGCAGTCTGTTCCAGTGCTTGGTCACCTGCACAATAAAGAAGTTCTTCCTCATACACACATATATATAAATCCTTATTTTTTGGTCATGGCTGGTTAAAAACCTAAAATAGAGCCCTAAGTTTTGTGTGAAGGAGGAAGCATGTTAGTTTAGGGTCAGTTTTGTTTCTGGGTAAAGGGAACAACATGGTCTTGAGGTCACTGATGAGCAATAAAACAATATGAAAGTATATTAACTCTACCTATACCTGATGATCAATTTTCTCCCACAGTTACTGCTGAAAGGATGTCTGCAGTTCTTGAGTCTCAGAACTATGGAGGTTGTCAGGGACCTCTGAAGACTATGTTATGCTCAGCCCTGCTTAGCAGGGTCAGCTAGAGCTGGGCTGCAGTGCTTGGCATTGCCCAGCCCCATTTGGCTGTCACTGTTTTGAGTACCTTCTGCCCCTGGTACCTGTGCCAGTGTCTGGCATGCTGCTCCTTGCCTGGCTTTTCTGTCCTGACAGCAAACACCTGGAGGTGGATTGCTTTCATCTTCCACTCCTACAGGTTGTTGCAGCCCTTCTCTCTTGTGGGCAAAGTGCAGATGTGGAGCTGCTCTATGTGTGGATCCAGGGGTTCTGAGAAAGGAGTCGGAAGATGGGACTGAGCTGAGTGAGGGAGTTCTTGTCCTGGGGGGATTTGGAGAGCTGCAGATGCCATGACATCATGAAGTAAAGGCCGCTGAGGAGGACCGAGTTGGCTGGCTTACGGGAGAGACAGTGAAGGGAGAAATTCCCTTCTAAGCTGACTGACCCCTTTTTCAGAAGGTTTAATCATAGTGTAGGACTTATATCATGTCAAAATCTTAAGAGCTGGTATCATGCCACAGTGCCAGAACCTCCTGTAAAATATCTTCATCTTTTGCATGTATTGGGAGAAAAAAGGACTTTCCCGAGTGGTTCTTTTATGCAAGGTATAGGACAGGCCTCAGCATCATCCTTGTTTAATGCAAGCTGACTTAGAAGTTATGTTGACAACTGATGTGAAGAGGTGCTTCACTAATTGCCTAGGGAAAATATAATTGTATAACAATATGGGGTGGAAGGGAACTTAAAGCTCATCCAGTTCTAGGCCTCCTGCCATTGCAAAGGAACCTTCCCTAGAACAGGTTGCCCATAGCCTCATCAAACCTGGCTTTGAACACTTTCAGGGATGGGACATCCACAACTTCTCTGAACAACCTGTTCCAGTGCCTCACCACCCTTACTGTAAAAAATGTCTTCCTTATATCCAGGGTGAATCTACCTTCTTTGAATTGAAAACCATTGCCCCTTGTCATGTCATTACAGCCCCTGATAAAGAGTCTCTCACCATGGAGATGGGAAAATTCCTCTTCTTTTCCACACATATAGTTCCTTGGATACTTATTTCCATGGGCCTTTGGGTATGAGGCTGTTGTTTGTTTTGTGCATGAAATACAGACTTTAGCTCCAAATTTCTTCTTCTGTGAAATAATAAATGCATTTGAAGGAATGAGGCATCTGTGTGGCTTGATAGCCTTTCTATCTGTCCTTCATGCTGACATTAGTAGAGAAAAGGCAGTATCTGAAATAGCCTGAAGAGAAAGGAACAATGCTGGAGTTATTAGGAGTTATAGTTATCAGCACAAGGCTGGAAATTTGATAAACAGCCTGCTTAAAAATCATATGAGAATTATTCTGCTGTTGTAGATTATAGACATAGGTCTCTGCTTTCCCCAGCATTAATTATTTGGGGTTTTGTTGCCTCCATATACATGTGCATGTTAGAGTCTAAACACTGTTTGAGGTGCCGTTTATAGATTTGCATTGTGTCAAAGATTGCAAAGACGTCCACCACGCTTGCTTGCTCAATGCCTGGATTTCACGTGTTGTCCCCAGGAGTCAGCACGTTCCTGTGGGAGATTGTGGGCTGGGAGTGGGCAGAGGGGTGGAGATGAAGCACAGTTTTCCTTCCAGCCTAATGAGTGCCTGCCAGCACAGCTGAGCTGGCAAAGTGAATGTTTTCATTTGCTTCTGGCATAGTCCACACGACTCAGTCCCACTTCCCAAAGCTACGGAAGAGCAAGAAAAACATGTACCATACAAGGGAATATATTTAATGCACAGACCTCACGAGGCTGCAGAGGTATTGGTTGACTACCAGCTACTTCAGCTCCTGCAGAATTACTGGGAAAGGGAACCTGTGAACATGGGCAGGTGTCAAAGCAGCCAGAGTACATGGGAATAAGCTGGGGTAGCCGAAATCACTTTGGTGCTTGTGCCCAGGGTTGTGAGGTGAATCTTTCTGCACTTCTGGAATCAGTGAGGGAAGGGAGGTGGCTTCAGTCACCAGTACCTTTTCTCCAAATGTTCCCTTGGAGGAGCACTTTTTCTCTCAGCTACCCATGTGGGAATTTAGTGAAATTAGGCAGCTATTGTGGATATCAAAAATAGGTGGTATGACTGCTCCATTTCCCCATGCTTCACAGAATGACAGAATCACCAAGATTGGAGGGGGCCTCCAAAGATGCTCAAGTCCAAGTCCCTGCTCAAGCATGGTCAACTATAGATGATTGCTCAGAGCTGTGCCCAGTTGTGTTTTAAATAGCTTCAAGTACAGAGACTCCACAACCTTTCTAGGTAATGTTTCAGTGTTGCATCACCTGCACAGTAAAGAAGTGTTCTCTTACATCAAGACAGAATTTCCTGAATTTGAATTTGTGCCCATTGCCTCTTGTGTCTCTGGGCACCTCTGAGAGGAGGCTGGCTCTGCTATCTTTGTTCCCCTCACTGAGTATTTAGACCCACATTCATAAGACCCCATGAGCCTTCTCTTCTCCCGGCTGAACACCCCAGCCCTCTCAGACTTCATTCATATGACCTTTGTGGCCCTTTGCTGGACTCCAGTAAGTCCATGTCTGTCCGCTACGGGGAGCCCAGCACTGGACACAGTGACGTGGGAACTGGTGAGAGGTGTCTCACCAGTGCTGAGCAGAGGGGAAGGGTCACCTCCCTCAACCTGCTGGCAACACTTTTAATGCAACTTGGAAAGAGAATGGGTTTATGAGACTAGGGAAAGTAAGCAAAACAACACAGAGCTGGGTTTTAGGGACGTTGTTGAACACTGTTGGTGCTGTGTTCTCAGTGGAATTTGGGTCCCTTTTCAGCACAAATAGGAGATCTTTGGCAGCATTCAGTTTACTCTTCCTTAGGGACAGCCAGAGTTCCATTTGTTTGCACTTGGTCCCATTGAACATGGAGCACATACCAAGGAGGCTGAAGGGGAATGAGAGAAGGGGAAAGAAGAAGGCTGGGAATGGAGCTGTGTAAGCAACAGTTTGGGGGGTCTTTTGAAATCGTTAAACAGCAAACAAGATTCTGTAAGTCCTGTTTTGCTATTGAAATTAAACTTTTTTTTCTTAGGTCTTTAAATTTTGTTTTGTAGACTTGTCCTCATACTGGCAGTTTAGTACTGACAAGCCAAATGGGAGAGGCAGGCCTGATAAACCTGTGCGGGAATTGCTGTGAAATATTCTAGGGAAAAAACCTTGCCATTGGCCAGGAGGTTTGGATGATGATCAAGTGGTGAGTGGAGAGCTTTTGAAACAGGACAAACATATGTGGGACACATGATAGCATTGCAGAAAATATATGAAACAAACAATACCAAGTCTTAAAACTGGAGGAACTGTCTGGCGTGGGCCTCTTGAGGTCCAGCAGGGCAAAGAGCAGTCAGATCTATCCTCATATTGCCCCTGCCTGCTGCTGGCACATCCTGGACTGCTTCAGGTTGGGGATTGGCTGTTTAATAAAATTCCATCTTTAAAATCTGACTTTCCTATGGACCGGTAAAAGCATCAATTAAGGTGTTACTTAGTGCAGTACTGGAGTAGCTTGCTAAGTATTTCTAAAAAGCAATTTTCTATGGATAGCTGACGGCCTTTTCAGGCATTTCAGAAAAGGAATGTGTTTTTAAACTCAACCTTCATTGCTCTTGCTACTGGTTTCACAACAATAGTTTTAGTGTTTTTCTTGATCTCTAATTTGGATTGTGTTGCCCTTGCTAGTGTTAATAAGCATTCTCCTGCCAGAGTAATCTCACTGGGAGCAGACTTGACACCGTATCGATGCTGTGTGGCACCCATGTACCTGGTTCCTTGGTTATCATGAATCTCTCCCCCAGAATGGTTTGTAATTGAAGCCTGTTGCTTTTTTTTTTCCTTTCATGATTTTTTGCCATAAAACACAACTGAATATGAATAGCAGTGCTTGGATTGTCACATTGCGTGGTTGGAAATATGGCACTTGGAAGCAAATATATAGTTGAAAATGATAAAATTTACTCAACAAAAAAATGCTTGCAAAGTGATCTTTCCTCCTCTTGAAAACTTAGTGATTGTGCAGCTGTTCTCTCCTGTCTTTTCCTAAGGCATATTTGTAGATTTTCACAAGGAAAAAGCATGTTTGGGAAACTGTGACTGCAAGTTAATTAAAAATAGTTTTCATTTTAGAAAACTAAATGTGTTGGCAGTAGCATACTCATTGCTAATGGGTGATTGTACTTTTTCAACAATAACAAGAGATTCAATGAAGCTCTAGAAGATGTTAGGATATGATTAACTAGATAATCTATGTATTTGAGTTTTTATTCCCAAATAAGACGGATCTCCCAGAGCCAGAAGTGTGAGTTTATATTTGATAATTATATGAGACTCTTGAGCTTTCTTGCAGATTGTAATTCAATTCCATAAGAAAAGAGCTTTAAAACATGAAGAGAGAATCAATGCTTCTAATTCCAGGAAAGCATTGTGACCAGCTTGGTCAGTTTGCTCACTCTGTCCCAAACAGAGACCGGAAGGTTACGCACCATGCTGCGCTGGAGCAGCAAATAAGAGTATAGAACCCAGCAGTCACAAATCATACCTTTCTCAAATACTGGTTTGGTTCTGTGGAAAAAATAGTTTCTGAGAGTGTTTATCAAAATGTCAGCTGTGGTTTCCTTTACTAGAGGTTATTCTGGGGTGAGGTACATCAGAAATGGATGAAAGGTGTTTGGCACTTACTGGACAACCTATGGCAGACAAGCAACTGCCCAAAATTAGGGATCTGGACCACAGAGGCAAAAAGCTGGTGACTTGTTTCTCTGATTCTGATGACAGGTTATGTGTGGATATTTGTGTCTTTATTCATGTATTCTTACACACATGCAGACCCACCCCACGCTCTGTAGATGTTCTACAGTGGATTATGTTCACGTTACTGAAAACAACATAGGCAACTTCGGCAGATGGGGTGGAGATTCACAGTTCTGTTCCACCTCTCTGCAGAGCCAGGTCCAAGGGCTGTAAAGCTAACATGGATAAAGATCAAAAAGCTACTATAACAGAAAAATGAGCAGTCAAAACCACCTGATTTTTGCCCATTGAGGATGCTTTTTTTCGTCTGTAAATGTTGTTATGGAGATAGGAATATAGGTGAAGAGTCAAAAAAAAGCATACTTGGCTAAATAAAGAGAGCAAAAAAATGCCTTTTGAATCTACCTAGGATAGTTACTATAACTTCTGAGTATCTTTAGGGGTTTTCTGGGTCCTAAGCAAAGCACCTTATGGCTGCAAAAGGTAACAGAATGTAAATAAAAAAGAAAAAAGGAGAAGTAAACATGCTCCATAAAGAAGAAAATAAATTTTAAGAAGTCATTGTTTCTTGTAAAAGCTGAGTTGGAGCTAACTGCATTCATATACTTTAGTCTCCATGGAATTTAAATTCAGATTATGCCAAACTGGGTCAGTGTCATACATGAAAAGATGGGGACTTCAGAGATAAGGCTGGGATAGTTGTTCTAAATACCATAAATTGCAAACTCATCGTTTAGTCAAAACAGCTGTTTTCTGGACATCTGCATGTACAGTTTCACCTGTGGCAATTAACTGGAAGATTGAACTCTCATATATTTGTGCTAAGTTTGCCAAAATGTATGGATGGGAGCTTGGCAGACCCTCAGAGTAAGTTTAGAGCATGGAGTAAGTTTAGACCAGGGAGGACCATGGCCAAGAGGGAGAGGGGCCGTGCGGTGTTTTAGGAGTAGACCTGTTGCTGCTGGCAGTATGGCACCAAGGAACGTTCCCATAAAGGAAATTGCATAAATATGTTGATTTATTGGAACAGAACAAAGTATGTCCTTCTGAGGAGAAAGAAACTTCTGCTTTGAAACAGGGGAAGATGCCAAAAGCAATAGATTAAAATGAGGAATGGGTGGTGATATGGACTAGAAATCAAAGCATTCAGTGTGATGCAATCATTAGACACAGATGCTATACTGGAGATAAAAATGGAAATGCAAATCTAGGTTCGGGAAAGAAATTATTCATCACTTTGCAGTTCTCTACAGGACAAGTTAAGTGCTGTCTGTCATCTGATTAAAAAGTAACTGAAAGACGTCTGTCATGAAAAAAACTGTAGCAGAATGGGAAAAAGTTAAAGATGAGGTTTTCTCTGACGTTCTCTCAAAGGATATCTTTGGTCAAATGTCAAAGAACCTGGAAGTATCTCAAAGGACCAACATGAGTAGTACTGATATTACTGTATTTATCTATACATAGACACAAATTTTGTGTTTCTGTCCGGTTTATATTTAATATATTTAAGTGTATGCAAAATGTATATAACAAATGCAGTGAATATCTTCAGAGTTAACAGTGATGAAATGTAAACAGTGATGAAATGTAAACCATCTGATGCTTATCAACTATGTATTAAATATATAAATATACACCTATTTATACATATGTGTATGTATACATGTATGTGTACAAATATGTAAGGATTAATTTTATTTTTCCAGTTTGGTTTCATCATTTTTTGAGACCAAGTCAGTGGACTCTTGCATTGCTTCCTCCCAGTGGAAGCCCTAGTGCTGTATGTTACCAGCCTGTCTGTCCACAGCCTTGGACGTGTGAGGAGTAGCTTCTAATGTGGCTATCATATCAGAAGATATTTTTGAGACAAAGATAAAGAGGAGTTCTGTAGACATCCCTGAATCTGTGAATTTTTTTTGTTACTTTCAAAAAAAACCACCAAAGTAATCTTTTTCAATCTTACTGTAAACAAAAGCTGTAAATTGCCTAATTTTAAGGCAAATGAGTAGTCTGTCTCCAGGCCTTACAAATCCTAAATGAAAGAAGAATATTGCCTTTTTCACTATTTTCAGCCTCCAATATTCAAGCATAACTTAGGTTCATGTTCACCAGTGAATCTGTGAAGTTGCATTTGACTGAAAGCAGCAGTGAATACAAAATAAGCATTAAGTTCAAGTTACATGGCTAATTCCAGTTTAAAATGTTCGCATTTGGCTAATTGTATTCATTTATTTCTTCTTAAGGCAAAATGGGGAAACAAAATAGTAAGCTGGCCCCTGAGGTGATGGAGGATCTGGTGAAGAGCACGGAGTTCAATGAACACGAGCTAAAACAGTGGTACAAAGGATTTCTAAAGGACTGTCCAAGTGGTAGACTGAACCTTGAGGAGTTTCAGCAGCTCTACGTAAAAGTAAGTTGTTTACTAAGTTATTTGTTAACTTAAAAGTAAGTTTTTTGACTGTAGAAAAAGTTATGAAGTAATATAAAGCAAACATATGGTCCAGAGCTGCTGGTCATTTAGACTAAGGAATAACTTTGCTGGAAGAAGCAATGGTGAAGATGAGGAGATGAGTGGGAAGTGTTACCCTCATCACATCAGTGATTCAGGTAACTATAGTGACCAGAACCAAAAGTTTAGAAAAAAAGCTGTGATTTATTCACAAGAAATATAATATATTCTCTGCCCTCTGAAATTCACGGACCTCGTTCACCTTCAAAGGATGGCCGTGGTCCTGTTCAATATAAACCATATGATTGCTGGACACACTTATATAAGAGTGATGAAGTTTCATGATAGTATGACCTGCAGATAAATTATGAACTGTGCACAAAGGATTTCTTTCACAAATTGTAGGTATTGTCTTTATTTTTTCCCTGCTGTCACTTTGTTCTGGTTTTATTGGGAAGGGAAAGCAGGCTGATCTGTTTATTTTCTTCATATTTTTCATTACTTTACCAAGTTCAATGCAGTCTTTTCCTTACTTATTTGTTATGTATTTATTCTGTAACAAGAAGAACGTGGGGGTAGCATAAAAAGTGTATTCATGTTACAAAGATAATTATATTTTAATTCAGAATTGAGTGTCTACCTAAAGGTCAGAGACTTCAAAGTAATGTTAATTAGGAGAAATATTGAATGGCAATAATGAGCTGTAGGATCAGAACACCACGTAAATACAATGTGAGGCTGAATAAAAATAAAGCGGCCTTTCAAATATAAATAGTTAATATTGAGCACACTGACAATTTTTGCAGAGAAGTGGGACTGTCATTTCCCTCAGATGTATGCTACAGTTTTTTCCTAAATTTCTTCAGCCTTGAACCAGATCACTTCACAAATTATTACCTAGACCCTTTTTTTTCTAATGAACTGTTCCAGCAAAAACTTCTAACTGAGCTTACATAAATAAATTTCTGTCTTCATATTTTAAAATTTATGGCTGAAGAAGATGTTGCCTAGCAATCCTTTTCTTAAGAAACAAATGAATTTGTAATGACTTGTATTTTCAGATGAAAGAATTTGTAGAGCCTCAGGTGTTGTGCTTGTTATTGAGAGATAATTTATAAGTTCCATTTTAAACAGCACTCACTGCACATCCAGCAAGAGCAGACATCCTACCATTTCTCATACATGTTTCTGGGAAAAGTAAAAGGTCTTTACAAAATTCCTAATAAAGTATGTCAACTCTTCAGAAATCAGTTTCTTTTTGGGTTTTTCTTGGCTGTTTTTTTTGGTGCGGTTTTATTGGATTGTGGTTTTTTGTTTGTTTGTTTTGGGTTTTTTGTTGGTTTTGTAGTTGTTGTTGTTGTTGGGGGTTTTTTATGAATGTGTGTGCTGTGAGAAAAAACATCTAATGAAGACAGGTCAGAACTGCCAGGACTTCCTTCCTTCAAAGGGGTGTTTGAAGCGTTCATAGATATTTCACAAGATACTTTACTCATGAAGACGTATCAGAGAGTAAATTCAATATCATATTTGCAGAGATGGTAGTGCAAAAAATAACATGAAGAGCGCAAGCAGTATTTTGCTCTTGGGATTTGAAGACAGCTTTGTAATCTTACTGAGCTGCAATATCCAGCTTTTAGTTTTACGGCCTCATGTATCTTTAGATACGTGCATCAAATACGATTCTCTCCCTTGCTTTGGCACTTGTGGGGTTTCATTTTTGCTCTGTAATGGCACCACCATATATTTAGTCCAGTTTATTGTCATCTTATATTTAATGTCTATATGGGGCAAAATACTTACTTTGCAGAGGAGAAATATGATTAGCTGTAGTAAATCCAGAGCTTTATTTCTCTCTGTGTTGCAGAAATGCTTGTAAAATCATGTCTCTGAGGAGCTTATAGTCTGAGTGTTGGCCGTGGTGGTGACTTCTCCTGTGTAGGACATTCTGTCTGCCCCAGCTGCTGGCTGCAGATAAACCCCCAGATGTGAAGTTTGATCTTTCCAGGACAAGCCATCAGCAGGAGACCCAAATCATTATGATTACATTTATAGCATTTCAGTTTACTTAAAGTATATTCAGGGTGAAAATGCATGAAGCATATATTGATTTGTAATTCCTCTTAATGAACTTACTTGGAATGATGACATTTATCTGTTGTTCTGAACTGGACTTTATTGAAGAAGATTTCCATAGATCAATATATTTTGAAAAGAAATACAAGACTTCCCTTCATTACCAATTTATGTTTACCTGAGATGACATTGTTTCTTTGTTCATAAGAGCTGTGTGGTGCATTTTCATGTGTGTTGATAAAAAGATGTTGGTCACCCAACTTAGAGAAAACTCTTTCTTTTTTACTCACGCACAGTAGAAAATATCCTCAGCTTAAAGATCCAAAACATTTTATATTAGCAATACTTTGAGGTGAATTTCCTGGTTATCCCCACTTCTCTTCCATCAGAATTGCAGAGTGGGATGCACAATCTTAGGGCATAGAAACTGTTGTTTTGGGGTTTTTTTTATGAAACATAACTAGATGCCTCCTGCGATCACACCTAATGTGTTACTATATCTAATGCCTGCTAAAAAGCTTGAGCTGGTTTGAAATGCAACCTCCAGAACATGCGTGATGTGGATGTCAGGTCCTCAACACGAACCCTTCCAACTCTACATATTTGCATCAATTGTACTGTGCTGTTTACTGATGTAGATGAAGCCTGTACTGACTAAAGGGGGAATTACTCCAGTTTGGCTTGCGAACATTTGCTATTGAAGTTTGCATTATGAATACTAATCATCCAGTGCTTAAAATAAATAGCAGTTACACAAATGGACTTTACAGAAAAATTATTTGCAGCACTTCTAGTGGAAGTGTCTATAAAAATATTTAGTCAAGAATACCCCTTTTAAATAAGCAGCTAATAGGCAGAAATATGCTTTATACTGTTGCATATTTAATGATTTCTGCAATATCACAAGTTCATTAAAAATACTGGTACATTTTTGGGTAGATAGATTCTTCTTGGGATACGAAATCTGTAGCAAACTGTTAGGGCTCATGTTTCCCTCCATGGTGCTGAATGAAGTGAATGCTTCAGCAGTTTTTGGAATAGTTTATTGAAGAGTTGGTTATATACTGCAAGCCCAGAGCCACAAAGAGACCTAAATACTGAAACGCTGAGTTAGCTGTCCTGACAGTCTGCACAGAGCATGGGAGGGGGAGAATCTGTGGATAACATTCTGAGGAAGCTAAAACTCAAGCCAACATTTTGTAAACAAATGTGCAAAACCACAAGGTATTGCTCAGAACAGGAGCTGGTGCTAAATTCTAAGTTTCTCCAGGGTATGTGCATCTGTTTTCATATGAGAGTTGCATCTTTCTACTGCAGATAACTATTTAGAACAGTAGAAAAGGCAAAATCAACTGACTGGGGTCCTTTTGCTTTCTCTCTTAAGCGACAAAAATAATGTAATTGTCTTACCATTATCACAGAAGTTTAAGTACTCCTTAAGCTGTAGAAAACTGAATCAATTAGAGCACTGCTAGCAGGTCGAAGGAGGTGATCCTGCCCCTCTTCTCAGCCCTGGTGAGTTGCATCTGAAGAGCTGTGTCCATTTCTGGGCTCCTCAGGACAAGAAAGAGATGGAGCTCCTGAAGCAGGTCCAGCAGAGGGTGACAAAGATGATGGAGGGACAGAAGCAGCTCTGTTATGAGAAAAGGCTGAGGGAACTGGGCCTGTTCAGCATCGAGAAGAAATGACTGAGAGGGGATCTCATCAATGCCTATCAGTATCTGAGGGGAGATGTCAAGAGGATGGACCAGGCTCTGCTCCCTGGTACCCAGCAACAGGACAAGAGGCAGAAACTGATGAACATAAATTCCACCTGAACATGAGGAAGAAATTCCTTACTGTGCAGTGACCACCACTGGAACAGATTGCCCAGAGAGGCTGGGGAGTCTCCCTCACTGGAGATATTTCAGAACCCTCTGGATGCAGTTCTGTGCCATGTACTCTGGGATGACCCTGCTTGAGTGGAGAGGTTGGACAAGATGATCTACTGTGTTGTATTCCGATTTTACTGTAATGGTAATTCATTCTGTGAATTACCATGCCTGTTTGAATCTGCACTGCTTGCCCTCTCATTTATCTACCTGTGATGAGATACAACCTTCTGGGCTGCTGGCAATATCCCAATTAGCCTCTTTTTCTGTAGGAATAGCATCAGAAAAGCTGGAACCTAGAATTTCCTTATTCAAAGAGAATATTCTAACTGTTAAGCTTAATCCTTACTGGCTGTCTTAATTTTCCTTTTTTCTCTCCTAAAAAGTCCTTAATTATTTTATCTTGCATAAAACTTCATTAGCATTGTGGGCAGAGAGCTAAGGAATTAATATATAAAACTGTCATTAAAATAAAATATACCAATAAAAATTCGTGAGTGTTCCTATCATTCTTTATGGTTTCTTGCAGTCTAGAGGGCCAAACACATTTTCCTTCAGATCTTTTGAATTCACTGGGTTTAGATGAATATGCCCTAGAGTGTATAAGTGTGCATAATCACTGCTGATATTCACAGGAATTATGCATGTTTATTAAGTGGAAAATAGGCATCTATATTGTGATACTTCTTGGAACTGGGTCATTGAACATGAGAAGCATATCTCTGCATTAATAGAAACAAGCACCAATGGTCCTTTAACTGGAAGGGTAGTGTTAGGAGTGATCATGCTATAATGCTAACATTAAATGAAGTAACTTGCTTTGTGAATTTATTGCACCTATATTATTTAGCTATGTTTTGGAGTCTTATAGACAACTTTTAAATGAAGAAAAAAAAAAGAAGAAAAGAAAAAATAAGGCTGTTTCATTAATTAGAATCAAATGTTTTGTCATATTTTTTGCTTCTATCTCACATTTCCAGCCTCGAAGGGAATTGATTTCTAGTCCTTCATTTTAGTATGTGTAGAACAAAAGAATCTCAAAAATCTATTGAAATTTAAGTGGGTGTATTTGCAGCCTCTTTCAAGACAGACTAGCATCTTTCTAAAGATGGCACAGAGCTCCTCAAAATATCAGGTTAGAGCTGGATTTCAGGCTTTCAGTGGCTGTAAAAAAGTATGATTCCAGAATGGCACAGCTGTGTTTACAGATGTCCCAAACATAGATGCAGTTGTACTGGCAGAAACTGATGTTTCCTGGGATCATCTCTTAACTGGTAGAGCTGTGCTGGTTTTGTGACTGTGCTTTGGCCACTTAAGCTCTCCCTATAACAGGAATACTTCTAAGGTGTATTATACCAATGTTAGGTGTATTATGCCAAATATAATAAATATGTTTAGCATGTTATGTCAGTCCTGTGTTGCTGTGGAACTACAGCGTGTCTTGAAATAATGTATAAATATTGTATATAATTATAAAAAAATACTGATCTGTCTACCCACACAATGACTTTAGCCTTGTTGCTACCTTCCAGATCACATCTGGTATGCCAGCAGTATTTCTGGACAATATGACAGGATATTTGCTGGATGTATGACCTGAATTTAACTGCAATACAGAAAACTTCATATGTATTTATTTATAAAGATGACTCTAAAAAATATTTAAACTGGTTAATGTTATTACTGCGTTATTGAATTTTTCAAACTGATATAGAATAATAAAACTAATAGTTATTTTAGAAACGTTTGATGCAAACGAATAGAGCAACAAATAGCACTAGTCTGGGGACATCACAATATGGCTCTGTAAGGAGCAGTGCATATCTAGATAGAGAAATAGAGGCTGGAAAGGAATGACAGTAATGTTGCTGGCCTCAGTAGAAGTTTTGCTTGTGGGGATTGTAAAACAGTTGATGAGGCAGAGATTCTTAATGCATTCCTTAAGCACTTAATACAAATCTGCACATCTGAGAAAATTACTGTAAATCATTAGAAAGAAATTCACTTTTTCACCTGAAGTTCAGTGAAATTCCTATGAAGAGAAAATTAATACAGCAGAATCTTAAACAGCAGTGTGCTGAAAAGCAACTGTGCTTGTGGTCCAGCACTATCACTGGGGAGTGCTTTTCAGGGTGAGCAATGTGCTTGGTGCTCCAAAGCTATATTAAAACTGGGTTCTGATAACTTTAAAACCAAAAGAGATTGCAATTGCTTTTCAAACAGGACTTGGCTAAAAAAAAAAAGGGCATGGTCTTGTTGCCTGGATGTTTTCCACACAAAACCGCTTTTGCCATTATTCATTTTCTTCTCCTTATAGACAGGAATAGGCAGGTGCTGTGCCAAAATGCAGGTCTACTCCTAAACCACATAAAAGACTTATTATATATTTCAAACAGAAGCTGAGATTGTGCTCCATGAATTTTAAAACAAAGGGCCAGAATGCTTCCTACTTTTAAAACCAAAATCAAACAAACCCTGAAGGCAGTGTTAACTTTGAAGCTGACTTTGAGCAATTCAGGGAAGGGGAGGATACTGGTAACATGCCTTTCTGCTGTGTTTCTGTCTCTGTGCTTATCCCAGGAAAAATAATGTCTGGACTTAATATCATTTTGTGGAACAGATTTTAAAATCTGTCTTTAGTAAACAGAGCTTTAAAGATCAGCAACCATATTGAAAAACAAAATAGAGTAAATAAACATGGATTCTCATTTAAGCTGCAAAGCAAATTGAAAACAGAAATTTCCAGAAGAGGACCAGCACTCTGGGTAGCAAACAGTTCTGAAAATATGGCTGTAAATCACAACATTGGATACTAAGAGCCTTTAACAATGTGGAATGGAGTCAGTTTAAATTGAAACACTAATCTCAGTGAAGCTAATGGGAATTTTCATTCCTGATCCTTACTTAAGCTCTTAGGACTGTACTGAGCTCCCGAAATTGTTTATCATTGTGAGACACAAGTGCAGTGAAGTCTGGTGCAAGCTCCATTAACCATTAGTGTCCAGTCCTACAAGTTGGATCTAGAGTCTGGAGAGCTCCTCTCATCACGTGTGAAGAATGTGCACACTGGGAGCTGTCATTTAAAGGCAACAATGGTTTAAAAACTAAGTCTGGGGTGGGGGGAACGGGTGAAAGTAAGGGTCTTGAAGCTGGTAAAAAAAAGTTTCAAAAGCAAAGAAGGACAAATCCTTTTCTACTTGCAGTATTATGGCTAGTGGCTAATTTTAAAGGCTAAAATACTTTTTATTTTTTTGCTTCTGTTTCAGAGCATATAATGGTCCGTATCCTCCAGACAATCTCCTCTGGAGACTCTAAATCTGGAAAATGAGGAAGTCAGACAAATTTAAGAGATGAAATCTAAACAGCTAAATCTTAATTGCTCCAAATAGTAGCTTGTGGAGTATCCAGGCTAGTGGAATGAATCTTCCTAATGCTTGAACAAATCAGTAACATATGCTGACACTGTGTCTGGAAGAGGCAGGAATCATGGTCACATGAATCTAAAAAGCAGTCCAACTGTCTAAAGGCATCTCCAGGGCTTAAAGAGTCAGCAGATGTGTGGGAATGCAAAGGTTTAATCCAAACCTCTGATTATTACCAAGTATTGAATATGTCTGTAATTCTGTGGCTATGTGTGGTTCTTGGAGGCACTCAAAACTGACTTCCAATGCATTGAAGACAGTACATCCAGACAGGACAAGATGATCCAGCTTGGAATGCTTAAAAATATCGCCATTTACATGCATGCCCTAGTTTCCACCATAGTCTGATAAAAGAATGCAGGCTGGGTAAATTTTCTAACAATAACATGCAAATTACTTTCACTTCGTCTTTTATTTTGAAGGAAGCTCACCAGTTTCCAAAACTGTCATGCATTCTTATAAGAGACCTTGTTCCTTTACAGGTCACCTTTGACCTATGTTGTATTCCTCCAAGAAATCAAAACAATGAATTCGGGATACTGTGATTATTTCTGAAGCAAAACACTGAATTTATTAATAAGGTTATCTGAAGGGTAATAAAGGAGTGCTGCAGCTTGAATGGAGAGAACGAAAGTGCTCAAAGAAAAAAACTGACCTGTCAGCACCAAGTCCTATAGCTGTTATTGTGTTCAGACCTTCTATTTGTTGTAACAATGCTTATTTTACCACTGTTACGTAGTCCTCACAGCAGCCATCAAGACTGATCAGTGGTTCACAACCTCTGCACAATCCATTGCAAAAATCAAGTGTTTAAGATACTTTTCATCCTGAAACTTCTGCTTCCTACCTCCCTTCATCCCGTCTCAGTGCTTTCCTTCTCACCACAAGGAAGAGTATTCACAAAACCAGTGAAAATCCTTGAGGATGTGCAGGAGAGAGAGAGAGAGAGTTAATATTGACTGTACTTCTTTCAGAGATCTTCCCTTCTCTTGCAATCAGATAAAATCATCATGAATGGAGCACATAAAATCTCTATATTATGTATGAACAGTTGAAATACAAAAAGGCTAAACCATTTGCTTGATGTCTTTTGCAAAGTCAGGGTTGAAATTACTTAATGGGTCAAAATATAAATGTCCTTTACTTCATTTCTTTGGAGTGAGGGTTTGTTCTTTTTTCCTACAAAATGTCTTGGCGAGGCCTTCCTGGAGTCATACATACACATAACTGTATGGCACTTCTGGCCAGATGTTAATCAAATATCTACTCTAGATCTACACTGGCTTCTGCGCTCTACAGTTAAACTGTGACCATGTCTTAGTGGAAACCTGTATTTTAGATATAAGATTTTGGATTTTGAAATGCAGATCATCCTTTTAGGATGATACCAGCCTTATTCTGAAGGCTAGTAAGCATGTGTTTTTGTTACTTGAGAGAAAGTGAACTCTTGTCACATTTCTTGAACTATAAACATTTCTGTTGTTCTAATATATTAAAAAAAAGTTATTTAGTATTACGGGGTTCCTGAAGGAAGCATTAAACCAGGGCACTTCATTTCAGCACTGGAGTGAATTACTGTGATTTAAAGTTTTTTGATTTTAAACATTGAAGTGCTTTCCTCTAGTATCAAAGTGTGCTTTCAATATCTCACTTGTGCACAAGGCCTGGAGCTGAAAACAGTGTTCTTATTTCATAAGGTATGGACAGGAACTTGGTGCTCTGAACCCCATCCCTTCACCCCACTGTGCCGTCTCTGACTCCATGCCTCACCTTATCCTCCCTCTCTCCTCCCAGGAAACTCCTCAGTCCTGCAGAAAGTTAATTTACCATACTAATATGTACTTGGTGGACAGCTGTGGGTCGCTGTATCTGGGTGTGAATATCTCAAAAATTAAAGGGTATGCATTAGAATGAACCATGGCCCTCGCAGCCAGGCATTGCCTGTGTCAGCCTGCCCCATCTGCTTGTGGTGTGCTGAGATGGCAATTCACTGTTACCACTGCAACACTTGCTGCTATGGGAAGCTATAGCTGTGCAGGCAATGAAATGTCAAGTGCTTTTTCAGGGTACTGTGATATGAAAAACCATTTGGGAGCTCGGTTAGTTACCAAGTGAAACACAGTTTTTATTATGTAGATATTAGTTGACATTACAGTCAAATTTCTACTACTCATAGTCTGAACGTTTCCAGTAGCTTGGGATATCTACTTTCTTTTTCTTCAATGAGAGTAAATTTCCATCTTTTCATGTTTAATTAAGGCTCACAGGAATAGATTGTTTGCACTGACAAACCCAATGATTGCCGAATCGAGATGACTTACTGCTACCTGGCATGAGGATTAGGTAGCTATCTTAATTTTATATTCAATTACAAACAAAGCAAAATGAGAAAAGCATATGGTTTGGAAAATAAAGTAATCAACACAAGGAAAACCAGACAGGAGGAGATTTTGCCATTTTACTAAAATACGTATGAAACATTCTCAGAAATGTGTGGTGTGAAATCCACCAGGTTAAGGAGTTGTGAAGGTTGGCTGTCTGGTTGCATGAATAGCCCAGAACTGAACATGCAGCTCTAAGTAAAATCTCCCTGTAGTCCAGAGAAAGAGCAGTATATACAAAAGTGTGAATCAATACAGCAGTTCACCTCAAAGTGAATATCAATTCCATGTTAACAAAAAAAGGAATTAAAGTTTTTATGTCATTAATTGACATAAAATTGTATATGGACCTTGTCAGCAGCTTTCAGAAGAAGTATATTAGATTATGAAGTTATTTCTAGATGGCTCTAGAGGTCCCCTTTCATTTGGTAGGATATACCCTAGGATTGCTGTTATCCCTTACTAGGAGATTACACACCTCTGAGCATACTTATGACTCTTCACAGCTTTCTTTGACAGATACTCTCTAGTTTGCTCCTCCCTGTCAAACCCATCAGGGTAGGAGATGGATGAAGCCCTATTCCAAGATATATGAATTTTGGCTGTATGATTCCTGTCCCTCATGCTAATGCCAGAGACACAGGGACTGATCAAAAGGAACAGTCCTTGAATTTGCTTTTGTGTTTGCAGGCTCCAGCTACTACTACTACTCATGTCCATGTTGTCTGTATCTGTGTCTCTCTTTTAAATACCTTTTTGGTTCTGAAAAACTTTAATTGTGTTGGTGTTTATTAATGCAGCAATTACAGTGCCTAAATTTATGTGTCAGTGCAGATAATTATAGCTTAAATCATTTAACTGAAATGATGAAGTTGTTTAAAAATGGATCAACTAAAGCAAGAAATTGTGTTGTGAAAGCCTCACAGGACATCACAGGTATGCAGATGAATTTAGGGGATGTACTTCCTCCTAGCATGGATCTTTTTTCACCAGAATAAACTCCAGCCAGCTGCTTTTCATCCAGCTGCTAAATGCTGGTCTCTGGAAGGTGATGACGTTTGGATATTGTCCTGGTGAACTGCAGATGTCCTTAGCTTCCTTCCAAGTCCTTCTATCCACACACACATACCTTAGCCCTGGCAGGAAAGGATGGAGCTGTTTCTTCTGTGAAATCACTGCTTCCCACCTACCCTCTGCTTCTCACTTACCCTCTCACCCACACCTTGGCAGGTCAGGTGCTGTTCCCTGTGCTCAGTTAACAATCCTAATTTCATTCAGGAGGAGAACACATCTCCTTCCCTCAGGGTCCAATTTCTACATTTCAGTACAAAACATTTTCAGCACACTGAGCCTTACGTGTGGGTCAGTACATTCGGTACAAACACTGTATACACACATTAAACTTCTTGATAAGGACAAGTGATTTAGGTGGCAATCACTTCTGAGCTCACAGCTGCTTAGCAGTGACCACATATTGCAGGAATACAGTCACACCATCTCATGTATATCTAGAGACACAGAAAGGTTCAGCTGAGCATCAGCTTCACAGTAATGATATTGCACAATTGTTTTCATCTCATCTCTTCTGTTGCACATTTGTACAGAACAAGGGATGTCTTAACACTCTATTTATTACTCTTAGAAGTCAAACTTGCCAATATTTTATAATTAAATATTTTAGATACTTATTTATTTTTAAATATTTTTTCCATACATGATGTTTGGTTGGTTGATTGTGTTTTTTGAAAACAAGATAATACTTCAGATAACACCTGGCCTGAGAAAGGTACATTTTCTGAGTTCTACTACACTGTGGTTCTTAAAAGCCCAGCAAGAAAACTGGGGTTAAAGCCTAGAACATGATGCTGAAAATTGTAATTTATAATACTAATAGTCATATTTAATTGTAAAGGTGTTATATTAGTCCTGGCTTGAAGAAGCAATTATTTATCTGTTGATTAGTTCTTGCTGCAATTAAATACAGCATATGACAAGGGAAACCCAACAAATTAGTGGGCTTGTGTTAGAATTGCTTACTCAGTGCCGCAAATTAGCCCCTGTGGTGTATTAGTCTATCTACTCATTTATTTTTAAGATTCTTTTCCCAGGGAGTTTTTCTGTATAGCTGGAAAATGGCGTTTAATGGACCTGAGGTTATTTTCCCAGAGACATAAATTCTGGGGTTATTCTAATGTACAGCCAAGAATTGTAGGAATAAGGATATTTCTGCTTCCTGTATCTACTACCCTAGGGTGTCTTTGAAACATGAAAAATCATGAGAAAGAGCACATGCTCTGAAACAACCTGAAAGGAAACCCTATCTTCTTTCTCAGAAAATTTAGTTTCTCATACAGAAAATCACCAGCAGGTCCACAGCAATAAAACTGAATAAAAAAATACTGCTAACAAAAGGGAAATGCTGGTCTTTGTACCTCTTTTAAAGTAATGTACCTCGTTGTTGCTTCTCTGTAAGAATAATGACATTTTGCCAAAAAAATGAAATCTCTTTCCAAAGGAGGAATTGAACACATTCAGTATAAAAATTACATTAACTGGTAGCCAAATTTATTAAAGATACAAGATTCAAAATTACTAATTTGGCACACAAGCTTCTAATGATCCTGTAGAAGTGGACTATCTCTGGGAAATTAGCTCTTGAGCTCTATCCAGCAGGCAGTTATCAATGGGAGAGAAAAAAGATAAAAAATGTATTCTGGCTGTCCAAGGCTGGAATTTTTTTCTTCACAGGCACAATAAATAGTTTTTGCTAGAAATAAAGAGACTGCCAAATCAACCTATCTGAATAAAAAGTATGTTGTGCTTTACACATGGGAAAAGTGCTCCAGAACAGTTAATCCCTATGAAAACATTATCCCTGGATTATCACCAGTAATACTTGCCTTCAGGCAGTTTTCAGTTTTTTGTTTCCATTTTCTATACATGTACCCAGTGTTTTTATTTCCACGTGACTCTTCATCTCAATCATTTTCTTTGCTCTCATCTATTCTGGGCTCGTGCATGTGCATTTTACGGGTTGCCAGAGTACTTTGGGCTATATTTACGTTTCCAGATTCATAGAAATATTGTTCTACATATAATGCTGTGAAAGCCAGTATGTATTCCTAAGAGGACCACTGATTTCTGTGGAATGGCCCATGTCACTGCAAAGAACATCAGTATACCAGAATACTTTGTATCTTTTCTCCTTCCCTTTTATGTAGACACGATATAAAAATTCCGTGGTAGTCCTGTATGTGGGTGGTGTGAGTGAGTTCGCGTAGCTCACTGGCTGAAGAAGCCTCACACAGGTTTTATTGCCAGCACGTTGGTGTAATAGCTGGGTCAAGGGACAGCTGAAGTCGTGTTGCTATGCAGACAGGATGTCTTGGAGCCAAAAGAAAAACAAAGGGAGAAAGAAACTCTTTACAAGAAATGCAGTCCCTAGTTACTGTGTAAGATCACTTACTGTATAACCAAAGACAGTGGTAACAGTGCATGCCACACTTACGGTGAAGTGGAAGCATTATGGTAGAAGGTGAGAGTTTGACCAGAGGGAGGATAGTTCTTTGATATAATCCATGATGGGTTAAAAGTGTGGTTTTTTTAATTGCCAGAACTCATTTATTGCATTAAAGTCTCAGTCCTTGCTATCTTGCTATCCTAAATTCACAGAATGCAATATAATGAAAAACTAAATGTTTTCATCCTCAAGGAACAAAGTGCCCTCCTTCTTCCAGAAGATGCAACCTTCTCATCTCCCAGCTCCAATACAATCCTGGCTGTCAGGCATGTGGAATTTTCAGATACATCCCTATCTTATTCTTAACCATAATGTGCTTTTCTTTCCTTCTCAGCTAGCTCATATCCTTCTTCCCTAGGGCACTGGCTAGATGAGTGGTGAAGCCTGCTGAGATGTCTGTACCTCTGTCCTTTTCTTCTCCAGCTTTTGAGTTTCAGCAGACTCAGCTTTGTATCTTCAGCATAATGAGAATCTTGCTGTTAGTTGTGCTCTTTCAGCCTATGATTGGGGCTTGGTCATTTTATTTTAATTTGTCTCTCTCCTTACTTCAAGACAAGGGCAGTCCAATATCAGAAAGCCAACCCAATCCTGTATGCAAAGGAGAACCTTATAGCTGGAAACTTTTCTAAAATATAAGTTTACAAGCTCTGGCAAGATGCTGCATAGCAAGGCAAAATGAATGGACATAATTAAGTGTTTGTTATATAAAATGAAACGTCTCCAGAAAGATTTTTGAAATGCCTTCCTTTTAATCTTTAAACATATGAATTTCTAATTTATAATGCCATAGGTTAAGGGGGGAGCATTCTTTGTAAATTTTTATTTTTTTTAACTTTTTTTGCAGTAATGCAAGTTATATACATGGTGATATCAAAGAGTACAGGCTTGAGAAATGAAAGTAAATTTAGAAGAGAAGAAATTGAGGTTGGGTAAGTTTAAACTTGCTGTAGACTTTGGAAGATTTAAAATTACATTTATTTTTATAAACCTAAGGGGCTTAAAAATTAAGAGAGTTGATGAAGATAATGTTGGCAGGGGGACATTATATAGACAAGCCATTCTATATTTAAGGTTATATATCTATAATAGAACACATGGTTGTGAGAAGACTTGCACTGCAGCCTTTAGATAAGGTTGTAAATAAACAGATTGAATAACCAATGGTCCTGTTCAAATCCATGGGAGATCTGACCCCTTCTGTGGGACCAAGGTTTGGCTTACATTTCACCAGTTTCTTGTTTCATAACATATGAAACACTGCAAAAGAATGACAGATGGCCTTATGACTAATTTTTTTTTGTGATGAAAATATGGTGACCTCTTTTTGTCTCTTGTATAGAAATTCCTTCTCTCTTGGTAACTCTCACAAGCAAATAATCCATTACCAAGCTATTCCTGAAGTGATAAACATGGTATCTGGAAGCACAGAGGAGAAGACGCTGTATTGGGCACTCCTGGGAACTCACATTCAAGTCATTGTGGGTTTTTTCAGCTCATTGGCCAAACAAATCCGATTACCATATCTGTTTAGCCAGATGGTCTTTATAGTGTCATGAGGAAAGTGCAGTCAAAATACTATCTATACCTAGCACAAGGATTGTATTGGCAACTTGATGCAGAAAAGGAGTTACATTGCAGAAAACCCCTATTGATGGCATTTGATAGCAATTTCCTTCTCTAACAGGCAAATGAACTGATCACCATCTCCAGCCATGGTTTGGGTAGGTGGAAGCCTATCAGGCTGAGTAGAGCTATGGTTGGTTTCTAGATTGCAAGGTGGAAACACTAATCTATTAATATTAGAATCATAGAATCATGGAATTGTTTGGGTTGGAGGGAATCTTAAAGATCATCCTGTTCCAACCTGCCTGCCATGGGCAGGGATGCCATTCACTAGACAGGTTGCTCAAAGCGCCGTCCAACCTGGCCTTGAACACTTCCAGGGATGAGACATCTACAGGTTCTCTGGGCAACCTGTGCCAGTGCCTCACCACCCTCACAGTAAAGAATTTCCTCCTAACATCTAATCTAAATCTGTTCTTTTTCAGTTTAAAACCATTGCTCCTGTCCTGTCACTGTCTGCTCATATAAAAAGTTCTTCTCCCTCCTTTCTATAAGCCTCCTTTAAGGTACTGAAAGGCTGCTATAAGGTCTCCCCAACATCTTCTCTTCTCCAGGCTGAACAACTCCAATTCTCTCAGCCTGTCCAGCACTCTGAGCACCTTTGTGGCCTTCTCTGGACTTGCTGTTAACACATCCACGTCCTTCCTGTGCTGGGGACCTCAGAGCTGGAAGCAGCGCTGCAGGTGGGATCTCATGAGAGCAGAGGAGAAGGGCAGAATCCCCTCCCTTGCCCTGCTGCCCATGGGGCTTTGGATGCAGCCCAAGACACAAGTGGCTTTCTGGGCTGTGGAGTCACGTCCAGCTTTTCACGCATGAGAACGCCTAAGTTCTTCTCTGCAGGGCTGCTCTCAAGGAGTTCTCCTAATTTGTGTTCATATCTAAGATTGCCCCAACCCATGTGCAGCACTTTGCACTTGACCTTAATGAACTTCATTATGTTCTTTTGGGCCCATTCTCAAGTTTTTCCAGCCCCTTCCGGATGGCATCTCATCCCTCTGTTGTGTCTTCTATTAATCTTGGCCCAACCTGCTTGATATATTATCAGATCATTATTTGTTTATTTATTTTTCCAGCACTTGCCAACAAAATAATATTGTGTATATTTTGGGCTCATTAGACTACTTCTCTTTCTTCTCTTGTGCTAGATCCACTCTACAAACATTATTTTTAGGTCTATCCTACCTAATAAAAAAAAGAAGAAGGAATCTATCTTTCCAGCTAAAAAGAAACTATGTGAGATCCTTTTCCAAATTATCATTTAGTTGATTATGGCTTTATAAGGAAGATTCTCCCAGAGGATTATCAATCTGTAGTTGACTTCTAAGAATTTGCAGTGACTAGCTATTATGATGGAGCCAATTGAACATTCAAATGTTGTATGACAATTTTGTATAGTTAATAAAGTGGATTTTATCCCTATAGATCTTGAAAATTACAGTATTATAGGAGAAATGGATGGGACTTGGCTACTAGTGGAGAGCAAAGGCACTTCCAGAGGGAAATTATCTCATTACGAGATAGATATATGAGAGACATGGCAGAAATAATTCTTGGAAAGAACCTATCTACCTGTATGTAAAGGGTGCCAGTGAGCTGTTAGATGTCTGGAATTGGGAAGAGAAATCCAGATCTTGGTAAGAGATATTTGACAGAAAAGCAATTTTGCATAATAACAATGATAATTAAAAAATAATCCCAATTGCAAAATATCATACAGATTTTATCAAGTTGTTTGGAACACATAAACATGTTTTATATCAATATCTCATAATGTTTTATGAGAATGGTAAAAATCACAGAGATAATCTTACTTCACACGTTCTTTTTGTTGTTGTTAAATTCATGGATCCACTATGGTCATTGAAAGATTTTCTTCCCTTTGGTGGAAACAAAATAAAATCCTGTGGACTCAAGGGACAAAGGGAAAACAGAAACTGAGATACATGGAAAAAAGTGTGCTTTTAGGCATTTGTAAACGATTTATTTGCTTAGCTTAGAGCATATTCATACTGAAAAAAAAGAGATTGTTTCTGACTTTTTATTAGTTTTGTGATAATTATAATAATTACTTTAAAAGTCAAAACCCAGGAAATTCTAAATGAGACAGTATAATTATAATGTATAACCATAATGATGCTTCCTTCCATTCTTCACTTGGGTATTGTGAGGTTTAATTAGTTATTGTTTGTACAGCAGTAAAATGCAAAACACGGTAAAAGTATTAAGCATTTTTCCTGTTTTGGTTCTTCAGTATAACTAATTATCTTTCATAAGGTTTTTAAAGGGGATAATTTAAAAAGATCTCTGTAAACCAAACTGTATTTTATATCTGTCTTGCTGGGAGATGGAGTGGCAAATCAGTGTTTAATTGCATCAGTATTTCACATGAACCTGCTGACACTGTGACAATGGATTTGGCCTAGAAATATTTGTTGATTTTCATATTTCTGGGCCATGTAACAAAATTAAAGTGTTCTCATGGGAGCCAGAGACACAGCTGATGAAAATGAATAGAAAATGAGTGTTACAAGCTGACAAACCGTCATACTTAGAAGGGAGAAAAAAATCACAAATAAATAGCATTCCTCTGAAATAAATAAAACCTTTTGTCAAATATTTAGAATAGGAAAATCTGTTATTTCTTCCTTTTCCTGTACAGAGTTCAGTGAAGAAAAACAATCTTGTGCCATGTATAAATATGCAATGTATAAACAGCAAATGGAGCTAGAGCTCAGGGAATGTGGCACTGTAGAGCAAAATATGAGGTTTTAAATTATTTTTAAGTCAAAGAAGTCCCGAACAAGATCTGTGTATCAAAATAACTGTTTTACAGACTGTAAGAATCAGTCTTGGTTGGAGGTGGAAATAGACATAAGTTAATTTTTAGGAGATTAATTGCACCTCTGGGGATGGTATGTGGGGTCTGTCAGTTAAAATCCAGGGCATTCTCCCATAGATTGTTGATTATTTAGCCACCTTCATCTCTGCCACTGAGCTTCAGCGAAGAGTCAAGGGTTGGGATTAATTTTGCCATCTGAAGGCTGGTTTGTTACTTAGGCTGCACTAGAGTCAATGGAAAGACAGAGCTCCATGTTCCCCAGTTCCATGGGATTATTTATTTTGTCTGCCTTATACAGAACTACCTTTGTTTCAATAGCTGATGGACCAAAGGAGAGTTCTCAAAGGAATGAATCTGACCATAAACTTTTATTTTTCAAAGAAATTAATGATGCTATGGAAGTGCCACTCTCCGTTCACTGTAGAGAGATTCTCATGTTTCATAGCTGTCTTTCAGACTTAGACAAATAGATGCAAATTAGATAAATTGCATGAGGAGTATGAGCTCACCCCTCAACATGTTACATGCCAGCAATGCAGAAGATAGTGAAGTACATGTAGAAAGGGACAGTTCTCATCATTGACGGGGGTCATTCTCAAGTTCATTTGTTTCAGTTTGAAGACCATTTTAGGTTCCTTTCTGCTGATGGTGCCATAGAATTAAGAAGCTTAAGTTGTAATCTGCATGTTTCTGTGAGCATATGGATCTGTCAAATGCAGATTAAAACAGGTTTTTTTAAGCAAAGTTGGAATGCTAAGCAGTTGTCTTTGGATCCGTATTGACACTTGGATCAATACTTTTTAAAATAAGATTTAATGAAAACAGATTTAGATAACAAGAAATCCCAGTTCTATAAAGGCAGTGAAAGTTTTGCGGTTGACTTTCATGAATCCATTACTTCACCCATTAAATGAAATGGAGAGTGGCCTATTTTACCGCTAATTATATGATGGTTAAAATACTGGAGTAATCAATATATAAAAGCAATCATAATTAAATATTGACTCTTGCCTTTTTGGCCTCAGTCTCTATTACTTGTGTCAGGCCAGTTGGATTTGCATTCAAAACTGTATTTTGCTGGAAAAAGTTTTTCTAATCTAATAGTGCTACTTACTCCACTCCCAGACAATTTATAAACATCCTCTTTTAGCAGGCAAAGGCTTTCCACTTTTGTAACCGCGAGAATTTCCATTATTGCATTTACATGTGCCTCAGCTGCTGCTAAGCAACAAGGCAGAATTACCTGCCAAAGATGCAACTTAAATCCCAGATATGTAAAGAGGATGGATAGAAATACAGATGTATAATATACTTAAAATAACAAGAGAGGAATGTGTTTTTGGAAATATGTAGAAATGTGGAGGTAGAAGAAGAATACAATTCCATTCTAGAAACATGTGAATAAGGGTGACATAATATGTTAGAGAAAGTTTAGAAAATCAATCAATTTATTATATTTTGGTGATGTTTTCTTGAAAACACACTGTGGTCAGATTGGCTTTGCTTTGCCAGACCTGACCAAGAATTGTTAGGTATATATGCAGTGTTGGATAATGGGGAGTAAGGAATAGGGAGAACATCACCAAGAAAATTTAATTTAATGCACATAGTATTTCTAAATCATAGAATCATAGAATGGCCTGGATTGGAAGAGATCTTAAAGATCATCTAGTTCCAGCCAAGTTTGATTCATAGCATTTTGCATAGTGATTTTGCTTCTTCTTTTAGAGACAAATATATTTATATTTAGGTAAGAAATGAGTCAGTCTCAAGTGCTTTTCAAAGGCTTGATTGGCTTTCTTTTCCATCGGTGTTTCTTGTCTCGGCTTTGGTTCAGTTGGGTGGGACTGTTTCTAAGAAATTGTTTGGATGTTAGAAATGCTGTTGCAGTTAATGGCATTAGCATTTATGTCTAAGGATGCATAATCAGTAGTGTTGTACCAACACAAGGCAAACAGATGGTCTTTTACCCTGCAAAATAATCTGCACTGGAGGAGGAGGCGGTGCACGGAGGCGAACGGACCATGAGAATAAATGCGAAGAGTGAAACAACACCAAAAGCCCCAGAAGCCACAACCCAAATGCCAGCTGCCTAATTGTCAAGCCTTGGGTAGCAACAGACAGACTTCAAGGAGACATTTTGAAAGGGAGGAACTATCCTGCAGTGGGAAGAATGTGTAATGCTGCTTGCTCCGAAACTGTAGTTGGTAACAGGCAACATCCACTGCTTGTGGATGAAGTGAAGACCCAGTCTGCATTTGTGCCTTGGTACAATGAAGAAGGAGGTACCATGAAGGCTACAGTACAACTGACAGGCAAATGAATTCTGTAGCAGTTCTGCCATGGTGTTAACGGTGGGAAGACAAATTTTTGTAGGACAGAGAAAGTTTTCAGTGAGCAAGTTCAAGCTGTTTGAGCAGAGAAAGTGACAGATTTTCATTATATTCAACAGAAGCAGAAGTTCTTTATTCTCCTCTAAAATCTGTTCATATGTTTCCCTAGTTTTGAAGGCATTTTATAATTCCTTAAGGCATTCCCTCCTCTAGAATAACACTATATGCCAAGTAACACATTTAACTGTCTTTATTAAAGCATTTAAGGGAAGTTTCCTACAAAATGGTTACACTTTCCTGCAATTCAAGACACAGTTTGATGAGACTATAACATCATAAAATGGCATTTTAGCCAGGCAGTTTATGCAATAAATTCCTAATTCTTTAGTTCCCTTGGTTGTCTTGAAACCAACATATTATACATGCAATCCCTTAGCAATACTGTTGTAAGAGACAAAGCACTTTCACATGTATTGTTTGTACTTTGGTACACACTGTTTTACTAACAAAACTGTTGAAATGAGGCAACAAAACTGTTGTGACATTTGGGGCAAAATATTTAGACTGTGGAAACAATGAAACAAAATGCTATGCAGAAATAAAAAAGATACACATTTATGGCTGTGCACAATAAGAATAGAATAACTGGATTTGTAACAGAATTTAAAAAAAAAATAGGATTAGTTTATCTTTTTGTAATAAAACCACATTGTATTTTTAGAAAAAAAAATGGCAAATGGCATGGAACAAGTGACATACAAAAACTCAGATTAAATCAATGGTTCAGTCTGACTGAACAAATTTTTTTCTTCAGCACTCAGGTAACTCTGTCCAATTTAGCTATATTTCCCTGTCAGCATCACTGATATGAAGTCTGAAATGTATCCATTGCTATTTATGTATTTACAGTCTTCTGGATGAGAATCAACACTGTGTATTCTTTCCTTACCTCTTAGAGGTGTCTGATGGGGTAGGTGGACATCTATGAACAGATAATCTGGTTGATACCATTTCCTTGACTTTCCAAAGAATATAGCAAAGCCCTTCACCAGATTGAAATTAGTGTCTCCTAGATTTTTATAGAAAAGTTATTGAAACGAGATATGAATTCTTAGAATCACCAAGAACAAGGATATCTCTACTGAGTGCAGAGGAACTGTGAGAAACAAGTACACCTCAGATAACCCCAGCCTTTCAACTGCTCATTTTAACATCCACACGGGGTCTCTAACTGGATTTTCTGGATTCTTGTGCCTCATAATACTTTTTTTTTGGACTATATTATGTTAATGCTGTTTTGAAGGGCAATGTATTCTTAGCCTTAACTGTCTTTTTTTTCTCTAAGGATATGTTTAAAGCTGTAAGGGAAAATCTTACTGCTCTTCTCAGAGCAGTAACTGCTATCTCACAGAGTATGGCCATCTTTTTCTTTTCTCTTCTGTATTATGATTCATAAAGGAAGATCATATTACTTCTTGAATGGCAGCACCTGAAGGCACCAACCTGCAGTGCTTGGGACAAAGAGATTGTGTCATCAGGACCAGTGGAGAAAAAAACATGGGAAGAAAAATAAACCTCTAAATCTTTTGATTATTCGTCATGCTAGTACTTCCAATGAATGTTCTCACCTGCACTCACATGTTTTAACTTAACTGAAGGAACTTGAGCTAATGTACCCAGGCAGAAGGTGAAATACAAGATGGAGCTGAGGATAAATAGGATCATGGGTCACAAATAAAAGATTTGTAAGTTTAAAAAAAACAAAAAAAACCCCAAAAAACAAAAAACAAACAAACAAACAAACAAAAAACAAAAACAAAAAAACCCCAAAAGGGCCAAAAGTCATGTGGACATAGTGCTTAGGGACGTGATTTAGTCATGGTCTTGCAGAATCAGGTTAATGGTTGGACTTGATGATCTTAAGGGTTTTTCTCCACCTAAATGATTCTATGATTCTAAAAAAACCACATCTGGATGACATCAGTCAAGGCAACAACTAATCATTCTTTCCAGTAGTCCTGTTGTGAATGGAAGAACTGTGTTATTGGGTTAACTATCCGAGAGAATGAATCCATTAATCCCCCTGATTTTGGATAAGAGCAGAGCCTCTATTGCACCTGCTCTGACAGTGGAAAGTTGTGTTTGCCAGTGGTTGTGCTGGCAGCTGTGCTCACCATGACCCCAGCTGGGACTCCTTGGGGGACCGGGATTATGTTGTCACTCCTGAACAGCAGCTTTTGAAGCTGGGACCATAGGGCAGATACAGAAAAAGCAGGTAGTCTTTATTCCTATCCTCTTTGAGCTGTCACCCAGCAGTGTCCTTGCAAATTGCTGTTTTTTGTTGAGGGAGTGAGGAACAGTGTTGTGAAGCTGGCAGTGCTGTTTCACCTACAGAGAAAATAGGAGCAGCCTCCTGCTAAAATAGTCCACTGGTAAAATGGGAGCCATCTACAAACACAAGGAGAAGCCAGAATCAGATGGACAGTTCTAGTAACAGACAGACTGGAGGAAAGAGTCCAAAATCTGAGATGGTTAAAACTGCCAAAGCAGTCTTTAATTCCTCTGGAGAACCAACCATCACTAGATTAAAGTGAAATAAATGATTGGATCGTCTTCTGATGCAAATTTTTAACTCATTAAGGATGTCTTCCTCTCATTGGCTTAGTCTTTAAAATAAGAGAACCTTTCTGGCAAAAAGGCTTACTGATGTCAGCGAGCTATCCCTCCACTATGGTGTGCAACCAAGAAAATGTAGTTGTTATTTTCCCTTCCACTGCTAGTGGAGGCTCAACTCGCTGTGTGTAATCAATAAACTATGTGAGCAGTGGCTGTTCTGCATGGCAAGCCTTATTTTTTACAAGTCAGAGTCCAGTTTATTACAGCATCTGTGCTTGGGTTTGATCTCTTCTCTCAGCATGAGAGATCATTCTTTGTCTGCCTTTGCCAAGAAAGAGGGACCCAGGATGGATGATTTAGTGGTAAGGTCTATATGAGTTAAGCATCCCTCTGTTATACTCAGACTTCAGAAGTGAAATCCAGGTGCTGATAGCCAGTCTTAAAGAAATGAAGCACTTCCACAGCAAGAGCTGTGAATTGCTCTCGTGGGCTAATTTGGGAAAAGGAGCGTGAACAGCCTCTATAGATGAAGAGCACTTCTGGGAAGAATTTGTGCAAACAGCGTGTCCACAAGACATCCTGGGTGTACCAGCATAATAGAGATGTTAAAGAAACAAAAAAATGTGAAATTAACCTAACTGGACAAATTCAAGAGGAAATATATTTTCCCTTTTTTCGTCACACCAGGTGTGTTTCTAGGTGCTTGCTCAATGGGAGGGCGAGTTTAGTCACTTGAGCCAATATTTTCAGGGGAGAGCTGATTTTCCATTGAAAAATGTCCAGGAGGGTGGGGGGGTTTAGATTTAACAGTGCTCCCAGGAAGCATAGCATCTCATGACCTGGGCTGAAGATGGCTGTGTCTGTCAGTTTTTAATTCCCAGGATGGAGAGCCCTTCTTGGAGCAGGGCACCAAAGCAAAATCAAACCCTTCCACAAAAGCCATGTTTCTGTCTCCTCTAGAGCCCATAACGTAGTGCCTTGAAGTACTGGGGGTTGAGATGCAATCTTACCACCACTGGAAAGTATTATTTCAACTTAGTTTTCTAAGCTCCCATTAAGGTCCCCTTGACACTTGGTATTCATGTGGCTTTGTCAGTCTCCCTCAACCTCTTCTCTGTTATGTTGGGCAAAGGGACCAGTGCTGGGCTGTGCCATGTCACAGCTGCTGGCCAAAGTCACTGGTTGGCCCCAGAGTTGGTCTGTCATATCTGTCTGGGCAATATTTGCTGTTTTCTTTCTTAAGGAAATAAAGATGATGTGACTGAGCTGTGTGCATGTTTGCATCTGTCTTTCTGGCTTCTCCTAAGAAGTTTTGAGTCTCTGTCCCTGATTCATACAATTAAGACAGAGGAATAAAAGTCTCAAAAAAAAAAAAATCTGCAAGTTTTATAGAAAAAATATCCACACAATACTCTCACAGGGGAAAGACACCACTATGCACTGAAACATTCTAATGTATCAGATAATTCACATGGGCACTCAATTGTGAGATGCAATGATGAATTTCTCTGAGCCTGATGCTCAAGAGGTTATCTGTCCCCTGTTAGCAAGTTTAATAGCTTGTTCAATATCATACTTAATAATGAAACTAAGTTATTAACGATTTCAATAAAGTATTTGATATTAACCAATTAAGATTATGAAGCCTACGGAAGCAATCAAGTACTTGTTTCTCTCTCATTCTATTAATAATTTAAAACAAGATAAAACGTATTACATTATTTTTGTCTTATCATTATGATTTAAAAGTTATTGCTCAAACTATAGTAGGTTATGATTAAGTAGGCCTTAAAAACAGATCATGATAAACCTCCACGTTTATTATAAGTTTGTAATTCAAGGCTTCAGGTATGCCCTGCAGACTATTTTCATGGCTTTTTAGTTGTGATATATCATGTAACTCTCCAGTGATGTGATACAGTGATTATGTGTGGAAGAGGACTTCATTATTAAAGGTAGTAGCTCTTTTAATAACTGGTTTTGCTCAAATGCCTCCATGTTTTAGAAGCATTATTAGATTGACATTTATTTGAGATTCATGTCTGATTTCTGATGAATGACCAGTTCAGTGCCTCAGACAGCATCGTGTATGTTCATTGCTTCCAGTCATGAAGCAAGAGATGAAGTCCAGTGACTTCTCTCCCCAGTATTCTCCATTGGTGATATCTTCAGCAGCATCACTCAGTTCACTGCTTGATGAACTGTATAGCTTGTCTTAGAAAATAACTGCTTATAAAAACAGTATAATTAGGGCTTAAATAGAAATAGTATTGACAGGTAATATCAGTAACCACTAGAAACCATGAGCTTGCTAAATGACTTTTGTTGCATGACAGCTGAGTTTAATAGGTGCTTCACTACAACACATCCGTTTTTATTAGCAGAGAATAATCCTTTTGCCTTGAATTGACAGACCAACTCTCTTAGTCTCCATGTAAATTCAAGTGGTTGAAAGATTGTGATGAAGGGGACCAGACTGTTTACTGCATCACTTGTCCATTACTGTCACATTACAAGTGTATTTCCCTCTTTGTAAAACTACCCAAATGATCTTTTCTCAGGTTAGATCACTGAAATAATCTTCTTTGTTTCTAATCTGGGATGATAAGCTTTAAATGAGGTTTGGTGGGGTAGGGCTTTCCATTTGCCTGCTATTACCAGCTACTGGTGATTGTATTGGAATTAAAAGTCTCTAGAGTTAAGCTGTTAATGCCATAAATGACTGATTTATTATCACTCTTTGGAAATGAGTTTGTCATGGGAGGGAGCTGAAATCTCTCCATTGTAGAGTGAAGAGGACAGATTCTCAGTTTAAAAAAATTCATAAAAGACGTCAAAACAAAGCAAAAAACCCAACCTAAAATAAAGCCTACAAATGAGGGAGGAATAATGCCAATTCTTGGTGCAGGTGGCAGAACAGCTCTTGGAGGGGAATGATGGCCGCTGATCTGAGCGGTGGCACAGGAGCAGAGGTCCCAGCTGCTCCCTGTGGGAAAGTTTTCCTCCCTCCCTATTCCCTTGGCATTCCTCTGGTTGGCTGTGCAGGACTGATTTTAATATTCCTGTTAACATCTAAAATTACATGTTGCTGTTTCACATCAGGTTGGAGTGAGGATTTTTGAGGAAGATAAGTTGTTCTCAGAAGAAGCTCCTCAACATGGAGGAGCTCTTGACTACACGCCTCCCTCTGCTCAGGGGCTGGATGCTCTGGGGACAAGGTTTGCAGAATGAGCTGTATAATCTAGGTCCATATCAGCATAATGAGTCAGAACTGGACTGCCAATTGTAGCACCTTTCAAAATGAAGTGCTTTTAAAACACAAAATGCAAGAAATTTATATACAGGAGACTCTAGATTAAAGTATACTTGAAGAAGTAGTTCCACTTAATGCTGAAAAAGCCTTTGGGATACAATCCCATTTCATTCAACCTGTTTGCAAATTAATTATGCTAAGCAGGCTTTTTAATTACATTGCTTGAAGGAAGAGCAGCAGAACATGTAAATTCCATAAGAGAGAAAGCAAAAAGGTTTTCACTGCCAATTAAGGAGCTAAATTCAACAAAGGCAGCTGTAGCATGAGGGGGCAGAGTGCGTTATTTTAAATGAAGTCTAGAGAAACTCCCACATTCCTCATTTTTGTTTTTGTTAATGTCCTGCAGTGCTCAGCTGTCTCACACTGGGCACAACATTTTTCCAAAGCTTGAAGACCTTCCATTATGCAGCTTTTGACAGTGGTACAACAGCCTGTATCAAGTTAAAGCACTTGGCTCTTGCTTGGGGTGCGATCCAGGATAATGTCTGACTTACAGCACAGGGGAGGTCTGCATGGTGTGCTCAAGTGTTTCTTGTGAGAGCGCCAACCAAGAAATGCCAGGTACCCCATGTGTGGCATCGACCACCATCTAGTGGTGGTTACCTTCCAGCCTGAGAAAGCCAACCAAGAAATGCCAGGTACCCCATGTGTGGCATCGACCACCATCTAGTGGTGGTTACCTTCCAGCCTGATGGATAGCTGTTTGGAGAGTACTGTGCAGAATTAGCCTGGAAATTGGGAACTCACCTGGGGCTATTCTACCTCAATACATTTCTGCATCGTTTATTTGTTTACTTAGTGAAAACACTCAGTGAAAAAAAACAGTTCTGTTAGGAAGTCTGTCCCTGTGTCACAGCTGGAGAGGCCATGTGAATGATCAGTATAGAATGTAAAATGTGATATGAAAGAGCACTGGTTTTTAGAAGATGTTGCTGAATGCAAAATACTTGCAAATGTGACTCTTGAATGTCATGTACACAGTTCCAAAAGCAAGTGGAGGAGTTTTAAAAGGAAAACACTTTAAAAAAATCCAAACAAAACCCATGACTCCCTTTTTGGCATGTTTCTTATTCTCAGCAGTTTAAACAGCACTGATACTTGTGAAGAAGAAGTATATACACTCATCATTTTTAACTCTATATTATTCTTTTTAGACACATATTTGATTTGTCATTTTCACAAACAACCTTCAGACAATCTGACTATTACTCATGAAAGTACTGTGCTTTATATAATAGCATCAAGAACACACTGGTCAAGACAGAACCCAAAATATACATGCAAAATGTCCATAAAATGCTTGAAGAGTCTCTCCAGGTTACAAAAGATTGTGTTCAACTTACTTAACTTTGTCATGTTGGAGTCTAAACTCCATTGAGTGTACATTGGGCACCTCCAGCAACCACCACCTGAGAGGAGAATTCATCCTACCTATTCCAAACATCCTAGTTTAAGAAGAGCAATCTCCTGTTGGAGGTGACTGCTTCTCTTCAGTCTCTGTTGAGAGAAACTTGATAACTAGCTGAGATGGAGTACCTTGGTTTGGGACAGATAAAGTGAGATAAAGTTTGTCCAAAAAACAAAGACACAGTTATTAGTGAAAAAGAAAAAAAGAAACAAATCATCATTTGCTCTTATGAATCAAAGTTGAATTTTTAAACCTGGCCTTTACTAAAAAAACCCACAAAAATAAATATTATTTTTTTAGTTAAACATAGAAATCATAGCTTTCTGTTCTGATATGCAATTCAGAGGATTTCTCTTGCAAGCTGTAAAATAATCTCTCATTTTCTGAGGTGAATGTTAAGTATTTCACATGGGCTTTGGAAATTCAGACCTTTCTCTTATTGTAAAGAAAAGGCTTTGAAAAGGCAGCAATAAAAAGTTCTTTTTACTCATCATTTTTGGCTGGACCCTTTATTCCAGTCATGTGAACTTCAACCTCTCCCCACACCATACTTCTTGACTGGCAAGTTGCTGTGACTCTGGAGAGGGACCCTGGGCTGAGGAGTGGGTCAGTGGTATGTAGCCAGGCTGTTTCTGCAGCCCCTGATGTCCTCTGTGACCTCTTTGAGAGACAGAGTGGGACCAAAAGTGCACATCCTAAATTCTTACTGGACCAAAATGTGAAAACCAGCTCCATGTGGGGAAAGACCCACACTGAGGTCATCTTCTGCACTGTCATCCTCTAGGCTTGTTCAGAGCACGTTCTTCCTTCTCAGTCGCTTTTTTGTGGCCATGGTTTGCTCTCTACCTTCCTTCCCTGGCTCCATGTGTCTGCCCTCGCATCTGCTGGTCCTGGCTTTGTGCTGCTCTTGTTGGAAAGAGCAGGGAGCAGCCCTGGGCTAGTGTAGACTGGTGTTGTGCTGGCACTTCAGTGGAACCACCAGCTGGGGAGCTGGGCCTTGGTCTGAGTTCAAGGCAGCAGAGTTACCACAGCTCTCTTTGAACTGTTTTTTGCTCTCTTTATCCTCTGTTCACCCACCAATATTTATTACCCTTGAGATATATCAGGTTGACACAAATAGGAAATGAAGCTTTTTGGTAAAAGGGTAGAGATCCTCTGTCAAAGCCCAGTCAGTCCTTGACCTTCCTGCTTAGACTTTTCACAGCATTACAATTCTGTTGATATGCTGTATTTTGCAGATACCACTATCAATTAAGCAAAAACCACCATCTCATTCTACGTGGCTGCCAGACAGCTGTCAGATATTAATGACTGGAGTTTGCTATAAGCAGAGCTGGATTAAAACTGGTGACCTACATGTGAAAGACTTTGTATCTCATTTCCTCAAGCTATTCACCCTTAGACGTCTTTGAAATGTAATGCTGTTTCCTGGCTTGCTCTTCTTAATCATGTTTGCTGGTGTCTGCCTGCTTTAGTTGGTGAAATGTCTGGAATCGATATTTCATGGTCCTCTTTCTTGGATCACACAGTTTCTACCCATCCTAATTTTTATTCACTCTGGTTGACATTAAGAGATCTAGAAACTGGATAATAAACCAGGAGTAAGAAGATCAAAGCTTTCTACATCTAGGTCACTACTAATAATCCAGTGGTGGTCATTAGAGTATATGCTTAGCAGCCGATGTAAATTCTTTCAATCCCCTTCCTTGTAGTCACAAAATAAAATGTGCCTTTGTTTGATTGGCACTTTTGGTGATTTCAGAGGGTGTTTGGCTAATTAATAACAAATCCGTGAGCAAGGCATCTATTCAGGATTTAACCCTGGTTTAGTAAGCTGCTTGGTGACTGCTATTGTTTCTTTAAGATGGGAACCAAATAAAGAATCCAGTGTTGAAAAATTAAGATGCTCCGGGCTGTCAGTACAGTTTAAACCCTGCCTTGCCATGTGCTTCCATGCTGGGGGAAGATTGCTGGTGTGGGGGTCCTACAGAAAGGCTGCAGCTGCTTCATGTTTCCAGAGAACACTGAAGAAATAAAGGTTCTAGGCAGAGATCCAAAGCAGGGATGTTGCCAGGGTTCAGTTGAGTTTCAATCCGCTGGAATACAAATTTTCCAGACAGACTGGTTCAGCAATTCAGATGGTCCCACCCCAGCTCCTGGACAAAGCAAGTGAGACACATGACACATACACGTGTAAGAGGCAGGTCTCTGTGCTGCATAGCTGCTGCCAGACGCCAAATGCCATGAAGGAACAGAGAAATGCTTTGAATTTTGTCATGCGTGCTTTTGGAGGGAGAGTGATGTTATTAGCAGCAAGATTGTCTCCTGAAATGGAAATACATAATTCAGTTTGTGGTTCAGTTAGTTCTATTAAAACTTTGTCTTTATTTCAGCTGTCAAAATATATTTAGAACAAAACCTTCAAGTTGAAGGCAATAAAGATTAAATTGCTTTTATCTTTTCAAGTTAAACTGAAAAGAGATGATGTGGAATGGGCTTTTGAAGGTACAGCAGTGCTGTAGCCTCCTTGCATCCGCCTGCTAGGCAGGGGAGGACATGTCCACAGGGTTTTGATGCAAGCTAAGGAACATGGGGGAACCTTCCTTCCAGTGTTGTAACTGTTTCCTGTGAAAATGGTCACTATTTGCAGGGTCCCAGAGCTCTGCCAGTTCGCTGAAGCTTCTTGGGATGCTGCCTAGCTTTTAGCAGCCCAGAAGTGTTGAGCAGCAGCAGATGCTGAGACGGTATGAAACTGGCCCCCCACTGTGGGGGCTCCTGGAAGGTCCTTCACACTTGATACTCTCCCTCACCTTCTGACAATCTTTAAGTAAAGCTGAAAAGCTGTCATTAAACAGTGTAATGGAAAGCAATGAATGGCACAGTATTCAAATGTAAATGACTAAGTAAGTGGTTGGGACTTGTTCAGAAACATAACACAGACATAAAAGCCTCTTAACTCATCAGTTGGCCTTGGCGTTTGTTTCTAATGCCTAAAACCAAAAACCAACCTTTCCATGGAAAATTTGGAAGAAGATCAGATTCATGATCCAAAGTGTTTGGAAACCAAGATCTCACCTGCTTTACATGGAAACTGTAGTTCCTGGGCTTTTCAGAGAAGCCAGAAATTTGCCTGCCCTGTCAGTAGCGTGCTATTTACTTTGATGGCTTGAGAGCTGTAGATGATTCAGATGTGATAATTCTTTCCAACATCCAAATTCAAAAAATGCTGTTTCTTGTAGTTGTGTTTGGACTTCTCAGTAGTCTTCCTGGGGAGAGTTACGTGCTTCCACACAACTCAGTGTGAATAACAAGTGGCTCCTCCCAATGTCTGTGTGTTGTATAACTGATGTCTGTATGTTGCATAACTGATTTGCACCAAAACAATGAGCTTTGCACCTTCTGGCATCAGTCCTGGGCATATTGTTCATGTGCTGTTTGATTGTAACGCATGGGCAGCCACCCTGGTGCTCCTGGTACATGTTATACAGGCTGTGCTTCACTGGGGACTCAGTCTGCAAATGCAGGATGATCCTTTACCTGGGAATTTGAGTTTTCCTAAACCCTACTTAGAACAAATTCCATGCTGTTTTCACCTGATAGCCCCAAGCAGATGGACCCAAAAAGTAATAAGGTGATAGGTCAGGTATAAAAGCTAGTAGATGGCTTATTTATGTGTGATCTCACAAGCTCATTTGTTTTGTTGCTTGGCTTTGCAGGTTCTTTGGTGTCCACCCATGTGCATAGGTTGTGGGATTAGATCGATGCCAGCAAAGCACTTTGGGATCACTCAGAGTTCTGTAGGTGTGAAAACAGCTCTTTTTAAAATTGAAAACCTGTTATTAAGTACACATCTTACAAATTGTTATAGCTGGCTGCATCTACAGATCGTTGTCTCTCCTGAGACAATTGGAAGGTTGATATCTGTCAGGGGAAAAGCACAAACTGGTTTGCTGTGACTAGAAAATGTACATTGCCCTCTTGTGAAAATACAGCTCTGCTGCAGCAAGAGAAACAGCCAAGGATACATTTCAGTTGAAAAGTCAACATATTCTGCCACTCTATAATTATAGCTCAGGTTAGTTTTTGCTTTAGACTGACATCTCAGTGTTCTCACAGGACAACACAACCAGATCTTTCCTATTTATGTACACAGGGTAGGAAAAAAACCCAGCTTTTTTTCCCCTTGCCTCTGCAGTCATCCTGGATTTTAGTCACTTCATGAGCATGCTGAACTGTGCTGTCATTGCATTGCTGTGACAGCTTCACTTGTATTTCAGCTTCATGACAAGTCTCAAACACATGATGCTATGGCCTCAAACTGGCATCACATTCAAGCTTCGGCCCCACACCATCCCTTTCTCTCCCTGTAATTTCAGATCAGCAGTTGGAATAGGTAGTTGTAGATTGCAGATATTTATGCATGTTACTGGACATGCAACAGGACTGTCTTGTTCATTGATAAATCTGGAAGGGCTATAGGTACATCATCAGTTTAAGACAGAATGAGGAAATAGCACTTTATATTTCAGCTGAGAATTAAAATCTTACACTTCACTGAGATATTAATGTATTCAGCCCAAGAAATCACAAAGTTCTCACCTGGAATGGGATGTGGGTCATGGCTGCGGTTGAGCTTTATAACCCACCTTGGGATTTATCACCCCACTAAGATGCAGCATCTTTCTCCATTGAGCAATGAGCACTGAATTGGTGTTTGCTGGGCTAAATGGGACAAACCATTTAAACACATCAGCTCACCATTTTTTTTTTTTGGCAAACAGTGCTACCAGAAGAAAAAATGGTACATTCCTAGATGAGAAGTGTAGGTCCTGTGGCACCAGTTGGATATCAAGACTTTTCCACAGCTGAGAGGGTGTCAGAAATGTAGTGAATAAGAGAAGCCAGATATAAACATTTTTTAGGGTAGGGATGGAAAAAGTATTGATGCTGACAGCAGGTAGAAGTGATTAAATTTGAGACTTTCTCTCTCTGCCAGCGAGGCTTTACTTAGATTGAATTTAGACAATTTTCTTCATGAATAATCCAGACAGCTGTGGAAAATCTATCTTTTTCAGAGCTTGCTTCGAGTATACACTCACTGTTTCCCAAATGATGAGAGCCAAAACCTTGACACAAGGAGTCTCCAGCTGGCAGACTTTTGTCATTCAGCTCTGGGAGCTTCCAAAGAGTTGGCAGTCTGCTCACATTCTAATAGGAGAGACTGAGCTATTGAATGTGCAGGCTCTTGCCAACACTTGTGTAAGAAAAGAAGAGCTGAGCTACCTCAGAAAGCACTCTCTGATTGGCATTCATAAATTTCAGAGAATTCTTTCTCCAGTGTACTTGAACAACCCAAAATACTGCTCCTAACTCCTAATGGTGTCTTCTTGGGTGAGTGCTTAAAATGTTGAATTTGAGAGCTCTGGAGCTGTGGTTTAGGATTTTGCTTCTTTCTCATGCATTGTCTCTTCCCAGGGTGATAGCAGATGATGCTGCTAAATCTGCCCTGGCAGCTGGACTAGGTATCCTCTGGGCTCCATCCCAGGTGCAGCAAGAAATGCCAGTGCTGTGATTTCTAGTTGGACCCTAGACCCCAGCCTGGCAGATAAGCTTGTCAGTATTTTGACAGCACTAAAAAAGATTGGCACCCACTAGCTTGCTAGGCTATTGTTTTTCTCTAGACATGTCCTGTCCATATTTCAAGTTTCTTCTCTCCTATTGTTTAACAGGGACTAGACACAATTCTCCTGTGTTTCTTGTTCAGTCAGCATTTGTTACTTCCTCAGACACTGGCTGGTTTGTAGACGGTCATTTCCTGGGCATATTTCACCCTTAAGTGTTTGGCTGTCACTGAGGAAAGATTAAAAGAATTTTGAGATTTCTTTACGAGGAAATCTGGTTGTAACTTTAGTTATGAAGATGCTGCCACCTCTCCATAAAGATCTTATGCTATAAGAAGGGGGAGGTTGGCCTATTTTTATAAGAACATAAACTCTAAAGCATTTGAAATGCCAGCCCTGTCATATATTTTTAAAGATGTCACATGGTGTCTCTGTGAAACTCGTTGCAATCTAGAGACAGCTGCCATAAGAGAGTGGTTGTTCATTGAATGCCTCTTGCAAATGGATTATTAAATGTTTAGAGTCTTTGACCTCTAAAATCCTTTGATCATCAAGAAGACTGTAAGATAGGAGTGTGTTGAGAAAGGAATGCAATAGAGGAGGAAATTCAGAAAAGCTCTCATGCTGGAGAAAAGGCCTACCTGTTGCCTCCATGGTAACACCAAACAATTGAGAGAATGCCTTTTTGTTTAATTATCATCTTCTTGTGACTTCGGTTTTGATATTTTTCATTTGTTTGAGAATTTAACACCTTACTAGAATTAACCCACTATATTTTATCCTTAATTACATCTGGTATGAAATGTGAGTCCATCAAGTAAGTGTAAAATATATGTTATTACTGTGCCTCTAGAAACAGTTTGTCTCTAGAGAGCATTATATGCAGTCAACTCACAGAGAAAATATGAAAGAACTTGTGGATGTTGGGAACTGGCCTGTATCCCCCAGCTGTAAACTTTAAAAGGATGCTTTGGGAACTGGCTTCACCAAGAACAGTGTTCCTGGGAGGCTCCCTCTTGGCAAGCATAAGTCAGAATCCTTTTGGAAAGCAGTTGGTAGTGTAATAGGTTGGCCACAATTACACAGTTTATTGTTCAACCATTAATGTGTATACATTTTAATCATCTTTATTGACTCTGGGGTACAAGAATATTAAGGATGATACTGAGTGCTGCTCTCACATGATAAGAGAATAAACTTCTCTGAAGGCACATATGACTAATCAAACCTCCTTTGAGTTCTCATCTCAATACGGAACTTTTTTTGTCATTATTGTTTTTATTGTATTCTTGTGTGCTTGCTAAGGACTGAGTAGCTGTTGCTGTGTATTCATGAAATCCTACAACCTGATTTATTTAACATGTTTGCCAGAATACTTGGAGGTGGGGGGGGCTCAAATCTATTACTCATATTCATTAATCAGCGTGAAAAAGTAAAAGTTGCTCCCCAGTGTAAGACAGTTACCATAATTACAGTGCTGGGAAGTTCAAATTGCATCACTCCACATTTCTGAGCGTGTTTTTGAGGTAATGTTTATTAATGGGAAACGTTGATTATGATACATCCCTCTAGTTATGCTTTGCCATACCTATAAATAGATCTTTTATTTTGCTACTTGCAATTTTATTTAGTTGAACTTCTAGGTTTTTAGAGATTTTTTTTTTTTGGTAGCTAATGGGAAAAATTCATATAGATATGATGTTGAAATGAAATTTCATTCACCACTCCAGTGAAGATGTCAGTTTTACATTTGTCAGGCTCAGTATTGTATGCACAGCTGAAGGGGTGCAGGGATCTTCAGCTGGTCTGGTGCACAGAGTGAAACTTAATCCAGAGGAAAACATGTAGCTACACTAAGCTTCTGTGATAAATAAAGACACAAAGAATCAACATCAGGGAAGTGTACTGCTTAAGTGCTTTTTGTTGTGTCTTCCTTTCAGATGACTCCTAATTATGTTATTGAAACTTCAATCACTGTAATGATGTCAAATAGTGCATGCATTGAGATATCCTGGTGTTGGAAGAATGGGCATGGATAGTAGCTTTCTTTTAAGCATGCATATTGATGCTTTTTTTGTGAGCATAGTTTTTCTCACTTTTTAGAAAAAGATAATTTTTAATCAAAGGTAACATTCTCTGCAGATTTTAGAATTTATCTCATACTATCCCTTTTTATGGTCTTACTGCATTCTAGTGTAAAGTTTCTTGCAGATTAAATATATGAATAATTATAAGATTTTGAAGGAACTAAGTGGCAGGTAAGCCCATAGCCATAGAAGACGTTACTCTACTCACAGTTGTTTTGTGGTTTTTTTTTGCATCAGTGGTAGTTTAATCATGGGAAAAAAGAGCTGAAATTCAAAGTTACCGTGCACTGAAGGATTTAAGGTTTTATCAGCGGGCAAATGCAGGAGGGGAGGCAATCTTGCCTCTCACTTGCAGTGCTTTAAGTCAAAAGGCAGCATGTTCCAGTTTATAGTAATAGGTTTACGGATTTCCCTAAAATGAACCCATGTGATTGTGTCTTATACCAGGAAGAGTGGATAAACCTATAGAAACCCACTGGAAGGAGATAATACAAAGTTACCCTACCAAGGAAACAGAATCTGTGGGTAATTTTCCCTCTCCAAAGATCCAGTTAATGGAATATCACAAAAATCTGCATTCCCCAAGAGCCGATTGGAGTTGATTGGGATGAAATCTGGGAGGAACTCAATTCTGTGGGATGATACTGTCTTCTTTATCTGGCCTCTTCCCTAAAAAGGAGACACCTTTGGGAACCACCTAGAACTGAGCATCACTAGTATCAATATCCACATTTTGTCTCCATTGGCTGACTACAGCCAGTACCAGCCCAGCAACAGCATGTTCAGGGAGATGGCATCTCTATGCAAAAGCAGTTATCCATATGGCCCAAAGGGAGGTTTTCTACATCTCTTTCTACAGAGAGAAAACACAACTGATAGAAAAAATAAATTGTATACGATGAGTGTTTTCCCTTCTTGCACCATTTTAGACAAGGAACAAGAGGGAGATGCTCCTTTTTATGATTTCAGACATCCTTTGAAAGTCTTTGTTCAAGACCCCTTCCCCTTAGGGGATCTGCTCTGTGAGGCTAAAGCCAAGGAGGCAGTGTACCTGAGAGCTGTCATTGCTTGAATACCTGTGGTTTATTCTAGACCTGCCCGTACAGCTTCTTAATTCCCAGAAAGTGACCCAATGGATTGAGCCATTCCTGTCTTTTTTCCCACTCTTGTGAAAATCCTTTCAAGTCACAAATAAAAGTCTTCTAGCCGCCTTGCTCTGTCTTTTCCTCTTTCTTACATGTTGAGGTTTAGGTGTTATCCAAACGCCACTCAACCAAGATTCCTAGACACTGTGACTATCAATAACAGCAATCATAATAGTTATCCATGTGGAACTGCAAATGTGCACAACACTTCATGTAAATGAAAGTGGGTTTTTTTAAACATCAATGAGTTCAACAGTATTGTCCCATTTCTAAACAAGAACTGATTTAGTCCACTCCCTTGATGTATGTCTCTCTCTAGGTATACAGATATAGATTCTCTAGGTATATATAGATACATAGATGCATGATTCCTTGCTCCAGAATGCTGGTATTTCAAGGTTTTTTATGTCCCTTTGGGCTTGTAACTGTTGGCACTGACCTTTGAAAGGGTCTAAGTTATTTGAGATATGCAAGAAAATACATTATCTTGGAAAGCTGTCTTCTTAAAACTGTACTATGGTAATTAGTCTCAATAAGAACAGAATTGGAAGGGTTACAGAGGGATGAATCTCATAGGTAAGGCTGTACAGAATTTTCAGAAGGCTGCCTGAAAACCTATATGCTCTCAGCTTCATCACAGAAGAAAAGCTTTGAGACAGACCTTGCAGTTTAAAATGCAGGCCTGATTTTAAATGATTCAAAACCTCATTTCAGTACAGTTCCTCTGTGAGTTGCTAGATTGCTTTCAAACTCATTACTGAAAATAAAAGTCAATAGGATTTACCTAGGGAAAACAGAGAAAAAGCAACCACACCAAGCTGTTGCCCACTTGCCTCTTCTCTATTATATCAACTACTGTCATCCTTCCCAACTCTCCCCTTTGACTTTGGGGTCCATTCCATTCCCTTATCTTTCCTCCCTTTTGAGAAGTATCAGTTCTCCTACAGGCCCAGCTACAGCCATTTTCCTTCTCTTTCTGCAGTTTCCTTTCTGCAGTACTGGGCTATAACAACTCCATGTGTAGAGGGATTTTAGGAGGACACATTACATAAGTATATGAGACAGTCACATATTTCAGGCACAAGTATTTTTTCTGCAGTTCCATATGTATATTCATGAGATGGTTGTCTCAGACTGTAGTGACTCGTGTTTCAAATCCCTTTTTGGCTGGAAATGGCACTTACTGATGCTTCTGTAGTCCTGTTCTTTTGGGAAATTTGCACTGAGGACTTCACAACACAGCAGGCATAGCATTCACGTTAATATTCTGAACCTTGTGAACTAAAACTCACTGGGAAAATAAAGTCTCTTTCAGAAATGAAAAGGAGTCAGATGATCTTTACTGGGGTGAGAAAAAAAAAGAGGAGAAAAAAAAAGAGGGGGAAAAAAAAAAAGGAAACGTCCCAGTGTATCCGCTATTTGGTATGTACCCAGATTCCTAGAGCGATAACATGGTGTCAAGAAAAAGGAAGCTGTAATTAGGTTGGGACATAGCCACAATACAGGAGGATCCTGATAGCGCTGTGCTGTCACTGACCTTGGGGTAGTGGAAGACTGGGCCAAACTGAAAATAAATAAAGTGTTCCAGTGCTGCTGCTCAGTTAAGGAAGATCAAAGAGAAATAACATTTAATCAGTGGTAGTTGTGGCGTTAAGCACTAGCAATACTAATTGTTCTGATGAGAATTCTTCCTGAAGATTTTTTTTTTTTATTAGCACTGAGTAATAGCTGAGCTGCTAGTGTATTGACCTATAGCACTACCACAGCTCAATTAAGTTTCTTATTGTCCAAATCTAATCAGAGAAAAGCTGGGATTGAAAATCGATTCATTTCCTGCTAGTTAATGACTAATTCCCCACAAATGTGAATATAAAGATTAACTTTTCAGGTTGAATGTTTTTTTAGAGGTAGACTCTGCCAGATGGGTGTTTGTGAAGAAGAAGCATGGCTTCTCTTTTCCCATCCATCTTCCTCTAACCTCTTGGTTTATTCGTGCTTTTTAGAATCTTCTTTTATCTTAGTCTGTGGTTTGTGCTCGTTCTCTGGTCTCTTAATTCATGTCTCACACAATTGCAAGGAACTGCTATTGATAATTCATGGTCAGCTCCTAAATTCTCAATTATTTCTTCTCCATATAATTCAAATGAGCATTTATATGGTGTCTAGAAACACCTTCAAGACAGAGCAGTTTAGTCCTTCAACAGAATGTAAGGGCTAGTCTCAGTCTTTGGAGCTCTGGGTGAGACACAAACTCTTTGCTGATCCCACTTCAGATTATACAAGTTGTAAATTTTCTAGGTGAACAGAAGAAGTTACATTTCTTGGCTCATCTAAATATTTCTTCTTTGTATAAAGAACTAAGAGCTGTTTATAAGCCTCCCCATGTGTCTCTGCATGCACACATGTTCACAGTATTAAAGCTGGTGAGCAGAGACATGAGCTCGTCCAATCCATGAGGTTTGGCAGCTCTCCCCAGTTCTTGCCAGCTCTGTGACTTCCACTGCTGCAGCATCTGAAATGATCACAAATCTTCTGTATTTATCCTCCCAGTGCACTTCTGAGGTGGAGACAGCTCACAGATTTACACATTGAGAACTGAGTCCTGGATCTAAAGAGACACTTAGACTCTGGTCTTTGGTAGTTCACAAGATTATCTTCTCCAGAGCTCAGCCGCGTGGCTTAGCTGCTGCAGACCCACAGCTGTGGATGGTGCCCACTCCTTGGGACCCTCTGGCAGGCTGGAGGCAGTTTCCTAGGTGGGATATTTCTACCTTACACTGCAGATGTGCTGGAGAGTGCAGCAGTCAGATCTCTTCCAGAACAAAGACAGATGTGTGGCTGTGTGTTTTTGTGCTGGCCTGGTTATGCCTTTGTTACATTAGTTTTCATTTTTTTACAAAGAGGTGATGGCAAGGACAGGCTGCAGCCCTGCAGGTCACCCTGGTAGCAGAGTGGCACAGCCTTCCTGACAGGTCCTGACAGTCACAGCCAGGACACCTCTCCCCCTTAACACATGAAGTGCAAGAGTTCAGTGTATTGTAGTAAATTTCAATTATTTTTTTTCTAAAGGAGACAACTAAAGTGTAATCTTTTCTCTTATCTCATCAACTCCTGTGTCTGTGCTGCTGGCAGGAACCCAGAACTTCATCTTCTTGGAAAATTAGCGAGGAGCAACCTGCTCCCCATCATCACAGGCATCCTCCCCAGTGACCTCGGCTCTGAGGAGCTTTAAGACCAGGCTAGATCAGCATCTATTAGCATCTGGGTTCAACTTTAAGAGTTTTCTATTTAAAAATACCTGTCTGAGCTTCCAAAAGCAGCCAAACATTCTGACTCTCAAAGTGCTCATGTTCTCCATTGACAAAGTTAACCTGGATGCCTAGCAGACTTATAAAATAAAACCCTAATAAAGTAGATAAGAAGGGCAAGTAAATCCTTCCTAAAGCATAACAGCATCAATGTTTAATGCTTGGCTTGTTTTTATGTGCTGGCCCTTGACAATGCTCATGCTGCTCCTTGCACTGGCTGTGCCCCCTCATTCCTCTTTTCTGCTTCAGCTCTCAGCAGAGCTGGTAGTGCTGAGCCCAAATGGGGCATCTCCTCTAATAAGGGAATCAGCAGCTGCTTCTTCCATCTTCTCCAAGCCTGGGATACAGAAGCCCTGTGCCATCTCCTGCTTTCCCACCTCCTATTCTGCGCTCCAGCTCCCACCCCAGCTCTGGAAGCTGTGACCTTACATCAGTGACCGAGTTGTCACCTGGGCATGTGTAGGCAGTGTGCCCTGCTTCCTACAAACTAGTGTAATTCTGGTTTTCTCTATTTTATAGCAGAATTTCCCTTTTAATAGAAATGCGTCTCAATATCTCATGATAAAACATCACATGGAAAACAAAGCACCACTCAGGTCAGTCTATGGGTTCGCTCCACCGCATCCTATTAAGGATGGAGAGACCTTTTGTTTCCCAACCCCTCCACGTCACTGGGGAGTTTGGGGAAGTTGATTTTGCATTTTTTTGCTTTATGTTTTAGACATATGCTAAAGTTTTAGCCATATGCTTTAGCATATGCTTTATGCTTTTGCAATAATTCCCTCCTAAAGATGATCTGAATGAATCACTGAGTTGCCTGTGAACAGCATCACTTCAAAGAGGCTAGAGCAGATGCAGCCAAGCAGATAAATATTTCCAGGTATTTGATCAGTTTCCCCAAAAGTTATGTAAAATTTGTAGGTGTTATTTGCTAGATACTCTGATTCCAGGACTGTTTGAATGACAATCCTCTTGTACAAAATTTAGAAACAGATTAAGGGAATTTTTTTAATCTTCCTTTTTCCTTTCCTAATTGGCAGTTGACTGTAGCGATAACACTTAGTTCACACCCCAGCATGTTGATCTAACCAGTTAGAAAATACACAGACCAAGCAAGAGATGAATCCTACAGGGGTTTGGGTTAAAAGGGACCTTAAAGATCATCTGGTTCCAACTAACATCCTGGCATGGGCAAGGACACCTTTCTCTAGACCAGGGAGACCTTTCACTAGATGAGACTAGAGAAGCAGAAACAAAGGAATGAACAGTGCTGGGTCACCCATGGAACTGGCTGGTATATTTTGTCTTGATTTTTGGATGAAAAGGGTAAATCAGGAGACACTGCCGGTGCATAGAGTGCCCTTTTCATCGGTAGGTTGTTGCTTTCATATGTAGATTGATCACCTGGTCAAGGGTTTGCAGGGAACACTGAAGGCTTAAGGCGTATCTGAAAATCCCAGTTGTGTTTCTTTACTTTTTTCTGAGTTATTTCACTGAGCTCATGCCAGAGGCAGGCTAAACCACCCTCCTCATATTCCCTCTGATAAAAAATAGGTGTTTGTCTTCCAGACATCCCTGTCTCCCATTGCCACTTGGCTTAGACTGCTCTGAAAGGAGTTAAAGCCTGTGACTTTATACTTTGCCTCACTGTGTTTTAATAGTCAAAAAATGTTTTACCAGAGCTGGCTTCTTTTGCTCTGTAATTGTTTTAGTTTTCTTTTACTTCATGTCTTTTTTATGAATAGTTTCAAAACAGGCCAATGGAGATCTTCAAGTAGGTTTTTAAACAAGTTTTGACAATGTTTTTGAGTTGTTCTGAGCTAAAAATAATACAAATCAGCAGGTACAGACTGGAGGACAGTGTCTTCAGTCCCTAAAGGACCTTTTACTGCATTTGCTCCCTACAGGAAGACAAATAAAAAAAGTAAAAAAAAAGGTAACAGTTCCATACGAGGCTGTAAAGGCCAAGGCTTAGCTCTGAGCAGTGCCACTGTCCTCTTCACCTCAGAAGAGAAAAAATCATGTTCTTGGCTATGATAAAAAAATTAGAAGGATGTTTTTCTCCCTGCTACATGAGGCTAATGGTCTGACCAGCAAAGAGATAGCCATAGCTTGCTGATGCTCCTCCACTGGGAGACTGAAAAATATGTTCCAGAACAACTTAAAAATGGTCTTCAGCATCTCAGCCACTGACCCATCCCAATTCCCCAGTTTGTTCTTGGCCTCTTACACGTTTTTGGATGTCTGACACTTCCTTGCCTTTTGTGTAGGTGTGCTTTTTCATTGTAATTTAGTTCTTTGGTGTAACCAGTATGTTTGCACCATTTCTGCATTTTGGTTTTCTGGGACAGTGTAAAGAACAGTCCCGGTTCCCTCCAGCTATTTAGCTTTCTTTTACAGAGACTGTAGAGTGACAGTCACAGGAACAGCGATCAGGCAGCACCCTCAGCAGCAGTCAGCTCTGAGCAAAAATATTTGGAAGACCGTTAAGATTTTGAAGTGTTTTCTGTAACACATACATCACAGGATAGTCATCAGCACAGGTTTAAAAAGCAAGGGAACAGCCAGCAGACTCTCAAGAATAAAAGGTGTGGGACATGGAATTCATGGTGGAATACAGGCTATGACAACCATTTCTGAACCTCTCAGCAGTAGATTGGAGAAGTGCACATTGATCTACACATGCACATAAAATTAAATATCACCTAAGTTAACATCTGCAGCTGGTACAGGAGTTGGAGGAGGAGGTAGATCATGGAGAAGAGGAAGCAATGAGGATTTTTGATAGCCTGCAAATAATGTTCAGGCTTTGGATAACATTCACAAACTTTGTTCTGACCCTGAATGCTGGGCTGTGAGCCCAAGGAGCCTTCCTGTAGAGGGAGCTCTCCTTGCTTTGACAAAAGGTTGAGGTTGTCACTAGAAGAACAATCGGGCAAGGTCTGGTAACTGCAGTCACTGCAATCCTGAATTGTATCAGAGAACCCAAATAGCTTTGTATCTGTTGATGAGCCAAATCATGATCATATTTAAAGGCCAGAAAGCAGAAAGTACAGAAGGAGCTGCAGCAGTACCTCAAGGTACTAGCAGCACCTCAACAGCTCCATCAGTTTTGATTATCAAAACAGAAACAGGGCTTGCTTGGGTTGAGTACAGACACAGAAGTTACATTTTCAGGAGGAGACAATATCAAATGCTCTTTCAGCTACTGGAGAGAGGGTGTAGAAGCAGTGGGCAGATGCTGACCCTTACAAAGCTAAGTGAGAAAACCACACTTTTAACAGAGATGTTAACCCGAATAAATTACCATTGGAGGGGGTACGGCATCCTGCTCACTATATGCCTCCACAACATGTTCAAATATCTTCCCAAAAAGATACTTGGGAAGTGAGACAGGCATATTTGATACCACTTCTGGGATAATACAGCAATTTGTACCCCTTTAGGAGTAATCAACAACAGGGAAATACTGTGAATGGATGGAGTGGAGCAAAATTTAACCCTGCTCTCTCTCTTTTGGTGAAAAGGAGGATTTTGCAATTACTGTAATGCCACTGAGCCAGAGAAGCGATTATAGCAGTCCTATTCAGCAATGCAAATGTTATCTACAATGTTGCCTGAAAAGCTGATATCAGGGAAAATAGAAAGTTGAAAGGAAACTTTCAGGTTGGGACCCTTGTGGCAACACAGCAGTGGCCCCTGGCATGCCCCACATGGCCCCATAGTGCAAGCAGCAGGCTGAGCTCTAAGTTTTGCATTTTTAAGGCAAGACACAGCTCTGGATGGGGAAATGGAAAATTGTAAAATGCAGCCCCACTTCAGCTGCCACTGAAGACTTTCCTTTAAATTTACATTATAAATGCAGAGCTTACTAAGAATTGGAATTTTAAAAAGCACAAAACAAGCTGGCTCTCATATGGTAACTTATGCATGTTTATATTTTAGGAGCAGGAAAACCTCCAAGAAATTGTGCTTGGAATATAGAAACAAGCAGTGTTTGTGTATGGTCCCTGCACTGCAATAAGACTTCAGCACTGGTTTAAAACCCCTTTTCTTCAGGGGTGTATTTTCTTGAGTCTGGCCCACAGAAAGAACAACTACTGGCTCAAATGTCTTAAATCATACACTTCTTGAGGGGAAAATATATCAGCTGAAAACCTACATGTTATGGTCATTTAAAATATTCTGTTAAGCTACAGTCAATTAGTGTTCACTGCTAATGGATATTAAACATGAACAGCATTGCAGTGTACTGTTTAACTGAATCTCTGTTCTCATCTTAAGTACTTGAATGTTGGTTGGCAGGACGGAACATATGTTCATAAGGGTTTTTTATGTTATGTGTGGCTTATTTTTTTTAAATAAATGAAGTTATATAACAACAATCCCACGCATATACTTGGTTGCAACATGTCAAGGGCTGGTTAAAATTCTCTTAGAATGCACTCTGGCTGCTGTATTTCAGAGTCAGAGAATATTACACACAATCTGCCATTTACACCCAACTTCATTTTAAGATTCACCTAGTTAATTTCGCTTCAAAGCAGCATTATATATATTTGTATTATAGCTTGTGGAAACCTGAGAGATTTTTGTAGAACTAAGTTTTTAATAATCATTCCAGTGTAACTGTTAGGGAATCTTACCCTGCAGATCCTCAGTTTCCCACAAAGCTCACCAGCCACTCTTCATAAATGCCTCACTTCGGTGTTTTGCAGGCAGACATACAGCTTTCTCCTTTGCATTAACACAGTTCTATATATTATTTTATTTTGCAGTTCTTTCCATATGGAGATGCTTCTAAGTTTGCCCAGCACGCCTTCCGAACCTTTGATAAAAATGGAGATGGGACCATCGACTTCAGAGAGTTCATTTGTGCCCTGTCCATCACCTCACGAGGCAGTTTTGAGCAAAAGCTGAACTGGGCCTTCAACATGTACGACTTGGATGGTGATGGTAAAATTACAAGAGTGGAAATGCTGGAAATTATAGAGGTGAGATCAATATAACACTCAAAAACATCACAACATTAATAAAATGTGATTCCTTGTTCACACAGACTTTAGATTTTAGGCTCACCAGAGGCTGTACAGCACATTAAATGCACATTACACACATTAATCCTGCACTGACTGGTGCCCAAGTGGTACAAGCACACTAACATGTTAATAGATATAATCTTGGAGAATTGCAGAGACTACGTATGTGCATATAAGCTTTTAAATACCCAGAGATTTTTTTTTGTCCTGATGAATGGATTAACCATAAGAACAGCCCAGCACAGGATTTACAAAGCCCATCTCAAAGTCACTTGACACCCATGAAATTATTGGACTGTAGCTCAAGTTGCTGAAGCCTTACTGGAGATTAACTTCAGATGATTAGAGAAATTTACAGAGATAACAACACGCTATTTTAAGTGAGCTCTCACAGATGGGCTTTAAGATGACCACAACATGTAAGAGGAAGGATAAAGTTTACCACCTTCGTCATCTGCCGGCAACTTGCCACAGTAGTTAATACCAGATTGTGCCCACATGTACACATAGAAACCTATTTAAAGGTGATGACTTCTAAAACAAATTATTCAGAATTTATGTGAAATATTCAACTAAACAATTGATCCAGAGAGTAAGTTACAAGAGTTTTACATTATGAAACAGGAAGCCAAAGAAATTCATTCTGGGATGCAAAATGTAACCATCAAAATAAACCTACATCTAAAGAAAGTGAAATATATTTTTCCTTGTTTTAAGTATCTGGACACTGGATTCTAAGAAAAAAAACAAAAAAACCCCAAAGAATCTTTAGAGAAACTTGCAATCATTTTATTGTTAGAACGTATTTCCAGAATTTAATCACATCAAAAACTTAGACTGAATTTCGTGTTGAATTTTCCATTTGGTTTCTTTCCAAAGGCCATCTACAAAATGGTGGGCACTGTGATAATGATGAAAATGAATGAGGATGGTCTGACGCCTGAGCAACGGGTAGATAAGATCTTCAGTAAGATGGATAAGAACAAAGACGATCAGATCACACTGGATGAATTCAAAGAAGCTGCAAAGAGTGATCCGTCCATTGTATTACTCCTGCAGTGTGACATTCAAAAATGAGCTTGTGTACGACGCGTCATAGACTGCACAGAAGTTTAATGTTCCATTCAGTTTGCAGCTATTTCCACACACACAAAAATTTGCTTGGACTACCTATAAATGGACTTGCTTCTTGTGTTTGAAACACTTGTGTGCATGAGAATGTCATTTGCTAAAGAATTTTAAGAGTATATATTATAAAAATAAACTGCCACAACGTGATGTGTGCAATGTCATTTCATAACAACCCTCTTCCTCTGAAGCCTGTGCAGCAGGCCTGTGCTGCAGTGAATTATATTATTTATTGTTCATGTTTTACTGATGCTAGCTCTGTGTCTCCTAGACTGAGTAATGTTAGTGACACTGAATTCCCATGGTAATGTTAACTGTTTATTATAAATCATGTCACTATTCTGCTGTAAAGTAGTACTAGACAGACAGAAGGGAAGAGCTCCTCGGCTCCCAAGTCTGATCCACACGTGCTTGTATTGTCAGTGGATATAAATGTACTTCATTTGCATGCCTTTTAGGTTTGCCTTAATTCTTACCTCATTTGCATCCCTTCAATCTGGAAAGAGCTATGTCAGAGGAATGCAGTATATATAAAAAAAAAAAGAAAATCCTGCTAAAAATTAACCCTTTAATTAAGAATATATATATATATATAATGTTTAAAATATTGTTTTATTGCAAGTTTAAAGGTTTTATTGGAAGTGTATTGATCTTTGCCAGAATTTTCAAAAGCTTCCACAGAGGTTGCAATATATATGTCCCAAAATAAATTTATAACATTTGACCTTTTCCCCTAATTCTTATTTCATGTCTTCAGCATGGTAATAAAAAAAAAAAAAAGTTCAATCTCTTTAATTATCTGTCACTGTACACTGGGAAATATGTATTTCATTATTGAAGTATGAAGAAAACTGCTCTGCACTCACTTACTAGAAGAGTCATATTATACAAAACCAAAAGTTGTAGTTCTTGTATTTAGGGATGGAGCAGCTGTTGATGCTCTAAGATGCTACTGCTAAGACCAGCACACCTACTAGACCTGTGCTGCTTTTTAAGCTGTGCAAGTCAAATACAGTTTATTTGCTTGGCCTAAACCTGTTTTTTTAATGTTTTACCCTCCTGAAGTAAGAGACTTTCCTCTTACCATATGACACTAAATTACTCTGTGTTTAATATAAACAGATGTTGTTAAAAATCACTACTGATAAATTAACCATGAAGTATGATGATAAAGGAGGGATAGTGAGGAACTAACTTCCTCCTCAATTCTATGTGCACAAATCAAGTTTCTCTCTATCCTGTGACAAGTTCTGCACAGCCTTGGGAAAGATTGAAGAACTATCAGACTGCAGAAATTGCAGATAAAAACTTTCCTATGCCCCATTTCCCTGATGCTTTAAACAGTTGGTTGCTTGCTGGATTAAAAGAAAAAAAAAAGCAATCTGAACATCTTACAATTGCATGTTTGATATTTCTTCCTTACCTTATGAAGAAACAAGACCGTACTTTTAATAGCTAAAAATCAAACAATAAAACATGACACAAACCAAATCATTCTCCGTATTTTCAAATTTAAAAAGTGAAGCTCATCTTAAAATTAAAGGGAAAAGAAAACAAGCAACAAAAACCAGTTTTACACAGCTTGCTAAGAACTGTTGTGGGGGGATCATAGATCGATTGCTGCCACAACCACAGCCATCCACTCATTTTTCATTTGCTTCGTATTCCAAACAAACAGCAAAAGCAGAAATATCAACTACATTTTCTAATATCAGAATTTTACTTAGACTACACAGGTAATAGTCTTAGCAAATTAGGGAGGGATATACTTCATGCATTTGGCTGTAACTTAAAACACGATTCTAGAAATTACATACTTCTGAGAATGATATGCCCACATTGAATACTTCTCAGATTTTATGCCTCTGGTTCACATGTATGAGAAGCAATACCTCATTCTATGTTTCCATGAACCTTGAAGTTATGGACAGGCCAGACAGGCTCCATTTACTTCAGTTCAGCATTAAGCAATGCACCGCCATCCAAAAGGACCAACAACTCAAACACAGTCAAATTCAAAAACATAACATCAGCACTGCAATCTTCTCTCTAGGTAGCCACTACAGTAAACTCTGTATTTAAATAACCAAGAATATGATCGTTTTGAGACCTTAGTAGGATCACTGCAAAAATAAGTGCATCCATGCAAGGGCATCAGTAATTGTTTATTCAGAATTAATTCTCCACTGTGAAAATATGCTTATAACACTTAGTCAGAACATATCTTCATCAAGTACAGGGTAGATTAGAATAGATACAATGTATTGATTTGAACCAAAGATCAGAATTGTTACCACCTCCTCCAATATTTCAAGTAAGTCTATAAAAAACTTGGGAGAAAGTTGAAGTGTTAGCTTAGTAGGAATGCTCTAATTTTCCTTAAGCTCTTTTCTCCACACAACTCATTATAGAATTACTAATGAAGATAAATAACTTACTCTTTCCTGCCTCTGCACTCTTTCCAATTTTTTTTTTGGATGCTGAAGAAAATCAGGATAAAATAATGCAATGCCATTCTATCATCTGAAACATACTCCAATTTCATCATAAAATCGAGTCAAGCTAAACATGTGGCTCATGATCATGTCCTAGAATCAAAGAATGGGTTAGATTGGAAGGGACCTTAAAGATGATCCAGTTCCAGCCCCACTGCAAAAACACCCTCCACTCAAACAGGTTTCCCAGGGCCCCATCCAGCCTGATCTTGAGCACTTCCAGAGATGGGATGTCCACAACTTCTTTGGGCAACCTATTCCACTATCTTATCACCTTCACAATAAAGAATTTATTCCTAATATCTAATCTAAATCAAATATCTGTCAGTTTAAAGTTGCTCATCCTTGTCCTGTCACCCCAAGCCCTTGCAAAATGTCCCTCTCTAGCTCTCTTGTAGCCCCTTTAAGTACTGGAAGGTGCTATGAGGTCTTTCTGGAGCCTTCTCCAGGCTCAACAGAACCAAATCTCAGTTTGGCTCCATAGCAGAGGTGCTCTAGCCCTCTGAGCATCTTTGTGGCCTCCTCTGAACCTGCTCCAACAGGTCTATGCTCTTCCTACACTGAGGACCCCAGACCTGGATGCAGTACTCCAGGTGGGATCTCACAACAGCAGAGCAGAGAGGCAGAATCACCTCCCTTAACCTGCTGGTTCCAGACAAGTTTTGCCAAGTATGCAATTTGCAAGGTGCCCTCCAGTATCTTCATATAATCCTAAAGGTGTAAGTACCTTGAATTACGGAATTATGGAATTGCTCAGATTGGTAAGGAACTTCTAGATCTCTTGCCCAGCTCCCTGCTTGAAGGAGATGTAGGAGTCTATTCAATAGACCCCAAAAACTTCCAAGGATGGAGAGTTTACAGCCTATCTGCATAACATGCTCAAATGCCTCTATCTTCATCATGAACAATCCCTCCTCCTGGTTTACTCAGCCAGAACCTCCCCACTTCAGTTGGTGACCACTGTCTGTTTCTTGCACCACACACATCAGCAAAAACCCTGGTCTTTTTTTGTCAGTAACCTCCTCATAGCTGCCAGGAGTCTGCCCATTACCCTGGGCTTTCCAAGGCAAAGAGAGTCAGCATCTGGTGAAGAGCACAAAAAGATCCCTTCAGCCCCAGAAGGTATGCTGTGGTTGAGGAGCTGCCGCCAGGTGAAGGGGCTACAGGAGGAAGTGAACAGGCTACGCAGTATTCCAGTGAAAAAGCAAGAGATAGGTTATTTACAGAGATGCCACAGTCTCAAGACTCTCAGGACTCTCAAACCTCCATTGTAGTGGTGAAGCAGGTGGACTCAGAACCCTGCATGGTAATTAGTCCGTGGGACTAATTAGTCAAGGGTCTGTTCAAGATGAAGGCTGGAAGCAGTTCGCTCCACATACCAGGAGAAGGTTCCTCCTTCGGAAAACAAGTAGGACTGGAATCTTCTACAACAGGTATTAGGCTCTGGAACAAGGCCAGACAATTGATGAGGTGGGTGAAAGTCCTGGGACAGAGGGGCCTCCCAAAGCAACACCTCCTGCACCCCGCATCAAGACCTCCTGTGTTAGCAGGAAAAGAAGGGTAGCTGTAATAGGAAACTCCCTTCTAAGGGGAATGGAAGGCCTGATATGCAGACCAGACCCACCTCACAGGGAATTCTGCTGGCTCCCATGGGCACAGATAAGAGACATTACTGGAAAACTCTGCAGTTTAGTAAGGCCCTCTGACTACTATCCCCTATTGGTTGTTCTAAGTGGCAGCAACAGAACAACCAAGAGAATTCTGAGGGCAATCAAAAGAGACTTGAGGGCCTTGGGTTGAAGGCTGAAGGATCAGAAGCACATGTAGCAATTCACACAATCTTTTTGGTAACAAGGAATAGTATTGACAGGAATAGGCAGATCCATCAGGTCAACACACGGCTCCAAGGCTGGTGTAAGCAAAAAAAAATTGGTTTCTTTACCGTGAGATGATCTATTCAACACCTGCTCCATTGACACCTGATGAGATGCACCTATCTCAGAGAGGAAAAAGAGCTCTAGCACAGGAGCCAGCAGGGCTCACTGACAGAACTTTAAACCAGCTTGGAAGGGTGAAAGGGACAAAATCAGGCTCATCAGTGGGGAGCGATGGGATGGTGTGCCAGAACTTGAGAAAACGAGCACTAATGGGATCCCTCCATCTCCTTCAGGTTTGTTGGCTGCAAAGCAGCACACCCAGAATGTTTCTACACTAATGCACATAGCATGAGGAACGAACAAGACCATCTCAAGCCTTTGGCCCAGTCCCAGAGATTTGATATCATCGGCCTAAGTGAAACTCTGTGGGATAAGTCCTGTGATTGGAGTGCCCTGTTGGATGGTTACAGGCTCTTCTGGAGGGATGGGCAGGGCAGAAGCGGGAGGGGTAGCATTGCACATCATGGAAGGGATGTAATATATGGAGCCCACAGCTGGCAATGGCACCATTGAGAGCCTCTAAGTAAGAATCAAAGGACATAAAAATAATGCAGATGTCATCTTAGGAGTCTACAACAGACCTCCTGGCCAGGGCGATGACGCTGATGAATGGTTCTCTGAGGAACTAAGGGACACTTCCAGCTCAACTGCCTTATGAGGAACTTCAACTTGCCAGAGATCAACTGGGAACATCATACAGCTGATGGGTCCCTTCCAACTCACCATTTTTAATGGTTCTACGATTCTATGAAGTGTATTTCCTTCAAGTCTTACCTAGCTTCCATATTTTAAAGAAACCTACAAGTTTAATACCGTGCTGCAACTGAAAACAAATTACGCTACAAAGTCAAGTTAAAACTCACACTGTAATAAGGTTTTATTGAGGAACTGCTATTCAGTAAAAAAGTGCAGAAACTGTTGAATGATGTTCTCTGAGTAGTCTCAATTGCCTTTGTATCCACGTAACATCAAACAACAATAAAAAATCCCCCAAAACAACAAAAGAGAAAAGCAGCTGAACTCTAAAAAGTGGGTTTTTTTGAAGAGCTGCCAACAATTTCAAGTTCCTGGAGAAAAAAAGAACAGGAGAGAAAAAAAGGTTAATTTGAGGGACTTTGAAAAAACTGGTTCTTCTTTCTCCCTCTTATCCCCAGTAAGTGCTTGCAATATCTAAATAAGTCAAGTTTAAGTGCTCTAGTCCCAGAGAAACGTTGCGGGGGGGAAGGAGGGCAGGGAGACCCAACAAAACACAGGGCTACAATGCTGTACAAATGTTACCGTATTATTTCCCAAAATTCTTATTCTACTTCATTCCTATATATTGGAAAGACTTGTGTCTATTTAGTTTATTATAATAAAATGAACATTTAGAGACTTACTCTATACCTGGAAACTCAAGAGTGTGCAAGAACTAGTTTACTGGAATGAAGAATCTAGGTTTATAAAGACACAGCTTGCTAGGTTTTGTAAGCTCATGTCCAAAGACAGTCAAACTCTTTGGGAAAGGAATGATAGGACTTTTTTTCCCCGCTAAGATAATATACTACAAATAAATTCTTCCCTTTTCTAATTATGAAAGTGTAAGTTCTAACAGCTTCTCATGTTCAGCTACTGTGGTTTCACTGGAAAATAACTGAAACATATTTTACTGCATGTATTAATTAGCACACATTTAAGAAATAAAGCATAGCTAGGAAGAAAACAATATTTTTAACTTAATGCTAATTTAAGTGTGTCGAAACACTAAAACATTACCACAAGTATCAGTTCAAATGGTTTATTAAAATATTACTTCATAGTTATACAAAATATATTTCAACTTTTCCAGAAGAAAAAACAGCGTAACAGATAAAAAAATTCTATAGTTGGTAGCTAAAAATATCAACAGAACATTCAAAATTTTCTCCTCATCCAAACTGTGCTTATTCTTGTTCTGTGCACACACAGTAATTCTTTAAAAAATAATTCATAACAATACAGAAGTATCTTCCTGAGAGTATCTAACAAATCATCATCTTTTTCAGCATCAGGAAGCAATAATTTTACACATATTATTCCACATTTGTCTTCAATATTATACCATATTCATACAGAGATACTCATTGATCTTCATCTCTGTCATTCCTATTTTGGAAATTCAATGTTCTTTGGTCTCTTGGAGGGTCTGGCATGCGGAGGATTCGAATATGGGGACTCGTAGGCAGAGAACTAAAAATAAAAGATGCATCATTTAAATAGTGTTTCTTCTCCACAAATTTTAGTATTTTCATTTGATTCTTACTTTACATATTTTCCTTTAAATAACTCCATCTTTTCTCTTTGTCAGTCTTAAAAAACAGTAAGATGAGGTGAAGTTTGGGCTTCACTGAACTAATACTGGACCCCGACTTCAGTAGAAGTTTGAGGTAAAGACAAGCGCTCATTTCAATCATGTGATTTCTAACAATTAGACAGCCTTAATTAGAGAAAAGGTTCTTTTACGAAAACCTCCAAATGAACAAATGATGGAATACAAGTAAGGATTTACCTTACAGATCCTGAAGTACCACACACTAAACACACAAGTAATCAATGACATCATACTAAGAATGAGCTAAGTTACTAAACATACGCTTAGGCAGGCTTCTCCACTGATTATCCTAGATGGAGTTTTCCTCAAGTTGTCCCCACATTTTTGTTAAATTTAATGTTTGCTGAACATGAAACATGTAACAATATAACAAAACCAAACTGAACTTGAATTATTAAATTTTTCAGCAGTAACCATACAAAAAGTCCTGTATGTTTATCAGTTACAGAAAATCTCCACAAAAGCATTTCCACCGAAGTAACAACAGATACCACTACTCTACTTCTTATATACTTTAGTGAGGGAAGACAATTAGGAATAAATCAATCAACTTCATTTTGAAGACTGCTATAATTACCCTCTTCAGGCTTCACTGGTTACACTGGGTTAATAGAGAGGAGTTGGCTGCACAAGGTTAGACACATGACTGTCCCCTTAAGCTGCGAATGGTTCTACCAGTATTTATATGGAGGTTTTGAAACAATTTTGAACCACTAGATCAAAAATTCAAAGCATGGTGTAAGTTATGAGTCTCTAGATAGGCAATATTAAAACCAATAAAATAAAATCAACTCAAATAACAAACACCTTGGAAGTACTGTAGCATTAACAGAAAAAATTCTAAGTCTTCTGTTATTTTTGGGAGGGGAAAGGGACATATAGGGCTCTAAGCTAAGAAGAGCCTGTTTGACAAAATAAAACATTTCAAAAAGTTGTTTTATTTCAGATAAACTGATTCAAGTCCCACTGAATTACAATTATGTAAAGAAGGGTAAAAAAAACCCCATTAAAAAATCCTTTAAATTCACAGAACCCTCAGCAATTAATTGCTTAATTGTTTATGTTCTACTGCTACAAATAGCAAAACTTCTTTCTCCTCATACTTAACTTTTTCAAGTTACACTCCTTGCAAGAGAACTCCCTTGCAATACTTGTATCCTGAAATAAAGCACAACAGTATTACCTCATGCTCAGGGGAGTGAACAAAATGAATTGTCGATGCCTCTGAAAGTCAGCCCTCTCCAGAATCATATCAATGGCAATTCTTCTGTTAACCATGTCCTAAAGACAAAAGATTTGTCAGGTAGTGATACTGACAGTAATAAATACATTAGAAAATACAATCCTAGAAAACCTACCAGATTAATTGCTATATAGTCAAGGTTAGCTAAAGAAAATATCTAAGTAATACTAATAAAAGCTAAGAAAAACTGGATAAACATAAGGCTTAAATTCTAAAAGCTACAAATTAATAGTCTGGGAAATTCTTAAACTGTACTTTTTAGTATACATGGGCAATGGAAAGCTTCTATCAGAACAATCACACACTCATCTACTGATAGTGTTTTTCCATCAGCTTTGATGTACATACAGTACTTCTTACTGAGCATGCTGAGATGAACTGTATTTTAGTAGAATAATGTTTCCTGTAAAATCCTGACTCAAAAATCACCTGAAAGAATTTAAGAGCTCCATGAAACCTCTGATATTACGATATTATGGAGCTTGTTTTTATTAGGATTATTATTGTTATTATCATTATTGCTATTTTGAATGCAATCTTATGCATTAGGCTTACTGAAAAGGATGTGCAACAGGAAGCTGTTATTAGCAGGAACTAACAAAGCTCTGCACTGTTCCTCATGAAACCAGAGATCTCCCACAAAAATACACCGTGGAGTCCTCATGTGGTGGGGCTCTGTGATTACACCAAGAGTAACTACAGAACGTGTGGACAGTAAGGCTGCACTTACTGGCACTGTGGTGGAAAGACAAATTGTGTGGAATTATTTATGGAATAGATGATATTCAAGTTCTTTGCATGGCCTACAGTTCTGAGTATCCACCCTTTTCTGGAAAGACGGATAAACTTCTGCACAACTAACTTTTAAAAGAAAATATAAGATTTGAAAGTTGGCTGAAAAATGACTGCTTCATTACCTTAGATGCATACTCTCCTCTTTGCAATTCTTTAATATAAACTATATTATCTTTGTTCCCTCTAGGTGATTCCTAGCGAATAAATGATTGATGAGGAAGGGACACTGAGGCAAAATTAAATAAGCCAGTATCAAATCTTTGTCTCATAGAAATAAATATTTTCTCAAACTCATAACACTCTGCATATTATTAAGTAGGAAATAAATTTTAAAAAAAAGAAATAAATTTCAAAATGGGTTAGTGGCCTGTCCAGGGAAGCTGTACACAAAGATATTATTTATCAGTTTTAGATAACCTTAGTATTTATTGTTCATTATTCTGCATTTCAGCATCTTGGAAACATGCTACTAACTGAAGTATGAGTTTCTATAAAATGAGTGAACTCAATTGCTACATTTCCTCTCAAAAAACCTCACACTGATCTCAAAATTGGCAGAAATCAAAGCACATGCCAAGCCCAGAATGTCACAGCAATATGCAGAGTCAACCTCTGACAAACACAGTAATAGCTGATTTATTATTTTTGTGCTGAACAAAGGTTTGAGCATGTAAATTAACGGAAATGCTCGTATTTCTTGATATCAGTGTCAGAAACAAAATAGGCTTCAAAACTCACCAAACAAAGCCAACAAGATCCCTAACAAATTTTGTTTTAGGGAATTTTGATTTTGGTTTGGGAGCTTTTTATAATTTACAGTTAACTACAGTGGTTTTAAATCTAACCAAATACAAGTAACAACCCAACTATTTCACTAATTTATACAAATCAGAACGCGAGACGTAGTTTTAAGTTTAAACTATACCATGTAGACATCAAATTCATCCATGCATCTGAAAGGAGATTCAGAAATGTTCCACAGAGAAAGAATGAAACAAACTGTGGAGAAGGAACGTTCACCTCCTGATAGAGATCTCAGATCACTACGGGAAGCCTTTTCTTCTTCTCGAGGCTGAACCTTGAAATAAAAAATATTGGAGCAATTTTTAAATCTGAGATGAACACATACTAACAGAATCACAATTTTAACAGCAAACACATTATATATGAACAGATACAGATCACTTGAAAACAATTTTCTGCATTTCACTGCAACTGCCATTCCAGAATGGGATGGCTCCTAACCATTTAGTAACATGTTTCTAGGATCACTGCAACTTCCTCTATCAGAGTCATACACACTGAACAGATTGAATGACTTTGCCAGGGTTTTGTTATTCAAATCTCTATTTTTAATAGCTGTTAAACAATGTTTAATAAATGTCAAAATTACAGTAAAATCCACTGGTTACTTTGCCAGGGTTTTGTTATTCAAATCTCTATTTTTAATAGCTGTTAAACAATGTTTAATAAATGTCAAAATTACAGTAAAATCCACTGGTTACCAGCTACAACAGAAAATCAGGTAATTGATTTACAGCAGAATTTTAATGGAGGAAGAGATTCTTAATGTGGAATACATGAAACATTGTGAACAGCCATTTGGTTACATTGATCATCAATACATCTTGTGGCACTCCTTCTGTAACATGAAACCTGGGCATTTTCTTGCCCTGCTAATTGCATTACCTTTAACAGGTAAAGCAGGCAAATAAGGATTATTTTGAAGTGGGATCTTTTTTTGCAGGGAACTGTTTTCTTTGGGCAACTTACATTCCTTGACTAAATACAGATCTCTTTTGTGAGATACATGACACATTAGCTATTAGAAAAATATATTCTGATAAAGTCAAGTAATGACTTGATATTTTATGGACTGAGTTCAGTTCTTTGGATACATGTGCTTCATCTGTCTAGTTAGGACTGTGACATGTATTTATGTTGTCACTGCACATTTTCCCCCTTAATCCCTAAAACTGAAGTCTCCCACAGAAAAATAAGCTAATAAAACCATGACAAAACTTTTTGGGATGTGTGTTAAAAGGTACACAGAAAAAAACCCTATCAAAACTTTCATGCATTAAGTTATTTAAGTAACAACTAGAGCCATCATACAATCATACAAATACTGGTGAACTTCCTATCAATGAAACAGGAATGAGTTATTTTGAAAGACTGACTAGGATGACTCACTACTTAGTTCTTATCATTGGCATAAAACAACAATCCACATTTTTTCTTTGTAATCTAGCAACCTGCCCATTTAAAATGGCAATGTTTTCTGTTCTTCCTTGTTTTCAACAACATCCTACCGTCACCAAACAGGACAAAAGAAACTTATCCAACACCGATTTGATGTGAATAAGCAGACACTTCTTCATTCAGGCTTTTGCAAACTCCTCCAATGTGTTCCACTCAACAGACAAAATCCAGTCATTTTTACATACTTTTTCTGCTGAATCATTGTTACATAAATTCTTTTATATACTATGCATAATATGCCTGCTCTTTAAATTTAACCTTTACAATGACTGGTTTTGTTAGCTATATAACTTCATCAATATTCTTATCCTAAAACAATCATTGGTCATCTCTACTGTGGTCCACTGATTGGAATCCTTGATATTCAAACCAAGATGGGAAGGGTAGGGGGTTTCCAAGAAGCATAACTAGTGTGCATGATGGTCTGCAGAATTTCTCGACCAAAATATAGGAAGTCCAGTAACTTCTTGGTGAGGTTCCTATGGTTGCATATTTCAAATGCAACACTCCTAACATTTCTATACCTTATACTCCACAATTTTCTACTTGTAATCATAACTAACTCTTTGATATGATTGATTACTTGATCAGAATATTTATAACACTACAATTTTGCTATTACATTTTGGAGAGGGAAAGACAATTTAATCTATCATTTGCAATGCATTTCTAGCACCTAAGACTAAAACAAATAATAATAATTCATTATGCATTATGGTAATTGAAGTAATATAAAATAACTTACTGTTATGGAAAGTGTCTCATTCTTGTGATCAAAAATTATATTTCCAGAGCAACCTCGAGCACGTAGTAAGTGCTCAAAGTGGAGTTTGCATTGCATAGAAAGGCTCCTTAAATCAAGCAAATAAACATTAGAGCAGCAAGTTTTAAAATACATGAAAAAGTGACAACAGATTTTCATCAACAGTCCCACATCATTAAGCCCTGCTCCATTAATGACATTCTCCCAAAATCAATTATGCTCTCAAGTGGGTGACATGAAACATACTGGAGAGAATCACTGACACAAAGAAAGAAAGTAAGAAATCCAGATGTACAGCTTTGAATTTTCTAAAATTTTAATTTAACAGACTGGTGTGAGAGACTGAAATGGTCAATGGCTTAAACATTCCTAAAATCATTGAAGGACTTTTGCCCACCATAGCAATTGCAAAGAAATAGCTGTTTACGTGCAACCACCAAAGCCCGCCCCTCCCCAAATTCCTACTAACAGGAATTCAAACTGTGATGGGAACTTGAGATAAGATAAAGGGGATAATATTTTCCAGTCAACCCAGATCTGGGGAGAAGAATGTATCCACAAGTGATACTGGAATAGAGGCTGGGATGCTGATGGTTCAAACATTCAGGGGCCAAGCTGCTGATGTGCAAAGCACCCAGAGGGCAAGCACAGCCCACCTCAGGCTACAGCTGGTGTTGAAGGAGACAAGGAAAGAGGCAAACCCTGGAGGCAGGTCCTGTCTCTTTGTCCTTACTCAGGTGAGCTCAGCTGTGATCACTTCCCTGCCAGAAGTACTGGGCCATTCACAGCAGCCTGAAGGTGGTTCACCTCTGCTGATGGGCCATACTGGACTCAACTGCACTGACATCATAGACAGCTGTATTATCCTAGAAGGTGTCAAAGACTTCCAAAGTGTCCCGTAATCCACAACACTACATCATCCAGTGTGAAACTCCCCACCCCAGGGGAGGTATCTGGATGATCCCAGCTGAGCCTGGGTGAATATAAACCCAAGAGAGTTTGTGTTCTGGGCATTTCTTTCACCATCTGACAGATCCAGTCTGTAACAGCAGCTTCAACCAACAGACACTGAAGTTGCAAAAATCAAATCTTGTTGTAAGGCCTATGGGTTGGGTGATCTTCCTATTCTTATCCGTTCCTTCTCTTTCTTATGCATTTTCTTAAGCGATATTTTTATGCTTTTATGTTGTCATAGTACTATAGATAGCAACAACTAAAATGGTTACATACCTGTTTTTTGCCATGTCACCATATTTTTCTAAAAATAAATGCTACATATATATAGATATATACAGACAAACACCAATTCAGTGTTGTTTCACTCCAATCTGCCCCAAGAGATCTATCAACAAGAACCTAAGTTACTCTTGCCTTCTGGGGTGGGTTGTATCAACTGGGAGCTTTTTACAGAGCCTCAACAGAAAATTACCACATTGCACTGCTTCCCTATTCAGTACTAAGAGTGCACAGTAACAAACTGGCATGGCCTTTACTAGATTCTGGGAATTAAAGAGTGTTGTGTATTAATTTCTCTGTTCACCCCCTTCCCCCTCAATTCTAGCATATCCTAGACCATATATGACAGTTCCCTCAAGAAAAAACTATGGCTCTTTAACATGTCCTAAGGTGGAATTCATTCCCAAATTTGGCCACTAGGACTAAGATGCAATGTGATGTATGTGGGAACCAAAAGGCAATCATCAGATTTGGAAGGTAAATCTCGCCCACTATTATACCTATATTTCCACCTGCAAAAGTTGGGATTCTCCTCATCATCACCGTTTGTTAGGATCATACTGGCACCTCCCTCAAATGCAGATCAAAAAGTACAAAAAGCAGAGCCAATCAAAATATCCCTCAATTTCTGTTAAAGGGAGTGATAAAGTGCTGCAATAGAAAACAGACCAGTCCTTTTCAAGGAAGGCAACAACAAAAGCTTCATGGATAGGCGTCGGATACTAAGGGACTGAAGCAAGAAAGAAGGGGTGTACACCCAGTAATGGAGAAGAAGCTGTCAAATTACAAAATTTGAATCAAGATCTTCAAAATTTTTCCACAACGGGCAGAGGAAAAGTGTTTGGCTCACAATGTAATTATAGGAGCTCAGCACCACTAATTATAATCAAACAAAATGAGTGACAGCCCAGATTATTTCAAGTCCAAGCATGTTGTTGATATTTTACTGACCAAAACCAGCACTCAAACACAACTGCCTTGGATGAAGGCAGCACAGTTGAGGCCTTTGGGATGAAGCAAAATACAGGCTCCACTATCACACTGCTTTTCCAGCTGGCAGTCTAGGCTGCCTCTAAACTGCCAGGCACGGTAAGATTGAAACTGGGAGCAAGCTTAGGTTAAAAAGATTGTTGTGAACACAGCCTTAAACTCACCTTAAGAATTGCCGATACACTTTGAGCCTCTCTGTCATTACTTCATCCAGCACCGCAATAAATCTCCTTAAATTCTTTACTTTATTGCTTGCATCCTCGTATCTTTCCTTTGCATAATGAAATTGCCTATTTTAATTAACAGAAAGGTTAGGAGCCATATGCATTACATTAAAACTGAGCTATTGTTGTAAATGCTGAAAATCATTTTGATAATCAAAATATTCAAATGAAAACTTTCTTGTGATGATTTATGTTAAAGCTAAAAGTATTTGATGAGTCAAGTAAGACACTGCTGACCAATGAAATGTGGACAAAAATTAATCTTAATTCTATTTTTAATTCTTTTGAAAATGAACACTTCCACCAAGGAAAATTAATGACTGGGTTCCCCATGCTCATGAGTATCTGAGGGGAGTGCTTCCTTGAAATATACTGAAGTCAAAACCTCGAGGAGCTGCCTAACTTGCGCATTAGTTATTCAAACTAGAATTATGCTTAATACTCAATGCATCACAAACAATGGCAAGTTAAATTTGTGTAGTGATAACTGGCATACTTCAAGAGAGTATATGATTATTGGTAATGTCATATATATAGCACAGATGCTGCTTAAAATCACTAGAACGTGTTTCAGGACTCCTACATCTGTTCAGTACTGGTTGGCTGAGAATTAGTACAACACATTTCCACACCTTCATACATAGCTTAAGTACTAAAAACACACATAAATACATAGTGAGTCAGTAAGAAAACTCTTCTTTCCTCTCTCTTTCCCAACCTGCCTGAACTGTTTCAGACAGTAAAGATGACTTACTGTATTATTTCTTCTCTGTTTCCATGGTGACTGCTTTCTGAATTTATCTTCTCTCTCAAGCGATTCATTTCTGCATCAAGACTTTTAACGGTTCTGCTGACCTTGATGCGCTCCGAGAAGATTTGCCTTGCTTTTGCCATTTTTTCCTGAAGGAATGTTTGAAACTCAAATAATTATCATATTTTTCAAAAATCTGTTTAGTCTCCACAGCAAATATTTTATGCTGCAGAAAAGCACGGACTCCAAGCAAGAACAATATTTTTGTGTTGTTCTTTCTGTTTTCACTACAGCAAACCCAGTGAACAATTTTATCGACAACACTTATACAAGGGTAGTTATTTCAGTGCCAAGAACTGAAATATCCAAGATTTTTAATACAATCCCAGTTATTTAGCTAATGTAGATAAATAAGGAACCAAAATCACCATATTTAAATAGGGCAGTTTTCCAAAAGTCTTTGCAGATGTGATTTCAGAGTTAGTTAATAAAGCTTGATTAGGTAAGTCTTCAAAAGGTCAGATATGGGGTCTGTACAAGGAAAAATCGACCATCCAAGAAATCAAACCAATATTATTCAATTTAACTTAAGCCCCAAATTTTAAGTAATTTTAATCTTCTCATTGCAAAAGACGGAAGAAATAGTCCTAGATGGATGAACTCCAATTTATTTGTCAAGACAGAAACCGTGTCCTGTCAGAAAAAAGAGGCCTCAATTCACTTACACAAAATTACTTGCGTTACATAGCGTAGGACATAGCTGACAAAATACTCACTGTAGCTAAGTATATTAATATGGTCTGTATGTTATGAAAGTGGAATGATTTATTATTAAATATTGGAAGAATCAGGACTATCTGACTTCAATAGCTAAAAAAAACCTCCACCACATGTACCTCTAATTCCTTTCCTTTGGCAACTAGTAAATCTTTGTGCTTATTTATGCAAGCCACATGTTCTCTCTGTTTGTCTTCATAGTGCTGCAAACGGCGTTTACTGTTTTCCACTTCTGACTCAGCCTGGTTTAATTCAGCCTGTTTGGAACAAATCACAATATGAGCTGTTTGGGGTAGATTCCTGAGAATCTCTCTAGTGTTTACTGACTTAACACAGGTTGTTCTAACTTATTTTGCTTTCAGTAAAACTACTCCTCCTAGAGTCTGGGAGCTTTAACAGCAGCTTATGAGAAAGTCTATGCTCAATTCTGACAAGGAATAAATACACGCAATGATTTTAGGAATTATATCCTGAGGTGATGTTTTCATCTTTAAAAAAAGCTATGCTTTCTCCTAAAGATCAAAAAACTGCATTTACTTTTTACACTACATTTTATCTGGAACTTCTGATGCCTGTATGACATCAGCCAGAACTGCATTTCTGTGTGAAAATTCAGTGTCCTGCTATACCTGTAACATAAAATCACAGGTTGGAATAGACCTTTAAGAACATTAAGTCCAGCCATCAACCTGACACCACCACCATACACACTGCTAAACCATGTCCTCCAGTGCAATATCAATACATTTTTTGAATGCTTCCAGGGATGGTCATAAAGCCACTTACCTGGGAAGTTTGTTCCAACAGATTACAATCCTTTCCATGAAAATTTTCCCGCCTATATCTAAACTAAACCTCCCCTGGTGCAATTTGAAGCCATTTCCTCTCCTCCCGTCTCTTGTTATCTGGGAGAAGAGACTAAGCCCCACCTTACTATAACCTGTTTTCAGGTGGTTGTGGAGATTGTAAGGTCCCCCTTGAGCCTCCTTTTCTCCAGGTTATACAGCCCCAGCTCCCTCAGGTGCTCCTCACAGGAATTGTGCTCCAAACCCTTCACCACCAACCTCTATACTATATAAGTATTGATACTGTTGCAGTGATGTTATCTTTCCAGAGAAGCAAAGAGGTATAGAGAATGACATAAATTAGGACAAAATTTTCTTCCTCATCCCTGTCAATAATGGCTTGTCTCAACAAAGGAAAATAAAAAACACCAACTCAAACAGAAAAAAAACCAACAATAAAACACTCAAAAACCCCAAAATAACAAACAAGAAAACCAACCATCACCAATAATAACAGATGCTCTTACTTTTTTTCTATCCTACATTAAAACCACAACTTGATGTATGTCAGTGGCTCATTACACTGTAGAACACTCAACACATCTGATTTAAAACCTTTTCAGAAATTTCAGTCCTGCCCTCGACTGTGTCCAGTACTCTAAATAACAAGCAATAATGTTTTCATATTCTGAATAAATCTATTCTCTTTCCTTACACAGTGGTTCATTTAAAATAGATCATATCTCTAGACCTTCCATATTAAATACATCAGAACTAACACATTTATCTGTTGCTTTGCTGACCTGTTTCCTTACTCTTTTCGTTTGCTCTTTTAGTTTGGGCTGACTACACAGCAATACACCGTTTAAGTGAGACATGTAAGAGATTCCCATAGTGATCTTAAGTTTTCTTCATTTCATCCTTCTAGAAGTTTACAATACTATAAACATCCTGGACTCTTATTTCTGTTTTCTATTTTCAAACCCTGAGTTCTTCTTGCCAACATGAGACTGCCTTCCTTTTGCCAATACCAAATTTTGCATGTCACCACTCTGCTATTTATCTTAAGTCTTGCTATTTCTCTGCCATTCCCAGGTGCCTTCCATAGTCTTGAATCATTAAAACTACGTACTGGTAGCTTCTGTGATTACGTAACTTCATAGAATAACAACCACTTCATACAGAACTTCAAATGCTATTTTGAGAAATGAACAGTTATGAACATTCTTAGCCAAGGCTTCTTAGAAACAAACAAGCAAAAACAAAAAATGTGATGCACGAAAAAGGGAAGTAAAGGAAACTTTCTCCTTTTCAGTCCATGACTAAAGATACCTGGAAATGAACTCTCTTTAAACATAAAACACTATAGCGACAACATTTAACAATCAACGTCACCTTCAAAATACTGCCAAGCTTATTTTCCAACATGCATTAGATGTAATTCTCCATTTCCATTTTATAGGTAGACCTTAAGTTTACCAGGAAACAGCAAGCTCCTTTCTCCTGCCTCACCTCTTCTAAACCTCATTCACCTAGACACACAAATGAAAAAAATCAAAAATACAATATAAAATTATTGTTACCTTAATCGGGCCAGCAATTTCTTCTACTTGATGAATTTTTTCTTTCACTTCTTCTAATTCTTTTTCAGCTGCTTGGAGACTATTTTTCAGTTCTTCCATTTTTCTGCTTTGTTGCTGCATGTCTTGTTTTACAGATTCCATCCTACCCTTATTTTCTTCAGCTTCGTCTTGCTGTCAAAATGTATTAAAGTTAGGAATAATAAAAGGAGACACATTCGTAAACTACTGTACCATATTTTTATTTTACTATCACTATTAGGGTACAATATTACATGAAGTACTCTACAACTCTAGTAAGAACAGGAGCAGCTCAATGTAATTGTCACTAAAGCCCAAAGGAAGAGACTGACAGATCCTGTAGGATCTAATTCAAACTGCAAAATAGAAGTGAAACTTCATATTTATGTGACTGCAAATTAAGAGGATTTTATTTAGAAGTTGTGATGAAAAGACTGAAAAAGAACAAGGTAACTTCCCTCTGGATCTGTGGCCCATATACATCCAATATACAATGGAATGCAGGAAGAATTAGTAGATTGTTGTTGTCTCCTAGAAAATGACATCATTCCTAATGAATTATCATCATAAATACTTTCTGATTCAAAAAGAAAAATACTGCAAAACCTGGGGAAAATTTTTTTTAAATCAACAAAAATAAATAAAATCGTTCAATTTACAGAAATGTTTAGAATTATGGCAAGTGTTACATTCTTCACTATTCAACTTTGCTTATTTCAAAATATTGCCAAAATTAAAAGACATTATTTCATATGCTGATTAGACATAATTGGATAATCTATTCTTACTAATATATGGACATCCGCTGACTGGTGTTCTTCCATGTTTTCAAGATCTGCTATTTCTGCATTTGCTGTTCTTACTTTTACCTAAGAAGAAAAAGAAAATACATGTTCTGAAGCTTAACTAAAGAGAAAAGTTCACATTTGTTCTTTTAAGTCATCACAGGAAAGAAGATACTTGTGTTTTTTAGTTTCGTTAATGACTTATGAAACACAACTCTTCACACCCATCTATGGAATTAATTTTCATAAGATACAACTTGCTCTGAAAGTTGTGCACTTTAATGAATTAAGTTATTGTATTTCCATTCAACATGACAATTGAATAAAATACATTTTATTTTTTCTTCACAAATTTATCTTCAGCATTTCCAACATGCCAGGTTTTTTTGCTGCTTCTTGCTTGTAATTTATTGAATATAACCTTATATAGTATGTATTAGCTTATACTGTCTACCTGGAGCACCACTGGCCACCACAAATATATATCCTACCTAGAACTACCAAAGACCACAGAAAGGAGGCTGACAGCTGTAAAGTAGTTTATAAAGAAATTAAAATCCAGGAAACTTAAAGAAGAAATATTCAGCATATCAAGATGGGTTAAGAATATACAGGAAGAGCATGAAGATAAACAGGATTCTGGGAATGAAGAGGCAAGGCTCAACAGAAATAAAGGAGGGAGAAGCAGTATACGATACAAGTGTCTCTTCTATGCAACAACTTACTACTAGTGTCAAAAAAAGCAGCAGAAATTTTTAAGATTTAGCACAAGGCAGGGGAAAGATACCAAACAGAAACAACAGCATATGTTAGGATTGAGGTGGCCTCTATCATTCTGTCTTTAATTATAAGAACATAAGAAAAATAAAAAACATGAAAGCAAACAACAAAAGTAAGGATAAACATTAAAAACTTATCAGGCATTCCAAATAGACTGCAGAAGCCAAAATGAACATGGAAAGACTGAGGAGTTTCTACAAACTAACACTGTTTTTACCTGTAGCTGTTTTTGGTGTCGTCGATGACCATAGAGATGATCTTCATTTTGCCTAATCTCATTTTCAATGGAATATAAACGTTGCTGAGATGCTGCCAACTGTGCCCTTTTGTTTTCAATTTCTTGATCCAAGTGACTTTATAAACAAAGTGATATTGAGATATTACATACTACACAGATATTATTTGTGACACACACATACAGAAACACACAAATAGAAATTACATGAGTGACAAGATAACAGGTAAAAATGCACTCCTTTTTAACTAGCCTACATCATTCCCCCATAGCAAAATTGGTAATGGGGTGCCTGTGACACTTTGAAAGTTAAAATAATTTTTGAGTGAAGTTCATTATATACCAACATGAACAAAGTACAGTTAACTGATGTATTTAAAACTTTTGAGGTTATAGAAATAAATTTTAACATTCATTTTAGCTTATACTATCAGCTATTAATATTAAAATTACTTAATATGTCTCTAATATAATCTGAGCCTAAAAATGAAAGTATTCTACTGTCACGAATTTCCTTGGTCACAGTTCAAGTTTGTAATCTTTGAAGTGTATTCTGCTTTTTTAACTACCATTTTGAAAGTAATGAGAGAAAAAAACCCTAAAACTATAAAAGTTGAGGAAATTCTCAGAGATACCTACTATGAATGAAGTCAAAAGCCTGACGAAACACAGATGCAAAGTTTGAAACCAGTAGGAGGATGTGTGCTAATAACTTTGGTTTGAAGAGTCAGGCTTCCCTTGCAGTAAACTATGACACCACTGTTCAAGTATTGTATTTTTAAAGAAACTGTTTTGACTCCATACTCTTTTTCACCAAGCATAAACTGAAAAAAGAAGGTAGCTAGATTTCCTCGAGTATTGAGCACAGAAAATCCCTACTTGGTGGGTAAGATCTACATGCAACAAGCTAACTAGATACAATGCAAGTCTGTCTCTATCACAGAAAGGCACTGAAATTACGAGATTTTCTAGGATTCTCAAAAAGGAAGTGTAAATCTCAGAAACAAAATTGAGAGACTAGAGACTAGTGTACATGCAAATAGACAAATATGCAATTCCACTATTCATGCCACCAAGTGCACTTTTTACAAACAAAACATTACAAGATGCTAACCTGATTTCTGATTCAACATCTTGACTTAGGAACCTGGGTCTGACAAAACTGGAAGAGTAATACCGTCTTTCAAACACCTGATCGCCTTCAGCAGTGAAAGCTTCTTTACAGTTTTTTGGGGGCCGATTGCACTGCATTACTTCACGAGCCTTACGGCTATTCTGAAAAACACGATGGCCTTATAACACCAGCAGAAAAGCAACCATAGTTGAAGATAAGAATTTAGAAGTTGTCTAGATGTTTTCACCCAGAAATAATTCCATTTCTTAATGAAAAGAAATACAGTAATGAAAGAAAGTGAAAATTATCCATAATGTCAAGAATCTACTTTTCTTAGTTGAGTAAGACATTTATGTTCTCAAGAACCCACTAAGTTTAGCTGGTCATTTATTTGTGAATTATGTAGTCTAAACAGTCCCTTATAATTTGCCTTGGGGAAAAAAAAACACTAACCAGAAGGTTACTATGCACAGGTATATTCAACTGTCAAAATCAGAACAAACATATAGGAAACAAGCTTACAAAGCAAGGAATGAAGTATGTCAAACAATATTCAATTAAAGTTCAGGGAAACATATTGGTAAAAAACCCCAACACTGACAGGGACAGACTAAGTGGTCACAAGTGGCTTTGTCCAAGTTGCCCATGTTATCCATTCCAAAGTATCAATTTTTCCACAGAATACTTTTTTCAGATTCAGTTGAAATTGTTCAGGTAGGGCTTGAAGATAATGCTGTTATGAAAATCACTGGTTAGTTCAGGCAGAGGGGGAAGAACGACCCCAACATTCCTGCCATTAGAAAAGCCTAGGAAGTTCAGCTGTTATGTAACCCATCCAGTGACAGCCATGCTTCATAAACAGTCAGCTCTGCATTAGACAGAGCATGAACTGCTTCTTTCCAGTAGGAATGTCAGAGGATAAACTAGGACAAGAGATTTCGGAGAAAAATAAAATTCACAAAAAGTAAGCATCATTAGTTCTGCTTGCTTAGAGAATACCCTGCCTTCTCTGCATAAAAACATACACACCTTATTTTTATCTTTGAACATTTTACCTGTAATCTTATCTGCAGGAGCTGGTATCTTCAGTACTAACAGAAAATCAAAAATCAATTAAGATCAGAAATCAGGTAGTGTCAGAAAACTTAGCTACCAGCTGCTAGGTACAACTGGTAGGGGCTGGTTGCAAATTTTGCTAACACCTGGACTACCCAAAACTGGCACATCCTGAACCCAACAATTAACAGAGAGACATAAGACAGAGCCAGCAGTTAGGAGGCTGATTACACACACGGACTATTTAGACTGGGAAGCTACACCACTTACAGACCCAGAAAGGTAGTGGCAAACAACCCAGAAACAAACAGGAAAGGTCCTGAAACACATGGGGCAGAGAGGAGAGCAAAACTTACTCTACCTCTTTTATCCACTACAGACACTATCATTGAAGGTGTCATATATGCTCCACATGTTTCTTTAAAGATCAATAGGGAGCATAAAGCCTTACTTTAATCAGCAGGATTGTTTCTATACCCCTCATATCGATCAAACAATTGGCAACCACTGGATTATCTATTTCCAATGCTGTCAGAACTGATGGGAATTCTGGATGATGAACAGCTCTGAAGAAAAGAAAAAAAAAACATCATTCATAAAACTCAAATGAGATTCTTGAAAACAAAAAAATTTACAAATAATTCTTTTCAACCATCAAGGCTCTGCAATACAATTCAAAACATAACTTACCTCTGACTAGTATCATACATTTTATTCTGAAATTTATTAACAATTATTTGAGGTCTATGTCCATGTGCAAAATATTTAGACATCAGAAACTGAAGAGTTCTTTCATCGCTATGATTATCACAGCAATATGCTTGAAGCAGGCTTTTTAAACAGGATTCAATAGCCAAGATCAGTTCAGGATCTTTTGGATGAATCAAAGCACCTAAATAAACATAAGAGGCAAGGCTTTAGGTGCAGTGTTCCATGACAAAACATTCAGTAGAGCACTTTTACCACTCAAGGTTCTTGTTTTGTTGTATTGCAGGTTTTTTTAAGAGTCTAAAATAAACCTTTCTTAAAGGTAGAAAAAAAAATTAAGAAGTTGACTATAAGTTGAAAGACTCTGCAACAGACCTGAGAACACAAACATGTAATTTCTCTACCTAGAGACACCTACACATAGTTGGAGGCCTATATTTTCTTCCATTAGGGTACCAATTTTATGGCAGCTTAGCAGAAATGTATCAGGGCAAAGATAGCTTATGAACAATTTAGTGCATTAAGGATGAAGGCAGCGGAACAACTATACTGCAAATCAAACTTCAGGAGCACATGTGTTGGCATATTCTTACCCTGCAGTAAATGCCATGTACTTTACATCCAGAATATGCTGAAACCTTTCCTTCCATTCACAAACTGAAAATAGCAGCCACTGTCAGAGCTGGACAGAAAACAAATAAAAGCTAGCTTTCCAAGAAAATCTCAGTTAGGTCTGTCTGAGTTGCTCCATGCAAAACATTTCAAGTTTGACAAACCCGAAAGTCAGCCACTGGACATTTTGAACAAAATCTGTCCATGACCTGGACAGTGCTATCCACTGAGGAACAAGCAGTCAAAGTACAGTAGTCTGATGCTTTGAGGGTGTGGGAGAGTCGGAGGGAGGCACTGGAAGTTTACCATTACCTCAACAAAAACAGCTGGAAAATGGGGAAAGCCAGTAGCTGTTAGTGAGTGCATGACAGAAGCATGACAAAGATAACCCATCAGGATAAAACCTTCAGTCCAGGAAGTACAGAAGGAAAAGGTACATCTGAAGCTCCTTAAAGAACAAAGTTTTCTTAAAAGACCGCTATTTACATTAGCAGCCATACAAAGATATCCCATCAGAAAATGTTTCAGCAGTTATTCCTACCTAAAGGTCCAAGAGGTTTCTTTTTAAAGTGTCCTTGCTTATGGGCCATTTCAATTGCTTCAAGAAATGCTGGTATATGTGGTCCAAATCTTTTCAAAGTATTTGTTTTACTATCTTTCAGGTCTCTCAGCTGTTTCTGCTTGGCATCCAGTGCTTGTTGCACATCACTGTTTTCTCTCCTAAGATAATAGATTTTTTTTCAGTAGTTATAGAGCCTTAAGTGCACTAAAAATAATTATAAAGCCTTGTTTTTCAGTTACTAATAGCATAGTGTATCCAGATGTCAGTAGTTCAATATAAAGCTAGGTACACATACGTAATAATATTTTTATAGTTTTAAGAAATGTGAGACAAAAAAACAAGAAAGAAAATTACTACTTTGCAACAGTTTTACAAGACTTTTTCATTTCTAACAAATCATAATAAATTAATTTTATTTCTAATTATGTGCTTCAATTTCACTGTCTTCAAAGATCTTCAACAAAACACACATTAAGCATTAGTTACAATAATTGATAAAAGGCATTTAAACTAATACATCAGGTGCAATAAGGAACAATTCTCAAATCCTTTAAGACAATAAATGACATTGCCATAATTCCCTCCGGTAATCACTGTTCAAGTTCAGGTTTCTAAATCAAATCCAGAGTGCTTTGTTTCCAAGCCAGAGTGCTTTATTTTTCTATCTTGGATATGGGCTAAATTGGTATTTGAACCACTTTGCTTCAAAGCCTCTGTGAATCTGCCTTAACTATAGAAGCAATAATTACTCCTAAGTGTATCTATTCTCCATAATGTGAAAAAGAAACTGGAGCCTAATACCTCAGGGATCACAGGTATGTAAGAAGGGATACATAAAAGAAGGGATTCTCTCTAACTTGAAACAGAGGTAAACAATTACATTCAAAAAGCATAACTTACCTGAGTCTAGAATGTTCTTCTCTACATTTAGATATAGCCTGCTGAAACTGATCCACCTGCTGATCAATCATTATTTCTTCATCATGGAATGCCTTTAACTGTTCCCTTAAGTAAGCAATTCTCCTCTGTCTTTCCAATTTTTCAGGCTCTGAAACCTGATTAGCACTAGAAAAGAACATACTTCCATATTTTAAAACCATACTGATGATTTACAAGTGACATGAACTTTATCACTTGTAGCATACAGAAGATTTACACATCAGTTACATTTAAAATTCTGTTAACTTACAAGATCTACATAACAATAATGCCCATTTTAATTTCTCTTTTAAAATTTTCTAATCACATGTAACTCTCCCCAGTTACATTCATATTGCATCTAGTTTAAGATGTATTTGTTTTGCACTATCATGGAAGCTAGAGAATGTCTATTATCACAAAAAAAAAAAAAAACCCGCACTTTTGCTACCCAATTGCCTCTTTACATTCTAGTCAAAATCTTGGTACGCAAAGAAGCAGATCTGAAATATTCAAATATTTAACTAGACCCTGCTGAAGTCTAAGTATTTCCTATTACTGCAGGTTTTCTCATTAATTAGAAAAGCTCACTTCTTTTTTACCTGCACCTTAATAAACATAAACCATAATAACTGTATCTGTATTTACCAGCTTTTCAGTTCTTCAACTCGTTTACGTAGCTGTTCATTGTCTTTTCCCAGACGTTTTAACTCTGTTTTGGAACGATTATAAACAATCTATGAAGAAAATAGGATACAGTAGTTTAAAAAACTGAAGAGATAATTTCCTAAAGAACTACAGTTTTGAGTAAATACTGAACTGCACCAAACCAGACAAACATAACTTGATTTACAAAAATAACATCTATTTATTTATTTTAACCTAAGCTTAACACTGTTTAGTAACTATGTAAAGATATAAATGCCCAGGCCCCCGAACAGAAACTACTTCCAGACAGACAGGAAATTGCACTTGTTTTGAACTCCACTCAAGAAGCCAAGACACAGGTGTAGAAGAAATACAGATGGGTAGAGCACGGACAAGTTTAAAGCTTTAAACTGGTATGAACTTTCAAAGTTTTTTTTTGCCTACCTCAGTTTCATGGACTGCTTTTCTTTTTGCCTGCACTTCAGCCTTCAGAGAAATACACTGAGGATGAAGGGCTTGTGCTTCTTCACTTACGGTTATCAATTTGTCTTGTATTGCTTTGTACTTTTTTTCTGCTTCATTCACTTTTACCTTTGGTGAAACAACAGAATGATACACAAGTAGTAATGGAGCAAAATTTTCTCCAAAACCTCTTAGTGTTACAGGACAAATATCTCTCAAAAGGATCCATCCGACATGTCTCAATTGGTTGAGTTTTGTTGGGTTTAAAAAAATAAAAAAAGTCACTGCCACTATGGATATGCTAAGGTGAAAACTCATAAATGCGCATTGTCGGGAAATAACAGACTACCAAATCTGTGAAGTAGACAGCAACCTTTTTTCCTATCTCAAGGTTTACTCAAACACAGGACTCTTAATACAATAAGGCCAAGTGCCATGATAGCAAAAGAAGTGAAATCAGCATCTGGACAATGTTCCTTCATCTCTACATAGATATGTTGACCATAAAGCAAAAATGCCTCAATTGTAAAACAAATATTTCTTAAAAGAAAGAAAAAAAGCCATAAAAACATTTTTTAAAAAAGGAAAATGAGTGCTAACAAAGAAAGTCTGGAGGAGTTATAATAGACTGAAAAGTTTTGGGGCTGTTCAGCCTGATGAAGTGAAGGTTGCACAAAGATCTCACAGCAGCCTTCCAGTATCTGAAGGGGGGCCTACAAGGAAGCTGGAGAGGGACTCTTCATTATCTGTCTTGATAGGACAAGGAATAATGGGTTTAAATCGAAAGAGGGGAAATTTAGGTCAGATACAGGGAATGAATTCTTCCCTCTGAGGGTGGTGAGGCACTGGCACAGGATGCCCAGAGAAGCTATGGATGCCCAATCCCTGAAGTGTTCAGTGCCAGGTGGGATGGTGTTGGATTACACTATGTGGTGACAGAGAGATAAGCCCGGAAGGCCGGAGAGACAGCCTCTTTCCTGGGCCCGGAGGTGACCCTGGGACTGTATTCAGGTCACCAGGGATGGGCAGAGAGAGGTTTGTGGCTTGTGGACAAAGCTGGACCTGTGAGAAGTGAAGATTGTAGTTTATGACCTTATAGGGTATTGTCTACCTGTTACCATAATAGGCAATGTCTGTGTACTGCTCCAGGTGATACGGAGACACTGTGGTGAGCATCTTTCCTGTTTACATGATGTTATATCCTGTTCTGTGGGGGTATTTAGGGAATTGGTACTGCACAATAAACGGGATTTTGTCTTTGACTTTGCACCTGAAGGAGTGCAGAGTTATTGCCCATGCGTGATTACTGCAGGATGGGGCTTTGAGCGGCCTGATCCAGTGGAAGATGTCCCTGCCCATGGCAGGGGGGTTTGGAACTGGATGATCTTTAAGGTCTTTTCCAACCCAAACTATTCTATGATTCTAGATTCAAAATAATGATGTCCGTTTCTCTGCAAAAAATGTGTTTCATATGCAACTCTGAATGTGTAACAAAATTATTCTTTCTTGCTCCCTACAGAAGTCTTAAGAACCATCCCAAGACTTCTAGAGGTCTGCTGAAATCAGTGATCTTTTCTAAAGGCAATGATACCCAAGAAAACCTACATGACAGATCTCTGACTTGTGGGGTGACTACAACTAGAGTGATATATAATTTAGTCCATATATGTACCTGGCATTCTTCTACCTTCTGAAGGAACTCTGTGTTTCCTTCTTCAACTCTGACACCTTCTTCGAGCAGCTCTATTTCTTTTTCCATCTCACTCACCTAAAGAGAAGCCTATATTAGCACGTCACAGCAGACTGGTAATGAAGTACATTTCATATGAACAAATATATTTTAGCAAGACATTTACCACTGCCCACGCCATTTGATGTTTCAAATCTTTGAGACGACTTTGCATGTTATTCACAAATGCAATGCTTTTGAAAATTTCCTTCTTTTCCAAATAAAGCTGCTTAAGTTCTTCAAGACGCTTAAAAAAGAAAACAGGGGTTCAATCATTACTGCAAAAAGCTGTGATATAATATAAAATTTTGGAAAGATTTGCGTTTTTTTGAAATTTCATGTCACTGAGGGCTAATAAAACCAAAACTATGCAGCTTAACTCCTATACTTCCTTCAGTGCTCAGATTGGTTCTAAGAATTACTTAAACTTTTACATACCTCTTCCCCTTGTTCTATCTGAACACGGGTATTTTTTTTAGTTTTCCCAATGAATGAATAATCTTCTTTCATTTGTTCCAGCTGAGTTGCCTTCATAAAAAACTAAAAAGGAATAAAAAGATGCAGATGTGAGATTAGCACCTTATCTAAGTGGACTTTCAATAATTATGAGAAGAAGACCATTCATCCCAACATCTCTACATGCTGAATGATACCCGAAGTGAAAAACCGGTCAGGTTGCGGTGGTACAACTTCCACCTCCTCCTTGGGCCACAATGGGATATCTGAAATGTTTGTTAGGCCCCAGTCTTGATAAACAGAAGCTGGGCTCTGCTCCTCTTGAGTTTATCAGAAACACTCTCTACTCCCAGGAACTTATACTGTCTGACAAGCTTGTCTTTCTAATGAACAGCTTTAGAAACTTGTTTTTCTTGCCTGAATAACGATCCAAATGGAACAACATTTTTGTTACTGAATTTTCAAAGAAAGTTACTGACCTGAATTGTGGTCAGGATGGAAAATTACTATGACTAAAGCCCACTCTCTTGTGACCCTATAAACAATGGTCCCAAGTGAGAACCACTGAGTTGTCCTGGACCACAGCGGGTTCTGACAGCATCTCCCTCTGGGTGAGACACCACTGTGAGCCAGAGAACTCTCAAGTTTACTTGGAGGACCTCTGCCAAAAGCTGTCAGAGCCTGGGCAGATACCCCCACTCCTCAAGGATCAACCCTTCACCCGCTGAGAAGATCCAAAGGCATTTGATATGAGCACTTCTCTGAGCTCAAGGGGAATTTATCACAGGTATACAACTTGTACATACTGTTTAAGTCTGTTTACACACAAGTGTGCATATGGTATAGCAACCGTATTATGAATGTTTCTTAAGATTCTTAAGTACTTAGATTAGTAAGAAAATTAGGCCTACAAGTGAGTTACCATTGTGCTATCATAAACTCTACAAAAAATCTTCTGTTAAATTGTTTAAATCAGGCTACTAATTAAGTACTGTTAGATTAAAGCACTGCCAAAACCTTTAGGCCTAAACTTTGGTCAAGTCCAGAGCTAAGTTTGGCAAGGGGGTCCATTCTGAACCTTGTGAGTTAATGGGAAGGTCTCCCTTACTCTTTTTTATCCTTACCTTTTTCCCATCCCAACCTCCATGTAGATCATTTTAGGTTGATTTTGGTTTTAGATTGATTGATTTAAGGTTTTAGTCCAATTTTCCTCTGTGTGCTTTAACCATCTCTATAAGTAGGAGAGTGAACCTTGCCAACAAACTTAGCTGCACTTTCACTTTAGTATTAAACCTGCTTTTGCTGATACCTGTGTCAGTGGTTGTTTGAGCGACTTAAAACACCCATTTGTGACAGGCTTATTTCTCAATAAAGAAAAAACTCAGCAGTGTCCTAAAATCTAAATTTATCAATCGCTTCAGAGAGAAGAAACCTCAAAAAAATTGTTTGTGCAAGTGGAATGACTGGTGCTATCAGACAGTGCACTGGCTCCAGTTGGGATGGAGTTAAGTTTCTTCATAGCAACTGTTAGATACGCGATCAAAACAATACCAACTACACAATAATAATTTAACTGTTGCACTGAGGCCTCCTGTTTCTCACTCTGCCCTCCCAGTGAATAGACTGGCAGGGTGTGCAAGAAGTTGGGAAGGAATACAATCAGGCAGATAATCCCAAGTAGCCAAAGAGACATGCCACCCCATAAAACATCACTGTTGTGGTTTAGCCCCAGCCACTCACTCACTTTCCCTTGGGGTGTGATGGGGAAGAGAATCAGAAAAGTAAAAGCAAGAGAACACATGGGTTGAGATAAAAACAGTTTAATAAAGCAAAAACAGCACACACAAGCCAAGCAAAACAAGGAATCCATTCATCAGTTCTCAGGGGCAGGCAGGTCTTCAGCCATCCCCAGCAGAGCAGGGCTCCATTATGCCTAATGGTGACGTGGGAAGACAAATGCATCATTCAAAAAGTCCCCCAATTCCTTCTTTTTCCCCCAGCTCTATATACTGAGCATGATGCCATATGGACTGGGATATCCCTTTTGTCAGTTGGGGTCATCTGTCCTGGATAGGACCCCTCCCAGCTCCCTTGTGCACCCCCAGTCTCCTTGCTGGTGAGTGGAAAAAGAAGCAGAAAAAGCCTTGACTCTGTGTAAACCCTGCTCACCAGTCACAAAACCAGCAGTAATGAAAATATCTCCAGATTATCAACACTGTTTTCAGCATGAATCCACAACACAGCCCTATATGAGCTGCCATGAAGAAAATTTACTCTAACCCAGCCCAAATCAGCAGAGTCATGCTCAGAAATAAAAACAGGTTAAGAGAGGGTTTAGGGGGATTAGTGATCTTTTGCTTGGGAACTGGCTGGGCATCAGTCTACCAACAGGAGGTGGTGAGTGATTGCCTCTGCATCTCTTATTTAGTTTCACTTTCCTCCTCCCTCCTTCCAGCTTTCTCTTCAGTTTTTAAACAATTTTTATCTCATCCCTCTAATTTTCTTTTACTTTTACTCTTCATTTCCCATTCGCCCATCCCAAGCTTAGGGGCAGCACAGAAGGGAAGTGAGTGTGTGGTTGTGTGGTATTTAGCTGCTTATCTGAGTTAGCCTAAAACAGGCTATTAAAATTAAATAATTTTACTTTTTTTCCCAAATGTTCTAAACACTTGCAACCAGTACTTTAATGTTTTATGACTATGTTAGATTGTTTTTCTTACCTTGTACTTGTCGCCTTCATTTTTAGTCTGTAAAAACTGTTTACTCATCTCTTGGGTTAAAACAGACACAGGATTATCTACCTGCAAAAATAAATCATTTTCATTTTATTTTAATTACAACTTACCATGTAACTGCAAACCCATGAAAGTGAGCGCCCTTTTCCAGTCTTGCAACTTAGTAATAAGCTAAGGTTCAGAAATCAAACTTTCTAATTCTCTCACATCTTCAAAAAAACCAAAACATAACAAATAAAACCAGTAACAAACATAAAATTAAAAAATCCAACTATATCAAGTATAAAATAGAACCACAGCAAGGATAACTAAGGAACTGCTTCCAAGAGGATACATGACTTCTATAAAAACAGTACCTGTAAGTTCCATTCATTTAACAAAATCAGCATTAGAAATTCTTGTTGTATCAAAGTATTGCAATGAATGCAATGAATTGACCCACATATTCTTACAGACATTGCCACAAAATAAAATCAATACACACTAACCAAAGTTTATATTATTTGAAATTCTAACTCTACTGAGTATTTTAAACTTCACATGCACTACCTGATCTTTTATTAATCACTTAGCAGTTAAATCACATTCAAATTTCTGAAACAGCAAGACCTGAAATAATCAGCAGAAAAAACTCTCCAGATACAAAAGAAACCTACATTATGTCAAGACTTTTATCAACAGGACACATGACTCACAGCTCATAGATGACAGCAAATTCTTATCTGTCTGGGACAGAATCCTATTCTGCATTGTATGAGGTATAAATTTCAATTTTCCTTTTGCTGATGCATTTGATCTTTAAATAACATAGAAGAGGTAAAACTCTCTCCTTTAAGGAATGGTACATTTCTTTTTAACTGAAGGATTATAATATCACATGCCAATGTCTTCTTATATTGCACAGAATTTAAACACTACAAAAACTACCTGTATATTAAAGTGATCCAGTATTCCTATGAGTTCCTCTTTCTTTGAAGAAATTATGGTCCCTAGTGGTAAAAAAAGAAAGGAAAAATATCAATAGGTCGAAAGTAAAGAGACATACAAGGCCCCAGTGTTTTGCTCAATATTGAAAATGTAAAAAATGAGCTTAAACTTTTTGTAACACAGACTTAGTCCTAAATGAGAAACACTGGTTAGAGAGTATTTTTATTATTTTTTCAATATATTTGCATTTGAACAGAAAGACTTCTAACTGAAGTCCTTCTTTGCCTCATAAACCCCGTGACAGAATTTAGATATATAAGCAAATTCAATAAACCCCAAAAAAGACTAAAAGCTATGTTCATCACACAAGCAGATTTTTGTAAAAACAAATACATAATTTAAAACCTGACATACTAAATAATATATATCAATAAATACATAATGCTTTTGACATACTAAAATATTCTTAATCTGAGATAAACACAAAAAAATGGACACCATCACCACCATCCTTGAATGATTTTAAGAAATGAGAAACATCATCCTTTATGAACATCAAGGCATTCAAAATCAAGAACACGTTTAGAGAATTTCTAAGACTGAGAACAAAGCAAATTACCACTGACCAGATTTGTTTTTCAGTTTGCAAGTTCTGCTTCCATCCTGATTAATGCGCTGATTCACAGTAATAGAGGTACCATACAATTCTGGTTTAAATGCATCTCTACCTTGGTTTCGCAAAGTTATGGAAATATCTGCAGAACTAAAAAAACCCCAAAAATAATAAAAAAGACAACTGAAATTAATTTCAAATCTAAGAACAACAACAAAAATCAAAACATTTTAATTTTCCATACAAATTGTCTGTGTCCTAAAGGTCACAACTGCAAGTCAGTCATAGTACCACGCAGAAGAACGCTTATTTAATTGGTTTGAGCCAAAGCAGCATCAGACACTTTGCTGGTTTAAAACCCAGCAGGAAAAGTAAACCGACTGGAGCTGCCCCCTTTCCTCCACTCGCTTCTCATAGTGGAGGAATCAATAGGAGAGATTATAAAATGGAATCACATTTTACTGTAAAATCTCAAAACCACAACAATATTAATAAGAGTGTACAAAACAGAGTGTTTTACCCCCAGAAGGGTATTCGCCACCAAACAAAAATGCTTCCCCAAGACAGCGCCTGGTATGGCGTCCCAGAGAAGCAAAAAATGGCAGCTGGCCCCGTGCAGGGCCATGTGATGCATGAGAAAACAAATGCACTATGTCTGGGATGCTCACGGCTTAACTTTCCCCTTTCCCCAGCCCGAAAACAACGGAAAAACAGCGACAAGACAAAAGCTGGTGAGACCTGGCAGGTCTCTGAAACGGGTCAGGGGACCCATTTCCTGGGCCTGGCTGTGGGAGAGCAGGACCGGAGGGCTCGGCGGTTCCGGCAGCGGCGGTGCTGCACTGCTGCTGCAGCGGCTGCGGTGGCTCTGGTGGCTGCCGCGGTCATGGCGGCTGTGGCTGGGGCTCCACACAGCTTGGCTGGGCTCCGCTCCGTGCCGCTGCTGTTCCCTACCTTTTCTCTTCCTCCGAGTGGCATCTCGCGCTTGCCGGCGCTGTCTTTCAGCACCAAACCAGAAAAGCCGTAGCTCGGAGGAAGGGGAAAGGTATTGTGTCTTGGGGTGATTTTATGATGATACTCTATTCCTGATCGACTGCTTTATGGCCAGAAATGGCTGCTGCAGCTTTAAGGTGGGTCCAGGGGAGGGCCGGGACCCTCGGGGCCTTCTGCGCGGGCTTTGTTCAAAGTCTCACTCCCGGCGCGCTCAGTGCGTGCAGATCGGTGGTTACTTTGTTGCTTAGCTAACTCGTTCTTTTAGTAGATTAAGCAAGAAGTTTCCTTTTTTCT